>CAWVOI010000013.1:0-436604 GCA_963930915.1 Forcipomyia taiwana
AAGCAGTGGTATCAACGCAGAGTACTACATTTTCAAAGGAGAGTCCAACGGTACCCAACTTAATCCATTTTACGAACAAAATTTACATACTTTTGCGTTCTGGGTGTCTAGGTACTTTAGTAGTCTGTGCAAGACATCGATGGTTCTCTCACGCTTTGTTGCCTTGTCATGAATCATGATAGTCATCAGCACGCTTCTAGGAGCCCAATTGTGACCCGTTAGTTCGTGTGCGCAGTTTCCTGGCTCCTGATTAGCTGTGCGCAGTTTGGCAAAGATTCGGATCAGATTCGAAGAAATCAAACCCAATAACAAACCCCAGTTTTGCATTTCAAGTCTCCAAGCGAGCATTGCTGGCATTTGGCTGGGGATAATTGGAGCCCAGCGAGTGTGACTGGTTCGGAACTATGCTCAATTGTGACCCACGAGCTGCTTTGAAGCGAGATAATTAATTTAGAGCGCCTCAAATTAGTCGAAAGTAATTAAAATCATTAACCTTTTTCCCATCACCTTGGCAATAAAAACAAACAAATATAAGACGTTTTCATCAGCAGCTCGCCCAGACTGACATTGCCGTTGCGTAAAGTCCTGCGAAAATATGCTGAGCAACCTCTTGGATGTGATATACATTTACGTACGACCTCTCGTAAAATGGTTTCTGCACAAATTTACGAATCTCTGCGAGCTCCAGAGACTCTGCTATGGCTGCGAGGCTGGCAGCAAGCGCACCAAGAAGGTCGAGCGGTCTCTGGAGCTGTCTCGCTGTCTGCAGATCAAGCACCTGATTGTCACCTTGAACGGAATCGTCGAGAGCTACGTGGAAGAGGCGGTTTTCAAGACTGAGATCACCAACCGTGCCCTGAACACAGTTCTGCTGGCCAAGAAGATAAATCCCAGAGTGCACTCGACCTTCTCGAAGCCCTTTGCTGCCTGCGCCGAGATGATCTGGAGCTACCGAGCGCTGTACCATCAAATAGAGGACCTTCGGACCACGCAGTATGACGAAGAAGACCCGGAACATGAGAGGAAGCTGCTGCAGCTGTGGGACCTCCTTCTCCCAGATGAGCCCCTGGAGGCTAGAGTCACCAAGCAGTGGCAGAATATTGGATTTCAGGTTGAAATTTTTTTCCTAATTTCTTCAAAGTTTGCCTTAAGGCTCATTCAAGTATTATGTCACGGAAAAATCGAGATGTTAGACCCTCTCTGTCATGGTTTATTTCATGCCTTAGTACTTGACTGTGTTTTGGCTGTCACGGAGCTCCCTCCTTCGAGCATAGAAATTTTTCAGGTCGGTCGCTCTTTATATGGAGTGGACAAACAGAGCAAAATTTTCAGCCAATTTTCGTGGAAGTCTGGATTTGAGATGACTCGGATCTCCCAAAGTACTTAAGTCCGGAGGCTCATCGCTTGGTGGCTGTTTCAAGGGGTCCCTCTTGTGATCGTCACCAAAGATGGGAGCTCTAGCCCCGGTATTTTGGGAGCTAGAGAAAACCAAATCTTGGTGAAATTTTCCCATACAAAAATTTCACAAAAATTCGATTTTCTCTAGCTCCCAAAGTACGGGGGCTACAGCTCTCATCTTTGGTGACGATCACAAGAGGGACCTCTTGAAACAGCCACCAAGAGATGAGCCTCCGGATTTAAGAACTTTGGGAGATCCGAGTCGTCTCAAATCCAAAATTCCACGAAAATTGGCTGAAAATTTTGCTCTGTTTGTCCACTCCATATAAAGAGCGACCGACCTAAAAAATTTTCATGCTCGAAGGCTCCCTCAGACCGTGACGTTATACTTGAACATGCCATAATTATATTGTTGGACGTTTTCCCTTAAACAGCAATAACTGTCCAAAATTTAGTTCACTTTCATCGAGCTGAAATTTAATTTTAAATTCAAGGGGGGGTCCCAAAACTAAAAACTGGGTGCTTTGATTTGATTTTATTGAATTTAATTGAGTATTTTTGACGATTTCCAGGGAGACGACCCCAAGACAGATTTCCGCGGAATGGGAATGCTTGGCCTCGACAATCTTATCTACTTCGCTCGAACCTACCCGAGCTCAGCCCGCCAAGCTCTCTCGCACTCCCATCACCCCCAGCACGGCTACACCTTTGCTGGTAAGGCAATCTCCCAAATCTCGCGAGTTTTCACTAAAAAGAGGCTCAGTTGTAGGCATCAACATCACGTCCATGGCGTACCGGCTGCTGAAGCAGGGACAGGCCAAATCGCATTTTTACAATCTCGGAACGCGGCTCTCAATGGACCATTTTCACCAATTTTATAGCTACCTGTTCATCGAATTCGACAAAAAGTGGGTGGAATCGAAGCCAAAGAACATCATGGAGTTCTCCCCGATCCAAACGAGTTTCGAACGGGAGATACTGTATGTGCTGAGGAGCGACAATTTCAGAGCAAATGTACAATGAAGAAACGACCAATGGCTTTTAAATTTTTTGAATTTTGATCGGAATAAAACAGATGATTTCGCTTCAACCGGAATCGGTTTCTGCTAGTCTAGGTCTTGTTTACATGGTTTTGAAAAATCGCGCCGAAATCGCAAATTAAGATGAAATCCGACTGATATTGAATAGAATTAGGGTTCCACTGAAATCACAAGTACTGAGTCGGAAATGGAGGACTCGGAGGCACAAAATGAGCAGCTTTTGGGGGAGGATAGAGAAGCCATTAGCGCAGAAGAGGTGAGTGCTTTCGGGGCCTCTCTCGCGGATTTCTGAATATCTCTTTCATAGGTATTCAAGATCCTCTCAAAGGCCTGGCTCAACGAAAGACTGAGCCCTGACATCCTCCCGCACTCCATGGAGCTGGTTGAGCTGATGATGGGCCAGCTCGTGCACATGGAGAGCAACCTGGGCGAGCTCGAGATCCAAGACATCCGAGTGATGGTCCACAAGATGGAGATAAGCCGGATCCGGTACCTGGTGGCGAACTACCTCAAGTGTCGGATATCAAAAATAGAGGAATTCACGAACTTCATCATTGAGGAGGAGTCGAAGCGGAGTGAGGGCCAGAAGCGACTGTCTCCGAGTGAGCTGAAGTTCGCCACGGACTACCGAGACATCGTGGAGAATCACCTGTTCCAAGTGGCGACGAAACACATGCCCATCAACCTGCAGCAGAACGACATCCAGGAGCGAACCATCCGGCCGAACTTGATGAGCACCGTGATAATCCAGGTGAACAGCGAGGCCTCCGTGAACATTGTGGGGGCCAACGATGAGGACATCACGCTGGTCCCGAACTCGATGCACGTTGTCCCCTACCAGCTGGTCGCCAGTCTCCTAGAAGCAGGCACGGTGAAGCTGGTCTAGCGAGTCCGTTGCCATGGGAAACCGACGCAAACAATCAAGTTCAATGAAAAAACTACCAAATAGCTCAGTCTGGCCCGCGCAAGTGGGCTCAAAATAAATGTTAGAGAGAAAAAGAAAAGCCTCGGTTTGGTCACCAAAAGCTAGACTTCAAGGTTCCAAGCTTTTAAAACACTTCGTCAAAAATAATTCTGAAAAACTTCACGTCAGTCACTCTTGTTACTTTTGAAATATTGCTCAGATAAATTCCTAACAAGAGGCGCTTATTCAGGCTTCGTTTTAAAATAAGCACATACGTCCCGAATAAATTATTAATCCACTAGACATGTCCCACGTCCGCGTTTGGACCAGCAGCGACATATCGTGCGTGGCCAAGGAAAGCTTCTCGTTCCACCAGACTTCGTGCGATGGATTTTTCGACTGGAAGGAAATCGGTACTACTTTCCTCGGTTTTCCTCGGACCACCCACCCTAATTTCACTTTCCAGATCTCATCAACGTCGACGAAATCGTGGCTCACAAAGACATCGACGCTCTGGACAAAATCCTGCCCAAGCTGAGCCAACTCCAAATTCTTCCACTCATCGCGAGCCCCATTTTGGACCCAAACATTCGAAAGTACCTCCAGCTCTCTCAAATTTCCCTCCAGTACCTACTCTTTTACCGCAAATGCCTCGACAAGACCCTCAATGGGCTGAAACAGAGCATGGAGGAGTCGGTGAGGGACAACGCGAAGCTCGTGAAAGTTCTGAGGAGGAAAACGGACGAGATCGAAAACTTGCACAAGAAGGTGGAGAATCTCCAGAACGAGCAGAAAAGTCAGCAGCTTGCGTGTTCCGAGTGCCACAAGACGTTCATGAACGGGGACTTTCTGGAGCTCCACATGAAGAAGAAGCACTTTGAGGATCTTCCGGCTGAAAAGCCACCGAAAACGGACACTAGCCTGATTGACACGATCAAGCTGGAGCTGGAGGTGAAGCACCTGAAGGAGAGACTGAATCTGGCCGAAAAGGACATCCGCTCCCAGATACAGAAAACGCCCCCGGAAAATCTCTCCTTCCAGATTGGCTCACACAAAGGTGAGTGCCCTGAAATCGACACCAACCACTTGACCGGGCGTCAATCCGGATGTCGATTACGTAACCGGCTTTCACGTGATTAACTGATTAGGATTAGCTTTTCGTTTACTATTACGCATTTTCTTTCCCAGACCACAGAAGGATTGACTCGTCCACGGAAACCTCGATTTTCGTGGATCTCGGAACCCAGACTGACCTTCCTCGAGAAGCCCCCAGAGAATCCCAGAGAGAGGTCCAAAGAGAAGTTTATAGAGAAGCCCCTAGAGAGGTTCAAAGAGAAGTCCCAAGGGAAGGCTTTAAAGAGACCCAAAGAGAAAACTCTAGAGAAGCCCCAAGAGAGACCCCAAGAGATGTCCATAGAGAAGCCCAAAGAGAAGTCCATAGAGACGGCCCAAGAGAGGTTCAAATAGAAGTCCATAGAGAGACCCCAAGAGATGTCCCTAGAGAAGCACCTAGAGAGAGAAGTTTGAGTCCCAACCCCCAGCAATCGAGGCCGAAACAAAATGAGCCTCCCGTGCAGAAGATCGTGGAACAGCTGGACACCAAGCTGGAGAGCCTCAACAAGCTGGACGTCATCCTGCAGAAGCAGATGCTCATACTCGAGAAATATCAGGAGTCCGAGAAAATTGGAGCCAAGCCGGACATGCGTCGCCTCCAGGACAGCATAAAGGACGCCTTCAAGTCCATCCAGCAGGCGATCGAGGACAAGGAGGTCCGGGCCTCGAACTCCACAAAGCAGTCCGAGTCGCTGCTGAACCAGCTGGAGCACAAGAACAAGAGCTGGGAGAAGCGTCTCCAGAAGCTCGAGGATACCTTCGTATCGAACCAAGAGCGGCTGCACGAGGACCTGGAGAACCTCAACTCGAGCTACTCCTCGAAGCTTATGGCGCTGGAGAAGACGATAAAGGAGGTTTCCGTGCCAGCAAAAAAGCCCAATCTGGTGACGAGCACTCCGAAAGCTCCCGTTCAGGCTCCGAAAGTTCCCGTTCTGGTCGCCGAAAAGCCGTCAACTTCCGGAGTTCAGCCCCTGAAGAGCCAGGTCACGATAGTCAAAGAGGTCAAGCCGCCCACGCCCTCAGAAGAGGTCATTACGAGCACTTCTTGCACTCACAAGAAAGGCAGGCTGCGAGTGAAGGCCCACAAGCAGCTGGACCTCTTCACGGAGTACCGCAAGAAGCTCTCGGAAATAGGCCTTAAGAGCTCCGACCAGCTCCTCTCCACCAAGAAGATGCTCGCGATCAAGTCCAACCTCGCCCAGCAGCGACTCGTCCTGAAGAAGCGCCACACCACATTCACGTCAGTCCGCGTGAAGCTCAACAACGTGGTAACCAAAACTGCTTCAGACCGTCTCAGGGCCCTGGAAAAGGACTCGGACTTGCCCCGGGCCAAGTCGGACAACGACCTGGCGAGCAGAATGGACACCATCTTGGAAGTCAACTCGCTGTCCTCGAACTCCATGGAGACGCTCCCTCAGAAGTCGACGGCGGTCTCGCGCGTTCTCGAGTCCCCAATTCACAAGCCCAAGACCCCACAGCCGTCGGCTCCACCCAAGCAGGTGCTTTTCAGCAACGAGAAGGCGAGCCCGAAGGTCTCGAGGCCTCTGGAGATCGCCAAGGCATCAAATCTCAAGAGATCCGCATACTTGCCGGAGCTCCAGAACATCAAGTAATCGTCTGTCACCTTCCGTCGAAACCATAGAGACACATAAGCTAGAGTAGGTGAAGAACTTTCTAGAAATCCCACCCCAACCTCCCTCTAGTCTCGAACCTCTCCTACAGGCGACACTAATCCCCTATCAAGTATCATAACATTTCCCCAAGGTCATCGAAAGTCACTGCGTTTCGAGTTAATATTAATAATAGTTAATTGAATTAAGACGCACCTGTCTCGAGTCGGTATAAAAGACCGCACCAAGCCCAAAATGCTGAGTAGTTCAGTTCCGTGATTTTCTCAAAGCAAGCCGAAATGGGATACCAAGTGGTTTTCGCGAACCAGACCGTCTACGACAAGGTGCTGCCGGACATGGTGGACCTCGTGGATCCCTACTGGAAGCAGTTTCCCCCCATGAACCCCCTCTGGCACTCCATTCTGGCCTTCTGCGTCTTCATCCTCACCCTCATCTCCATAAGCGGCAACGCCCTAGTCTGCCACATCTTCATGTCCACAAAATCGCTGAGAACGCCTTCCAACCTCTTCGTCGTCAACCTCGCCTTCTCGGACCTCATGATGATGCTCTCCATGGGCCCCGCCATGATCTGGAGCTGTCTCCACGAGACCTGGACCTTTGGGCCCCTGGCCTGCACGCTCTATGGAATGGCGGGCTCGCTCTTCGGCTGCGTCTCCATCTGGAGCATGACCATGATTGCCTTTGACCGCTACAACGTGATAGTAAAGGGTCTTGCCGCGAAGCCTCTGACTTTCTCGGGGGCCATTCTTAGGCTGTTCTTCGTGTGGCTCGCCTCGGGTATCTGGACAGCCCTGCCCCTCTTTGGCATCAACCGATACGTTCCAGAAGGTAAGTTGGCCATTTCTAGAGCTTCTAAAAATTGTGAAAGTTTTTCAAGCTTAATTTTAAGGACATAATTGCTCAATTTTGAGATATTTTAGAATTTCAAGGAAGAGTAATAAGTGAGAAAATTTTTGTGTGTATAAAAATATTGCATCCAGCCACACACATATTTCAGTGAATCAAAATGGAAATGAGCTCTGAAAAATTATTTTTTATTTGTAAGGCTTCAACAAAAAAATTTGAGTAGACCTTAAACCTTCTAAAACCAGTAAAAACTTAAAAATGTGGTTTTTTCCAAAATTGGATAAAAATTGTAAAAAAAATTTACACACAATTTTTAGAATCTCTACTTAGCTATATCTCTCATCCATTTTTGTCTAATTCAATAAATTTGCAGGCAACATGACAGCTTGTGGCACAGATTACATCAGCAAAGACCTGATCAGCCGCGCTTACATCGTCGTGTACTCCCTCTGGGTCTACTTCGTTCCTCTTCTCCTGATAATAGGATCATACTCTTACATTTTGAAGGTAAATTTCGCCTTTACGGACCGCACAAATGCCAAAGTTTCATTTTTCCAGGCAGTTTCGACCCACGAGAAAATCATGAGAGACCAGGCGAAGAAGATGAACGTTGCCTCCCTTCGCTCAGCGGAGGACAAGAACCACCGAGTGGAGGCCAAGCTAGCCAAGGTGGCGCTGACAACGATATCTCTCTGGTTCATGGCTTGGACCCCCTACCTCGTCATCAACTACGCTGGGATATTCGAGGCCACTAAGCTCAGCCCTCTCTCGACCATATGGGGGTCCGTTTTCGCCAAAGCAAATGCCATTTACAACCCGATAGTCTATGGAATCAGGTAAGGACTTGAAAATCTCCTTCATCTGCCCGTCTATTGAAAGATTCCCCTTTATTTTCAGCCACCCAAGGTACCGAGCGGCTCTGTACAAGAAGTTCCCGTCCCTTGGATGCTCTTCAGGGACTTCCGAGACAGCTTCCGTGGGCGTGGTTTCTGGAATCTCTTCCCTGGGACCTCCCGAGACTCAGTCTACCCCGTGATTCATCGTGTAATAAAACTCTGCAAAAGACATAATTTGTTTCATATTGTAATGCGATCACATAAACAAGCAGACACGTAAAACTTACACCTTTTTCTTTTTCTCTCTTTTCCCAACGTCTTTGATCCAATTAAGAGAATTTCATGACCTGTATAAATAGGGGAGGCTCGCGGAAAAGCGCATTAGTATTCGAAAGGAAGGCGAGAGGAGTCTCAAGATGGGGTCTTACTACAATCAGATGCAGCCCTCGCAGAATTGGATCTCGAACCAGACGGTGACGGACAAGGTGCTGCCGGAGATGGCGTACCTCGTGGACAAGTACTGGGCGCAGTTTCCCCCGATGAACCCCCTCTGGCACAACATCTTCATGTTCGTGCTGTCGGTGCTGGCGGTGATCGCGTGCAGCGGCAACGCCGTCGTCATGTACATCTTCCTGTCCACCAAGTCGCTCCGGACGCCCTCCAACCTGCTCATCGTGAACCTCGCCTTCGCGGACTTCATGATCATGTTCACGATGTGCCCGCCCATGGTCTACAACTGCTTCTACGAGACCTGGGTCCTGGGTCCCTTCTCGTGCGAGCTCTACGGCGCCCTGGGCTCGCTCTTCGGCTGCGTGTCCATCTGGAGCATGACCATGATCTCCTTCGACCGCTACAACGTCATCGTGAAGGGCCTGCAGGCCAAGCCCATGACCATGGGCGGCGTGATCCTCCGCATCCTCTTCATCTGGGTCTCGTGTCTGGTGTGGGCGCTCTCGCCCATGTTCGGGTGGAACCGCTACGTCCCCGAGGGCAACATGACGGCCTGTGGCACCGACTACATCACCCAGACCTGGCTCAGCAAGTCCTACATCCTCACCTACTCGTTCTTCGTCTACTTCCTGCCTCTCTTCATGATCATCTACTCCTACTTCTTCATTCTCAAGGTGAGTCTTCGACCATAGAGGCTCCTTCTAATTTTTGTCGCCCTCAGACTGTCTTCGCTCACGAGAGGAGCATGCGAGCACAGGCCAAGAAGATGAACGTCACGTCGCTGCGGTCTTCCGAGGAGGCCAACGCTCAGAGCACCGAGTTCAAGCTGGCCAAGGTGGCGCTCATGACCATCACGCTCTGGTTCATGGCCTGGACGCCCTACCTCATCACCAACTGGGTCGGTATCTTCCAGACCTTCAAGATCACGCCCCTCGGCAGCATCTGGGCCTCGGTCTTCGCCAAAGCCAGCGCCATCTACAACCCCATCGTGTACGGAATCAGGTGAGGAGGCTCTCATTCACCTCGAAGCCCTCAAATGACCTTCTTTCCATCTCTTTCAGTCATCCGAAGTACAAGGTGGCTCTGGCACAAAAGCTCCCGGCCCTGGCTTGTGGCGGCGCCGCCCCTGCTGGCGGCTCCGACTCCAAGTCGCAAGCCTCGGAAGCCACCAAGGAGACCGAGAGCGTGGTGGACGCCTAAGTTCTCCTCCAAAAGTGTTGTGAAAAAGGTGCAATTTTCCGCATCTTCGATGATGAATTTTATTACCTTACTCGTAATTATGAGTACTGCTTCATGGTATAAGTGTATTTTAATTGAATAAAAACATGTCTAATGCTAACAAAAATTCAGTTCACGCTTTGGAAAATTTGAAACCTCTCAGAATCAATCAGGAGAAAGGCAGCACAGTTTTTGTTTTCACAGTAATTTGCGGAAGAAAACACGGAAATGAGTTTCCCACCAAAGTGGACCTTTGTAAAGAAAGTGTTAAATTTTAAGCAATTGAGAGGCCATTGACTTACTGAAATTCCCTCTGCCTTCATCTCATGAGCCCGAACGAGGTGACTCAGCTTATGGCGCTCCAGGAACGAGGTTACTGCGTGCTCGTTGAAGAGAAACCCTGTCCTACGTCTGAAGTTCCACGCAAAGCCGTCATTGGACTTGAGCTCTTGTTCAAGGTCGTCGTCAATCGCACTACTGGCCTACAATGTATATAAGAAGGAATTATATAAGTGCAGTTATGAGGTTTCTCTTTAGTCATCAATCTTTTTATTTTTTCTTTCTCAAAAATATCTTCAACTACCTCATTTAAAAGAGAGTCATTCCACATCAGGCTCCAGGCGAGGGAACTTTCTGCTTCCACGTCATAGAGAGGACATGGGATTCCCTCAATTGCATCCTTCAGACTCCGATCTCTGAGCTGCTCAGGAGGAGGGATCCCTCCATGAACGCAGAAAACCTTCTCATCGACAATCGCAGCTACTGGTAGGCACTCGAAGACAGCATTGATGGCGATGAATACGAGCTTCCCCTGAGACTTGCCGAATTTCTCGAGACATTCGCTGAAAAAGACATCAGAGAAAAACTGTTGATTTTTGTCCAGTGACGTATGTCTGAGATACTGAGCCAGTTTAAAACATTTTTTTCTCTTGAGTTTCCAAGGGTCCTATTTTGGGTATGGAGACTAAACAGACCTCTAGAGAGGCGCCAAGAACCGAAATGAGTCCTTTGGTGTCAAGGAAAAAATTCCAGCTATCTCGAAATTCCAGCTTCTGAGCTAGTAAGAGCCCCAAAATCACCTGTGAAACGTGTATTTCTTCTGAATCTCCTGTTCCTCGTGGTTTCCTCTAACCAAATGGACCTTATCAAAACTGCGACACTTGTGGGCAAAAAGATAGGCCACGATTTCCACTCCCTCAGGACCCCGATCTACGAAATCTCCCAAGAGGAGCATTTTGGCGGGCAGCAAATCGGGAGTCCAGTTCATGGCTTTCGTCATGTCCATGAGACTTCTGTAGTTGCCATGAATGTCCCCAAAGACGTAGACAGGGGAGGAAATCTTCAGACAGCGAGGCCCACTTTTGAGCTTTTCGACGAGTTGCTGACACAAGTTGATTAGAGCCTCCCCAAACAAAGCCATCTCCGACTGAAACCCTAGAAGTTGTAGGGAAAAGTCACGATTGCAATAAAACTACCGTTCCCCAAGAAAAGGGTGGCTTATCGGGCTTCTCGTCGGTGCCTGGGACGCTCATCTCGAAGTACTTCAACGCACTGAGGAGTTGTTTTATTGCGGGAAGTTCATGCGAGTCCGACAATAAAGCCGCAGCTGGTGCCTCCATGTGGTAGTCTGTTAGTGGACGGATTTTGATGCGGTCGTCCCGCAAGTGATAAACATTCACATCTATTGCAGTCATATGAGCTTCATGCTGGTTTAGTGGCCCTAAAACGCGACATGTGCTGAGTTAATAAATAAGGAATATATTCGAGTCCGACTTCCGTGTCTCGTGCCAAGGTCTAGTCGCAGAAGCTCCGACGTCCCATGAATTCTGCTCTTCCTCAGACTCTTCAGGAACGCGTCAATGCCGATGTTCGAGTTCGAAGCCACCTTAAAGAGACTACGACAGACCTTTGTAGAGTTTTTGAGGTTTCCTACTTGTAAGCTCTGTCGGCTTGCTCTCGAACCAGCTGCTCCGAAGAAGGAATCGTTCGAAGGTCCATAAGATCTTTGATGAAGACTTTCAGGTCCGATCGGTTCCAGTATCCCTTCCTTCCCTCGTCGTAGTATCTGAAGATGTAGCGTCCTCTCGCTTCAGAGTCGGGAGTCTCTGAACTGCAGCCTGCTAGCAAGAGCACGACTTCTCTGAAGGTCACTGACTTGCTGTCCTCGACGTCAGCAGCTCGAAAAAGCCTTCTCCAGAAGGCTTCGTTCCTCATGTTTGGGAAAAGAAACGAGCAAAAGCCCAGAAACGTCGAAGAATCGAGCACAAATCGAGGCCAAGAAGCGGCCAAAAACGCTTTCAGAAGCAGCCTTTGAGCTTCTACGGATATTCGTGAGTCCTCAAATGGCTCAAATTCAGATTGTGAAATTAAAAATTGCTCTTCCAAAATTATCTCAAAAGCGTCACCTGAACCTAGAGCGTCCTTCAGATAAGGCACTTCAAAGACTCCGGACTCCATCATCTGAGCAGTTTCCACCCACTTGAGGTCCTTGACGAAACTAAAGGTTGGCTTTGGAGTCACGGTTTGGAACACAAGGTGCTTTATGGGCTGGTCTAGGCAGGGAATCGAAATGCTGAAGACTTTCACGCACTGAGGGTCGTCTATTTGGACGTAAATCTGGTCTGCGAGGGTCACTACTTCATTTATCCAGTCAGATTCTCGAAACACTTGTTTTCGGGGAAATTTTATGCTGGAACTTTTATCGGTGCAAAGGCAGTAGTTTCCATCGGCCGAGAAGATTACGAGAGAAATAATGTGGGGTATCTCAATTTCAGACATTTTTTCACTTTCAACTCAAATGTATGGCCTACCTGGTTGACTGCTCTCCTATAGCAGGTTTTTTATGAAATTTCGTTGGCTTGTGTTCCTGAACATGAACCAAGGGTGGACTGAAAAAATTGGGCTCAAAAAAATTTCAAAAGTCAAGAAGGTAATTTTTGGTTCAAAAAAAAAATTCTTAATCTCATGCTTTGAGTCCATGTAGTTACTTTTTATCTAGGCATCGATTCACTTTTTTAAGAACCAAGAGCTTGGAGAAAATTTTTGGTAGATATGAGTTCCGAATAGACCCAATTTGAGGACGTTTAGCTAAATAATAGAACTCAGAATTGTCAAGAAAACAGTTTCACAAGCTAAACACAAAAGAATCATCTAATCCATCATGCTCGTGCTGTTGCACTATAATCCCGTATTTCCTAACGTATTTATCCTTTTATCCCTCAACCACGTTGTATTAAATTTTCATACGCTAGATAGTCTCTAGGAAGCTTCACATTAGCCCTAAAAATGACCTTACGGTTCCATCACACAAGGCAATTTAAATTGCCGCGATTTGGGCAATTTCATGTAATTTCAGTGGCCGCAAATTTGCGGCAATTTTTGTCCAGAGCAAATAATCAGAATCAGGGCAACTAATATCGCCAAAAATCGGGCAATTTTCTGTAGTTTGATGACACCATTAGAAATGACTGATAGGAAAGGTTATGACCCTCGAACATACTCCTTGACCACACACTTTTCACGAACAGGTGTCGAGTGTACAAAAATAAAAGACTGATACATAATAACATATAACCGCACATGTAGGTAATATTAATGTAACTCTTGGCGTAATTGCATTACCTTACAACGTTTCCTTACAACGCAACTTTTAAAATAAAATTTCAATGGCAACCCTTGAAATTTTAAGTTCGTTACGTGTAGCAGTTTTAATCCAATAAGAGCCCCAAGAATCTTCTTATAAAAGCAGGCATGTCTTGAAGGCGCTCAGTTATCGAGTACAACACAAGGAGCTAGTTCATGAAAGAACAGGGAAAGCCCAGCTGAAAGCCTTGTTAATTTCTTGACAAAATTAGCCGAAATAAGTGTAACAAGTGACAAAAAATGGGGTCTTACTACAACCAGATGCAGCCCTCGCAGAATTGGATCTCGAACCAGACGGTGACGGACAAGGTGCTGCCGGAGATGGCGTACCTCGTGGACAAGTACTGGGCGCAGTTCCCCCCGATGAACCCCCTCTGGCACAACATCTTCATGTTCGTGCTGTCGGTGCTGGCGGTGATCGCGTGCAGCGGCAACGCCGTCGTCATGTACATCTTCCTGTCCACTAAGTCGCTCCGCACGCCCTCCAACCTGCTCATCGTGAACCTCGCCTTCGCGGACTTCATGATCATGTTCACGATGTGCCCGCCCATGGTCTACAACTGCTTCTACGAGACCTGGGTCCTGGGTCCCTTCTCGTGCGAGCTCTACGGCGCCCTGGGCTCGCTCTTCGGCTGCGTGTCCATCTGGAGCATGACCATGATCTCCTTCGACCGCTACAACGTCATCGTGAAGGGCCTGCAGGCCAAGCCCATGACCATGGGTGGCGTGATCCTCCGCATACTCTTTATCTGGGTCTCTTGTCTGGTGTGGGCGCTCTCGCCCATGTTCGGGTGGAACCGCTACGTCCCCGAGGGCAACATGACGGCCTGTGGCACCGACTACATCACCCAGACCTGGCTCAGCAAGTCCTACATCCTCACCTACTCGTTCTTCGTCTACTTCCTGCCTCTCTTCATGATCATCTACTCCTACTTCTTCATTCTCAAGGTGAGTCTCCGACCATAGCTGCTCCTTCTAATTTTTTGTCACCCTCAGACTGTCTTCGCTCACGAGAGGAGCATGCGAGCACAGGCCAAGAAGATGAACGTCACGTCGCTGCGGTCTTCCGAGGAGGCCAACGCCCAGAGCACCGAGTTCAAGCTGGCCAAGGTGGCGCTCATGACCATCACGCTCTGGTTCATGGCCTGGACGCCCTACCTCATCACCAACTGGGTCGGTATCTTCCAGACCTTCAAGATCACGCCCCTCGGCAGCATCTGGGCCTCGGTCTTCGCCAAAGCCAGCGCCATCTACAACCCCATCGTGTACGGAATCAGGTGAGGAGGCTCTCGTTCACCTCGAGGCCCCCAAATGACCTTCTATCTCCCTCTTTCAGTCATCCGAAGTACAAGGTGGCTCTGGCACAAAAGCTCCCGGCTCTGGCTTGTGGCGGCGCCGCCCCTGCTGGCGGCTCCGACTCCAGATCACAAGCCTCGGAAGCCACCAAGGAGACCGAGAGCGTGGTGGACGCCTAAATAGTGATTTCGAATAACTTTTGTAAGAACAAGAAACTGACACATAATAAAGTACTCGTAAGAAATAAAACTCGCTTCTGCTATGCTTCAATCTGTATTACTTCACTACATAGTGTTGATTATTGGTTGTTACAATGGTAAAGATCTTCCTTATCTGTCTCTAGGTTGATACATAGGGATAAATGTTTCGGAATGTGAGTCCTCTAGATAACCGATGAAATGAGAAAATTACAAGATGAAACCTCCGTGAAATAAATGGTGTACGGCCTGCACCACGAGAAAAAGGAAGGGCCCGATGACATATTATATCTATCACAAGTGTACTGAACATAACAAATCGATTCACGTTCATGCATTATTGTCCGATTTCCACGCGAACCAACAATTGAATCCAATAAATACTACAAGGAATTCGCTTAATGTCCCTTAATGAAACTACGCAATATGTTAGCTGTTAGGAGAGATGATGCATTGAAAGTTCAGATCGGATATATTGTTCTAAATTGCGTTGTAAAAATTAGAGAATTTGTGCAACAACTGGCTCTATCAAGCACATGTGTTCTGCTCCCCTCACTGGCAGACGGTTGAGGCAAAAGTGTTGTATCATTTCTGGGATGGAGTCGAATGGTCTGCTGAACTGCCCGAGGATGAACTTGCTGGTGTCGCTGTTCCGCTGTATCCGCATGTGCATGAAGCCTCTGGCACTTCTGTTGGGGAAAAGACATTGGAGTCTCTTTTTCGGGTGAAAACCGTCATACTTACTTCAATGAGAGCGAGTAGTCCTGGCGTGTGGACTCGCTGTTCCTCACCAGGAAGCTCCCCTCATTGAGCTTCTTCAGCACACTTTCCGCTTCCACGCGGCTAATTGCACCATGGTACCAATTCTGCCTCTCCAGAGGCAGGTTCACCTCAATCACGTCGCCTCCTCGCTTGAAGCCTGTCTTCAAATTCAGGTTCAAAACGTTTCCGTCCAGAGTTCCGAACTTCTTGGCCGCAGCTGTCTTTTGATCGTTCAAATTCAATGTAAGAGTCTGACGAAGAGTGCCTGAACCTGAAATAAGTAGCGGAAATGAGCTTCTTTAGCAGTAATAGGATTATAAGGAATGTGCGTTTAGGGTTTCTAATTCAAATTAGTCCTCCTAGAAAGTTTTCTATAAGGGCCTGTTCACATATTACGTAACGGTGAAAATCGAGATTTTCGACCCCCACCCCCCCCCCCCCTCTGTCACGGTTTGTCCTATATAACAGTACTTGAGTTTGTACTGACTGTCACGGAGCGGCCGACACCCCCCCCCCCCCTTGGACCGTGACGTAATATGTGAACAGCTCCTAAGATGTGTATCATCGAGAACTCTCCAAAACCTGACTTTGGTCTCAAACTTAAGAGAAGAAGATTGTATGACCATTTAGACCACATTCGGGGTTCACAGAAGAGTTTATCCTATTAGGAAAAATAAAATGTCACACTGTCCAGAAAATAATAACAGGTGGTCAACATGAGGAAATAACCAGAACGAGAAAGTTCCTGATTTCTTTCAAAAATAATTACGCAAGTTGGAAAGACTTAACTAATAGGACCTGTCAGACAGACAGACAACTCATTTAACGAGCCCCTCCGATGTAAGCCAGACCAAGGTACACAAAGGGGGAGCGAATTAACGGTATTGGTTTTGTGACATGGCTAATTGAATAATTAATTTGAGCGAGCCAAACAACGTGTTCACGCTGCATATGTTCCAACAAGCGGAGATTACCGCAAGCCAGTGCACCGAGGATGGTGGGTTCGTATGATTAGAATGTGAATTAGGGTGATAATCATGGTCAATATTTTGTGTGTACGAATACGATACACAACAATATATTAATACCCACCCATTCGCAATTTATCATCCCTCACAGACTGACTAGACGATGCTTGGGAAACACAGCTTGATTCGGTGCTCGTAAGTGCAACACCTGGTCCTGATTGCACTTGCGTTAAGCGAAGGCGTCTTCTTAGCTTTGGCATGTCGAAGGGCAACTCGCCCAAGTCCACCGACGTAGCGCTGCCGGATGTGCAGGCATCCTGGGAGATTAGAAGGGTCCTCGTTTAATTGAAATTCAGCCACAAAATCGGGATTATATCGCATTACCTGCTCGGGTGGCACTCTCCGTCTTCTGAGTTTTGGCATATCAAATGGAAGATCTTTTACATCTTGAGGTAAGCAAATTGAACTATTTTCTCCTTTATTCTCTAGGTGCTTCTGAGTTTCATAATTTAACAATGGTAATTTAGACTTCATATCATCTTTGCCGGAGTGAATCGATATTCCGCTATCGACCCTTGGATTTCCACATCTGAAAGGTTCATGAATTTATTGCTTGACATTTTCCCGTGATATCGACTTATCCTATTTCTAGAGACAAAACACCGTTGAGAGAAAATATGAGAAATTTCTAATAGGTTGGTTTCATAAATTTAATCCATCGAAAACATTGAGTGAAAATTCCCATCAAACTCACGTTTACTTTCTTTGAATGTCTTTGCTGTTTTGAACCATGAAAACTAAGAATGACTTAATAACAATTCAGTCCTCAAATATAAGAGACTTTATTATAGGAGCTGTTCACATATTACGTCACGGTCCCAGGGGGGGGGGGGGGTGTCGGCCGCTCCGTGACAGTCAGTACAAACTCAAGTACTGTTGTATAGGGACAAACCGTGACAGAGGGGGGGGTGGGGGTCGAAAATCTCGATTTTCACCGTTACGTAATATGTGAACAAGCCCTATAGAGGTCGTTGCACCTCAAGCATTCGGTTGCTTGCTTTTTGAACCGTTTAGTGACATCTTATGTTTAGCAAGTCAAATGTTTTTGGATGGATCCAATCAATGAAAAATAGAAGTAGTCAATCAACTCGCATAAAAATGATCAATTTATCATCCCTTAAATGGCTGTTGGATAAAAACTAAAATAAATCGTTCTGTTTGGGTCACACTTTAGTCTATCCAGCACATAATGATCGGATGATGATGCCTGTGCTCGCTTTTGTTGCGCAAATAACGAACTTTAACGGTCGATAATATTTTACATTTCAATCCAAAACCAATTGATTGTTAAATGGATCATAATTTGATTGGACATTGCTCAATAATAGTTTGAAAACTAAACTCTAATAGAATGGCAGACAAGCAGTGGTATCAACGCAGAGTACTTAACGGAACACAGAAAATTACTCACTTGCTATTCCTAGTAAGGTTTTGTTGGGGAAAAGTTTCTTCCTCTGCTTAGCCGTGTCCGTGTCCTCCTGCCGCTCCTCCACGGGAGTCTGCTTCTGGGAGGCCCCTTTGTTGAGATCCGAGGTCTCCGAGCCCGGCTCCAGCGATGACTTGTCTGAGATGGGGCTGAGAATGTGCAGCTTGGTGTGGATCAGAGCTTGCGTTCGCAGCGGATAGAGCACGTTGGCACCCGAGTCGGACTCGTGGGAGCTCAGAGAGGAGGACTGGCGAGACTCGGTGCTGGTGGTGCTCCGATTGCCCTCGCTCGTGCTGGACCGCAGCGAGTCCATGGAGCCGGCGCTGCTCGTGATGCTCTCGGTCGAGGAGAAGTTCTTGCCCCGGCCCTTCGGGTTGTGGCTCCTCTTGAGCTCCCCAACGCGACCCGCCTCCGCCACGGACCGGGGCCGGTCCATCTTCTTGGGACTGTTGTACGACGAGTCCATGATGATGCTCTGGTCGCTCGTTCCTGTATTCTCTTTATCACCCATTCGCAAGCTCTGTAACCGGGGATGCACAGCCGGGTTGGAGGAAGGCAAGTTTGGTGCGCTCTTGATGCTGTTGATGAAGAACCGCTCGTGCTTGAGCGGGAACTTGAGGGGGAGAGGCGCTGTGGAGGGCGGAGTGGGGGTGTAGCCGCGCAGGGGGAGCGCTGAAGAAGACTCTACCTTCGCAGTCTCCTGCAGACAGAGGTTGTCGAGGTCCTGGGAGAGCCCCTGCGTGGTGTTCGTGGCCCCCTGCTTGGCCTGGTTCTTGGAGTTCTTGCTCTTCTTGCTCTCGCTCGGTCGTTTCGCCCGACCCGGACACACGGGCGTCACCATCACGTCGTCCGTCGCCAGGGGGAACAGATGGGCGTTCCGGGCTATCTTCTCCACGTCGTCGATGTCATTCTCGCTGGGCACCACCACCTTCGAGTCGAAGGCCGTCTCGTAGATCTCGCGCTTGCAGTTCATGTCTTCGCTCGCTTCGTTACTCACGTTCCTACTACCTTCAGGGGACTGAGGAGCTTCCGGATCGCCGCATGCCTGCTCCTTCACCTGCACAATAGATGTGGAATCTCAGGTTATTTCCTTTCGGGGCTCTTTTGGCTCAAAAATGGGCTTTTCAAGCTCTCGAAGACAAGGAAATTAAATCTTAAGGGGCCAGTTTTGACCTAAAATGTTGGATATCTCAGGTGATGAGCTTCCAAGTGGATCAGAGAGCCCAAAATTAACAGGTTTTGGAAATATTTGGAGCCTTTTATTTAATTTTTCGTCCTTCACGGACTTGAAAGCCCCAAAAATAAGGTCAAAGGGTACTAAGTTTGAGTTCCAAGAGGTTATTTCCCCCATATTCAACTTGTTTTGACCTCTCTTTAGCCTGAAGAGAATTTAAAATTCAAACTCAGCCTTTTCTAGTTAGTTTGAAAGACTTTCAAGCTCCATAAGCTTTCCTAAGAGCTACCTAAGTCCCAAAAGTGACTCCTTCTATTACTGAGTCCCAAGATCTTCTCCCTTACCTGCACATTGCACGTCGCCCTGACCTTCGCTAGCTCCTTGGCGTGCCAGTTTCTGCGCTTCTTGCACTCCGAGCAGTTGGAGTTCTCGGACGTCGTCGACGAGGCCGAGTCACACCTGATTATCCGCACTCCCGCCTCGGTCACCGAGTACCTCTTGAACTCGCAATCCTCCTTCTCGGTGCCAGGAGTGTCTAAGCTGTTGCTCTTCCGGTACGGGACAGGTCCTTCCTTCGACTTGCCCACAAGACTGTTGGCCTTTTCGATATTCGCACCTTCTTCCTTCTTGAGGAGGTCTGCGTAGTAGTACGGAGAGGGGTTCCTCTTGATGCTCTCAGCAGTGACGGTCAGCCTCTTGGGGCTCTTGAAGGATCCGGCGAACGAGGGGAAAATGTCCTCTGAGATGCTGTCCGGAGAGTTGAGCTCGTTCACGCGACTGGAAGGGTCTTCCTCATCCTCCGACGACTTGGGAGGGGCCGAAGAATCTGCAATAGAGGACTCGTTAGTCCACGGAAAGGACCAGGAGGTGTCAGCTCACCTGAGCAGGGGTCAAAGATGTCCTCTGCCTTCAAGATCTTGAAGTTGACGTCGAGCTCCTCGGGCAGCAAACTAGGCTTTCGCTGCGTTCCTGGCCCCTGCTGTCTCAAGAAGTGCTGGGACTCGGTTAATGTCAAGTGTTCTGGTAGTTTTCCCGGATCGATTTGTTGAAAATGGTCTATAAATGCCACCTGAACGACAACGACAAATGAAACAGTTAACATCGTAGTTCCCAGTCGTTCCATAAATCAGGTTTTATGGTCTCTCCGCAAGACATGCACAACAATGAAGGTCGAGGGAGGAACTTACGTGTTCAGAAAGCGGGCTCGATTTGTTCCAAGGGTCGGCTAAGCTATCTGCCAAGCAAGGGTCAAAACTGGACGGTCTCTTTTTTACAAAATCGATTGGCAGGCTGTAATCATCACAGACGGAGATCTGTAATAGAAAGAGACGTCGTTAGCTGGATTTTTGGTAGCTAGGGACTACTAGGAAGCTTTTTGATGGCTGGAGATTTTCGTCAGTTTATTATTATTCATTAACTATTTGGACTTTGATAAGTTTTTTAGGTTTTAAAAATTCAACGTTTCAGCAAGCTTTCTTTCACTTTCTAAGACCCAATTTTCAACGAAATAAATTTTAAGGTTCTGAAACGCAACTAAATTTTTTTGCTTGTACACGAAATAAATTTAAAAATGAAAAGAGTCAACATAATACTTCGAAGTTTCAAAAAGACGAAATTATCCAGGGACCTGACAGTTTATAAAATTAGCTTTAACCAGGTCTCAAAACCACAAAACCACTTTCACATGGAGGAGACATGAAATCCCCCGGTGACACGAAGAAAAACTGACACGGGCTCAAACGAGAGTGAAACGGGTTAATTAATTAATTTAAACTAGCGCAACCTCCCGGCCCGAAGGAATTCCCGTCTGGCAAGCACGTTTTTAATCTTCGGAAAATCACAACAATGACAGCAATTTCTTATCTTCATGCGAGTTTATAAGCATTCATTATGAGCGCACTTTGGAATACAAAATGCGATACTCGTACCCTCAATGCCTCCGCCTCGCAGTATTTTGGCGGAAGGTAACATCATGAAAACTCATTTCCCGTTCGCAGCAAGAATACCGTTCATAATAGTTTGATTTATGTTTCGCAAACGCCTTGTACAATAAACAATGCACACAAAAACGCCAGCCCGGGATGGAGAAACCGCTTTCGTTGGTGGCTCAGCATTGTGTACACTTTGCATTTATATTCATACTATGAAACACTTTTTACATTTCATAAATAGCAAAATTGTTTTACGACCATTCTACTGCTTCAACCTACAATAGTACCACGCAGTCCTTGTTTCACTTTTTAAGTAATGATTCACTGTGGCTGTAAATGATGACAGCCATTATATCTACAGCGGCAGATGCTTGCTCCTTGCATAATGGATTGGGCTCGCAAGATACACAGGTACGTGGCTGACGTGTGGGAATTGCGCTCGAGAGAGAGAGATGGAGAGTAATTATGGCGTTTCCTCATAAAGCGTCAACAAAGGTGTAAAAATAGAACTTGAGCTCCTTCTGGCGAGGACACGTTATTGCCGTGTCCTGACCCGATTTAAGCTCATGACAACCCTTTCATGGAGGCTTTATGGGCTTTTAGGGGCCTCCCACGCATCTTATTAAAAATGTAACTAATGCCAAATACTTTTTAAAGCCTGTTTTTGCAATTTTCAAAAATGAGTAATGACCTGTTTTTCCCTCTAAAATTCTCCTAGTTCCGTCTCTGGTCAGCGTCAATGGTCCTCGCATCTCTCAATTAAAAATACCTAGTCATTGGCAAGCTTTTAAACTGCACTAAAACCGTCCGGAAGACAAAGGATCACCGGACAAAGAAAACCAATTTTGTGACTTGCAAAATTGCCCAGCCGTCTCCCGATACCTTTTCATCAATTCCCACTTCCCCGCATGAATTGTTAATGCAATAATGCCCTGGCTCCTCTATTTATGCGGAACTAAAGGGAGCAGGAAGCCAGTTCCCGATTTGGGGAGAAAATTTATCTCAACATTATCGTGCACGTCTTACATTTTTAATCCAAATTTATCAATTTTCGCAACAACTGCTAGATCCCTTTGTTTTCAGCCTCCATGAATACGGATGGCGCAAATCGTTAACATTCTGTTATGCAGCGATTCAGACTTCAGTCCCTCCGAAATTTTGAAATCAACGCACGTTTCCAAACAGATGACAAACAGCAATTTAATATTTCATCTGCTCACTATCATGAATTTCAAAAACACGGAACCATCTCGTTAAAGAGCCGACAGCTCGCGGCAGACGAATGTGGCGCGTCATTTTCCATTTTCCCGAGAAACTTTCCGTCATACTCATGCAGCTATTTTGCATTTCGCGTTCGCTTGCTTTGTTTTAAACTATTTTCGCCGGGTATCTCCGGGGCTGTGAACTCCAGTCAGTCTCATTATTAGTCAGTGGAATTTGATAAGAGCCCCCCATTGTTCTGGAATTTAATGTTAACCCTCTTGTGCTCTATTTTCAAGTCAATGGGAGTGATCTTTTAGCCCAAACTTTTTCATATTGTTGCTGACATCACAATTAAGGAATCATGGACCAATACTATGTCCCTTTATACTGAGAAAAAGGAGCTAGGGCTCCCCAAAATGAATAAAATTTTTTGACCAAAAGCATTGCTCATTAGAGGGTTAACGTCTTCCCTCGCCGCTCGAGACGGACTTGAATTTCGATAGTGCTAACTGCTCATAAATCCTCGCAGTAAAGGATATTAAATTTCTATGACAATCGCCGGCTACAATTCTCTGAGAACTTGTTTAATTTACGTAATTAATGTTCTCTGTTATTGGCGTTCCATATATTTATTGCCCTCCCCAGTCCCAGTCCCCGCAGTAACAATCGGAATTCATGTGTGTTCGTCACGTACTCCATCGAACTAAGCTGCTACAGTAATGCCATTCGGCAGACACAAGATTTTTTGCAACTAGCCAAAACTTAATTAAAATTCAGCACAAAACGGCCGTGTAAGCCAGCCCCTAATGAAAATGTGGCTGCTGTAGCGCTCAAAAATTTATGGGCAAGGTGCCGATAGCCAACCTAAACTTTCATATTTGTAGTTGGAGATTTCGATTACGTCGATTGGTTGTCGTTGAAAGAGCCGCAATGTGTGGGGAGCGCACATTTTTCCAATAACCGTTCCCAATTGCGGTGCTGAGCCAGAAAAACCTCTTGAGCTTGATCTCAGCACGTTACACATCCAGTAAATTTCATATTCACCCTAAGCTTGTTGAATTCATATGGAACATGCTCATAAAACATTTGTAAGCTTATATTAAACATGGAAACGTCTCCTCGCCGGTTCTCTCTCCCAGCAAGACGGGGAATCTCGTGCCGTTGTTTTCGTAATATACCGACTCCTCGCACAACAGACATGCATATAAAAGTTTCAATTAAACTTCACATTTTTTACACAATTTTAGCAGTTAATGTTTACGAGTCGCGGGGGAACTGTTAGTCACAAACATCTAAAAGAGCGGCAGAAAAAATCTTGAGCGCCATTACCGCGCTCCACCGCAGCAAAAGCACATCAAACGAATTATGGCGCTCTTCAAGATCTGACAGAAACGCTAAATGGCGGCTGAGGGTGATTTAAGAGCTGGCAAAAACAGTCTCCGAGGGAACTTGTCGCTGAAACTTTGTCTTTTTCCGCGCTCATATTTACGAGCGAGATTACCTGCCTTCCCCAAAAACGCGCGAAACATTTAACCCATTTTCTACCAAATTATTTAAATTCAATTTTTGAAGCCTGATTTGAGTCTTTTAGAAGGCTTTTATTCGCAAAACTTTAGGTTCTCATATTTTTAACTCGACTATCATAAATTTCTAAAATGAAAAATTTTTGGCGCATTTTTTAAATATTAAGTCTAAAGAGTTCAAAAGCTTCTAAATCTTAATTATGTAGACTTTTAGGTCACTGAATCCGTTAGTTTTAGCCTTTTTGGCAGAAATACAATATTTCTTTGAGTTGTTTTTTAATAATCCAAAAGTTAGTAGAATTTCGAAAAAGACAGATTTTTATAAACTTCCAGAATAAATTCAACAAAGTCTTATTTTCAAGAAATTTTTTTTTTTTCAAAGTTTCTAGGACCGATGGGAGAAAATGGGTTGGTAAAGTACACGCTTTAAAACCGGTAGTGAGCTGAAAAATCCTTCTTAATACCTCCGAAGCCCTCAGTGGATTCGCCCAGCGAATTAATGCCTCCAATAATTTGTCATTCTCCGTGTTACCAATATCTCGGAGCCCCATTATTTATGGCATTTTCGCTATTGTTGTCATGATTCCTTACAACTTATATATTTTATATTTTATGTTGAGCAATCTGTGTAGGACATGACAAAGAATTTGCTTTGCTGCCGCCGCTTTCCCTCAAATTCATTTGTGCGCTAAAATTTCTACGGCAGACGACGAACAACAATAGCGAGAACCCCTTTTCGCATTCCACACCCGAGTTATGGTTTTCGGGAAAGACATTTCCCAGCATTTTTAGCACCACAAGAACTGCAATTTGGTCAGAATTTGCGGATAAGTACCATGCTCGGAGGTACCGAATATTGAGGCGATTTAGAATGCTTTCGGTCAGACCAAAATGAGCCATATTGTCGGCTTTATTCTCTTTTTATAGTGTTCTTTCCTTTGTATGTTACGATCCCCCCAAATGGCCAATCTAATCAAATCGTGTATGAACGCACACGTTGTCTCTCATCGCTTTGATTACGACGATAATCTCATCACTTTCATTACCAGCTTGGAGAGTTGCTCGTGAATCAAATGAGCGCGACGTGGACGATGCGAATTTTCAATTACGAGGGGTATAAAAGTATTTAAAACTGGGCGAGCTGGATGACAATAGACTGGAAATTAGGCTCGCTATCGAATTGGAGTTGATTGAAATTTTTCACAAATTTTCCTTATGAATTGAAATCAGACTTTACTTGGTCATTTTTGCCTAATCTTGAACCTCGTCGTAACTCAGACGCCAACAGATGAAAATCTGCTCTGTTCGAAATTTTAATTTTTTAATGGAAAAAAAATCATGAAATTGAATTAAATTCAGATTTAAAAAATTCACTCGGTCAATTTAGGATTCGTCACGGTAAAACTTGACATTTTTGACCCCATCCCATAGACTTGTCACTTGAACGTGGACTTATACGGTTTATCACGCAACGCATTCCCTCTAAAACGTGACGTTATATTTGAACGAAGCCCTATACAACCTTGTTAAGTTTCACAAGCCTATTTTCAATAAAAAAAACTTTCCTTGAATCAAAAGTAGTAAAAGTAAAAGTCCCCCATACTCCCAAGGCCTCCTAATAGTACCTCTTTATCTCCCTGTCATCCCTTCTCGGAATCACTTTATCATGCTCGAAAGTTTGTCTCTCAATCCTCGACTCCGCTTAAAATTGAATTCCTCAAATTTCACATCAGAAGCCCAAATGTCACAGAATCGCATTAATCACTCAGCAAGAAGCCCGTTATGCTCCATCTGAGTTCACTCGGTGCTGTCAATGGCAACAGCTTAGCTAATGAGCCGAAACAGACGAGCGTGGGAGGATTTTGGCTCATTAGCAGCACACCTTGATTGAAAAAAATTTCCCCAGAGCAAACATTTATTGCGGCAGACAAAAGTTTTCCGAGAGCCTCCTTCTCCAAACTCGAGAGGAGCTCTTTCCCCTCCACTCTGCCGTAATTAAGCGCACGGCAATTTTCTAGAGAGCATCGCCAGAACTCCGTCCCTGCCTAAAAACAACATCTTCCGCATGCTCCACGTGTAGGGGCTGCGAGGGTACGGTAAGGTTAGATAGGAGATAATTGAGAAAATGTTAACACCTGACGTAACTCATACAAATATAAGCGTCGCGGCGTCTTGAACTGAGGAGGCACACGTGCAAATGATGCAAGTTTTATGGCTCAAGTGAATTAAGCCCGGGATGAGCGAGACATGCGGCGGCGGCGGCAAAGGCGTGCAGGAGGTAATTTAGGGAATAATATATCTGATGGGTTTGCTTAAAGTAGCGAGTTTACTGAATTATTTAGTGGTTGATAGAGCATCTTGCTCCACCATGGTGTTTCTGCAAGATGGGTTTTTGAATGGGCACGTACTGCGTACATCTGAAAATTTCATGAACCAGATCCATAAAGTATCCTCGTTTGGGGCTCCGGGACTCGTTCGAAGGATGATACTTTTAGTTCAATTTGCATCAGCCAAATCACGCCCCGACTTTTCTGCCGAACTAAACAAAACAATTTTTCTCCGTTTTCCGGAAACGGGAAACTTTGATTGCGAAATTAAGGTTCATGATATGCGAAACATTCCATTGCATGACTCAAACTCGCTTGAGTCCCTTACGTAATTCGACAAATTGAATTATAATCCAATAATGTAGTCCGTTAACCAACCTGGAGCACTTTTCCCGTCGGGATGGCGAGAATATCTGCGTTACTGTCGGCATTTGGACGGGAGAGATAGTGGCATTATGAGGTCACCCCTGAATTAACTCACCTACCTGATCCTCGGGCTTTTTAAGGAGCTTAGAGACGAGCTGGGGTGATACTAAAAATTGTGGACTCGGTTTGGGGTAATTTAAATATCAGGTAATATTTTTTGCGGTCTACAAAACCGTCATTTCATAGGAAAATTAGTAGCTGAAGGATCCCAGAACCTTTTTCTGTTGACCAAAAATAGTTAGAAATGGAGATTTTTGTTACGAGTCAAGCTTTTAGGTAGTCCAATTTTCACTTTTTGGCTGGAATTTGGCTGGAGCTTGTCAGAAGACTTAAGGAATCGAAAAACAGTTCTTGAAGTCTTTTGAGGATCTAAATTTTCTTTAAGAGATAAATTTTCCAGCCAAAAAGTGAAAACTGTTGAACATAAAAAATTTCCCCAAATTTTAAAATGCTCCTCAAAGACTTCAAAGACTGTTCTCCAACGAAAAATTTCCTCCAAAACTCTCGAAATGACGTTTTTAAAAAAATATATTAAATGTAAGTTTAAGCCCCAAAATATAAAACGCGTGATTTTCAGCAATAAACAGCCAAAGTACGTTTTTAATAAAAATCTCAGTATCGAGTTTTTATGAAAGCGTTAATTGAAATAAATAAATTAATTTTTGCAACCCCAAGGAAGCCCTCAAATCAAAGCTGAGATAATAACTTGCAGCAATTTGCATTAATTCATAGTCTTCCCGAGACTGCAGCACCGCTTACACCCCTTTACACGCGCCCCCAGGGCTCATTTTATTGTTCTTCCTCAATTAGTAGCTCGTTCATTCCATAGCTCCAAATTGATTCCAATTCCCCGGGTTGTTTGTAATTTTCGATTCCATTGTTCGGTGAAGGGACGCTACGTGTTTCGGCAATGAACTCTCGGGCGCTCCAACAAAGGTGCGATTGAGTTTTCGTGAGAAATGGGCATCCCACGAAAGCACACCTTGACGCACCGCAGAACAAGATGAGTTGGCCGAAAGGCTGTCGTTATGTAATAACACTTTTGAAGAGCTTCACTGTCAACCTTGACATGGATTTATGACTCAGAGCACAGGCACAGCAGCTAATAATTGCAACTTGCCAACTTATCACTTATCTCGAGGTCATCATCATCGGACTCCAGCTCATTACTGATATATACGCGGATGTGTTGCCGCAAAAAAAATGTGTTGACGTCATGATTGGCAAAGGAGATTCGCCAGCACACTTTTCAACTAATTTTCCTCGCAGTCACCAATTCTGGTGTATTTATAGATATAGACTACATTATGTATGCCGTACTTCCTATGATTTAAACTCGGCATGCACATAACATAGCGCCGAGCTCCGCGTACATGGACAAAGTATGAGTCATCAAGTTCGAAATAATATTTTTGACATTTAACAAAGTCACACAATGGAGGTTGCCGTTGCGTCTTTCGGAAATCACTACCACGCCACCGATGCTGCAGTTGGCAATTATGCACCCTTTTTATTCACCTCTTGTGTGTATCCTCTCGAAATCGCCTTTTTTCTCACTGCAACTGCGACTTTTCGGAACTTGCGATTTTACACACTCAAAAAGACTCAAATTATACTGCGGACTTGTGCTTCTTGGCTGGGAGGCAGATACAAAATAACATCCCCTACACAATAATTTTCTCTTATCAATATTTCTGCATGAAATTTCCGTACTTTCACCCTCGTCGGGTCCGCTCGGAACGGGAAAACTCACTTGTATGAGTCATACGTCCTATCTTTTTAACATTGAGGTACTTGCTGCATACACACGAAACGACAAGTGACACCCGACGGAGCTGTGAGCGTGCGCAGACGAGCCCGAACGGGGTTTCATTTCTCACGGAATTCCACGGAACCCATGACGATTCGTCCCGTTCTGCCTTGTGTGAGGGATTCCCATTTTCCTGCGTGCGTACAACGTGCCACCGCGCTCACATGTTCCCGTGATTCCGCTTCAGCTTTTCTGCCTCCGCAATGCCAATGCATACATCAAGTGCTCTTGCTATCCGCGATGTGCCGGATTCCAGGCACATGATATTGGATTAAAATTTGCGTCTTGCTCATTCAATCCGGCCTTGTCGGGGGAAATCCCATCTCTTCCGAAATTTGTGATTTAAATCTCGGATCAGACGTCTTCATACATATTGATGAAAGACAGCGTGGCACCTTGATCTAGTACAAAAACCTGTCTTTGGGAATTTACCAGTTTCTAGTACGTTTTAGAACATCCTGGTTTGTAACTGACAGTGATTTTTATCGTCTATGCAAGCTATTCAATTTTTTACGAGCAGAGACGTACGTTAGTAGGGGTCTAAGGTAGTTCTTGAGGGTGTTTTTAGGGGCTCTAAAGTTGTCCATAGCAGAATAAAAGATTTCTTATTTTTAAAACTGAAAAATGGGGCTCCGAAAAATATTTTCCATAACCCCAGGAATTCTTTAGGTCCTCCCAGGTAGAGTTCGTAATCAAGCACTTATCAAATATTTGATAGTAGTTGATAGTTGATTCTTGAAATAGTTGATTGAAGCAAATATCAAATATTTGCACATAATTTTTTTAAATTCCCCTACATAAAACTTTAATTAATTTTTGACACGGAATACCCTTTTTGAAGTTTATTTATATAATAATATTAAGATGCAATTGAGGATTGCCACAAAACCAAAGAGTTTAAGAGGCCGAGGGTGGCTAACATAATTTCTAAATTTAAAATTATGTTCGTTATCAATTTTTATCAAAAATTGGGGTTAAAAATATTTGAAAAATTATCAATCAAATATTGACGAAAATTTTTTGATTGATATTTGTTTATTTGTAAATATTTGATTGCTTGATTACGAGCGCTACTCCCAGGTAACACCCAATGAACCCTCTATTTTTCAAGAGAGGAACCCCTTTTAACAGAATTTAAAGTCCCTGACATTCAACTCCCCCTGTTATATTTTTATTGCTTATTCTATAACGTAACATAAATTGCGGTTAAATAAAAGAGTCCACAGTCTGCCGGAAAACTCCTTCATCTCTCCTTTCTACTGCCTCCCGTTCAATTGTTCGAACAAAATCAATAAGCAATACTAGCTCTTATCGGCAAAAACACCCCATTCCAGCTGGGTTGCGCCTGCAGCTGATTTGCACGGAAGCTAGCGTATTTATTAAATGCTGCGGTGAAACAATCGGGATAAGCGGATGAAGCAAAACATTGCTGTTGCTGCTTTTTTCTGGCAACTGACAACTCGCAAGTTGTGAAGTTGGCATCCCAACCGCTCATAATCGTATTGATGACCCGTGTCAATTAATATTATTTTGATTGCGTGTTTTTTGCTAATGAAATTAAGATGACCTCTCAAATTCACTTTAGTCTTTAGCGGCACCTGAATATTACCTATTCACTGCAGGAACAAGTGATTCCTCACTGAGCCGAGCTCAATGTGTTTCTGCCAAATAATAAAGCAACAATGAATTGTGAGTCGTAATGAATGAAGAGCTGGCTGGCCGTGTCACTGCTGAGAAATATGAGGCTTTTTGTCTGGATCGAACTGTTAAATGACACGCCATAATTAGTAAATCAGATCCAAATCTTGACAGGTTCGATAGGGGGGCAAAAGGCCACCGGGGGACCCAATAACAAGAGCTTTCTGCGACTCACTTCACTTCAAGGCTCCCATAGGGCCTAATGTGCTAGAGAGACAACGGGCCAAAAGTCTAAGAAAATTATTTTAAAAACTGCCTTGTTATTTTCTTCAAGGTCACCTTTGAAAATTCTGAATTTTAAAATTAATTCAATTTTTTGTTCTGTTTAAAGAAACTTTCAGTTCCTTTTTTCAGCAAGCAGTTGAATTTAAATTTTGAATCAGAAATATTGTTTGCAAGAAATAATTCAAAAATTGTGATTTGTCAAATTTATTGAATTATTTTTAACACGAAATTTCCACGGAAAGTAGTTACCTAATGTTTCAAATTTTTGCCAGTTGTCTTTCTAGTAAATTAGGCTCTATGTAAGCTCCTCATCTCTTAGAGGAGATGTCTAAAAGATGTACTAGAATATGTCAGCCTTGAACCAGCCCGAAATTGAGACCTGGCGTGACTTCAGTGTTTATGTTTCTCTCAACTAGAACACCGAAAGTAGAATTCCGACGCCGCTATTTCATCACTTTGGCTTATCCGCGAGATATCGGATCTCCAGACGCGTGTTCTAGCACAATCATCTCGGATTTTCGTGACTTAGATTTTTTCCACTGTCATCCGAAATACTTGGTCGAGATCAAGTTTAAAGTCAGACACCATCGCGCAAACAATGCCGGAGATTAAATTCTTAATTAGCAGTGCACCTCAATTTTGAGTAAGTACGTCAATTTTCTCGATAATCGAGGTACATTGTGCGCTATTAATCATGCAGCCCCTGCTTCCCCGTACATCGAAGTACACGCGCGAGCCCATCTTTTTGTCTCGCGTCTACACACGATTTAAACGCACTCTGATTCTAAGCCGTTTAGGTCTCAACACTCAGTACGCTATCCGGCTTCGAGAAGGTGTATAAAACGAAGACGATCATCGCTGGAAGCATCAGTCATTAACGATTTATTTGCTAGATAATAGTAGCAGAAAAATGAAGTCACTTGCCTTATTGTTCGTTACCCTCAGCTCGGCTTACGGGGCCCGTCTCGACAACACCTACATACCGCCCCCACCCAGTGCAGCCTATGCGGGAGGCCAGGGGTTAGTGCAGGCTCCGAAGCAAGGCCCCTCGCAGCAGCAGTACGGCTTTAGCCAGCAGCCCCGTCCCTCTAGTGGCACCTTAAGACAGGCTCAGCCCCAGTACCAGAGCGGTCCCAGCAGCTACCAGCCCCAAGCTGGACCCAGCAGCTACCAGCCTCCCTCCCAGCCCCAGTACCAGGGCCGCAACAACTACCAGCAGCCCTCTGGACCCCCGATCCCCATCCTCAAGTTCGTCAACAACCCCAACGGAGGAGACGGAGCCTACAATTTCGAGTAAGAGCCGTCCTCTCTCGCCTCCATGGGCGCTAATTCCTCTCTTTTCTCAGGTACCTGACCGGAAACGGCATCTCCCACGAGGAGCGAGGCTACAACAAGCCCCTGGGACCCGAACTCGGCGAGCAAGTGGTCGAAGGCTCCTACTCCTACACCGCCGACGACGGCCAGCAGATCACCGTCACCTACACTGCCGACGCCAACGGCTTCCACGCCCAAGGAGACCATCTCCCCACCCCTCCTCCCATCCCCGACGAGATCGCCGAGTAAGACCACCTCCTCTCTTCACCTCTTTTTCTCACAAACCTCTTTCCCAGGTCCCTTAAGCTGACAGCTCCAGGATACAACCCCTACGACTACGCCAGCACCGGACCCGCCCGATCCGCCACGTTCCCTCAGAACAACCAGCCCTCGTACTCCCAGAACGGCTACGCCCAGCAGCCTGGAAACTACGGAGCGGCTCCCAAGACTGCCTACAGCCCTCAGGGACAGCAAGGGTACAGTCCTCAGGGACAGCAGGGATACAACCAGCCTCAGCCTCAGCCTCAGTATTCCTCTCACTCGTCGCAGTCGGCTTACAGCAGCCGTGGACCGGCCCGTCCCAGCAACGCCTACATTCCCCCTCCAAGCTACAGAAAGTAACTCAAACCGTAACAAATAAAGTTTCTATCGATCAAGGTTCAAGGTCTTGGACTGTCTTCGCTTTGATGGAGCGTTCAAGCGGCTTCTTGAAAAGGTCAGAGTGCCACTGAAGCACCTCGTTTTGATGAAGGGGTCTTCTTCGGATAAAAACTTCCTTCTGACCCGGCCCTGACTTTGATTGCGACTCATGAAACATTTTTAGGCAGGTGAAGTTTCAAACAAGGTCATCATAGTTACCAAGTTTGCGAAAGAGCTCACGCAAATCAGGCTTCTTTAATACATTTTTTTTCATTGCCACATTGAGCCATATTGGGCTACTTATAGGGCATACGAGGCTCCCTAGTTTTGCTGAATAATTTTATTGAGATTTCGCCACCTTAAGGTCCTCAAGGTTTGATGGATTCTGAAGCAGGCTAGACCCTCTTAACTGAGCTCTTTCAACCTGAATTTATTTTTAGTGTAAATTAGAGACTACAAGTATGCTTGAAATTTGGAGGAATCACAATTTGGAATTTTCAAAATTTTTATTAGCAAAAATGTCATTAGTTTTTACCATTTTTCCAACCAAAGATGAAAATTCATGACCTTGAGAGTCCACTCATCGTCTATCAAACGTTCCAAAAAAATTATAAAAAATAATCTGCTAACAAAAGAGAATCTCCCTGCTCCAAACTAGAGTTTAACGATTCCTGACCTTTTCTGTTTCCCTGGAATTAGTGAATTTTTCCAAATCAGGCGAAAAAACTTAATAATTTTATGAAAGATTACTTCAAAGAGCTGATATTATTTACATATTTTAGCGAAATTTATATTTTTTACCTACAAATGTTAAATTCTTTGTTAGTTTTTGAACTAAGTCCTTGAGAAAGCATCCAAAAATTGGATTCATTTTTTTTTCAAGCCCAAAAGGTTTTCTTTATCCCCCAAAAACCCCACTGGTTACGTCAGTTGTCGGTTTTGTAAATATGACGTCCAATCTCTGCCGAATCACGAGCGCAGAAGTGCATTTCCTGTTCCATGCTACAGCACAAAGTGCCATATGTAGCCCTGGGGACCCTCCTCATTCATTTTGAAGCCCTTTATCCCGCGAATTAGGAAAACATGCTGTTTCCTAGCGCCACTCGCCACAGCAGTCGGCACGCTAGACACACACTCGCCACTGCGTTTCTTTTTTTCGGCATAATCGATATGTATTTCTAGGGGGAATACATTTGGCATCGCCATATTTCTCAAATGACTTGCAAATGGTTTGGGGAGCCATAAAAATCAGAATATGATACTGCCTTTTCCATCCAGAACAACCCATTAAAACGGAATTTTCGCCAATTTGCATGCACATCAACAGTTAACTCGAGAATCACGTGCAGTTTCGCCGGCTCTTGCTGCCTTTTTTTCGCTGCCAACATTTCAATCAGCAGAGACGAGCCCAGCCACGCCAAAAGCCAACAGTCGGGAGATTTTCACGAGTCATTTCCGCAAGGCGACGCTTCGCTTTATTCCAACATACGTGCGAGAGAAGCAACAAGATCCCCTACCTGCCTCTGCCGCACATCCCCGTGCATGTCCGAGTCCTCCTTGCGCTCGAACCTCTCGAACTTGAAGCTGTTTGAGCGATACAGCTCGTTCTCCATGTCCCGCTTCTTGCTCAGCCGTCTCGTAATGATGTTCCCGGGCTTTGACCTGCAATGCGAAAGTAACGTCTTCATCGATTTTGGATCAGAGTATCGTGACTCACCCGCACGGCTTGCAGTGCGACATCTGCAAGTCCCAGTTGAGGTGGAAGTTGAAGATCTTGAGGTGAGCGAGGGCCCTCTGGCGTAGCGACGTGGCCGGAACGGGAGGGAGGGGGAAGTGCTCGTGTCGCTGCTCAGTCTTGCTGGAAGCGGCGCTGGAAGAGAGGTTCGTGAGTGAAAGGGCCGTGTGGGAGGCGGGGGCAGGGGTTACCCGTCTCGTCGGGGTCTGCTCTTGCGACGACGTCTCCGTCGCCGCTCCACCGACGACGACTGCAGGGGAGGAATCTGAGCCACCGCCACGACATTTTGCGGCTCCCCGAAACCGTACCCCGTGTCCGTGTTGGAGGTCTTGGAGGCCGACTTCTTGGACGAGAGACCGATGTTGACCTTCTTCCAGACCTTCTCCATGCTGACGAAAAATTTTCCACCAAGGATCTCCCCAAAGACAATGACTCACGAGATTTTCACAAGTGATTCATCCTCGATTTTCCAGCAAACTTTTATCTCAAACTCAACGCTAATCTCTGGCTTCCGAGCCACTTCTAATGCACAAAATGAACCACGAGAACGAACAAATTATCACAGACTTATTTTCATTGGCAACACGATTTAAGAATTTGGAAAATTTCGCAAATGAATTTTATATGTTTAGAACAACGAACCATGAATTTTCCGTCGGAATAAAGCACACACAAATATAAAATTAATACGAGAGCCAGAACATGCGCTTTTCCATAGCTCTTTTCCAACGTGTGCCTACATTGTACAGTGTAACACTGCGATGGTACATAAGAGGTTCTCAACAGTTTTTCTCTTCCCGAGGCGTAAGAAGCGTAGCTGCTCAGACAGTTGATGTGACGTGTGTATGGGAGGAAGCCAGACGGGGGCGGGAGCTCTCGCATCTTGGTGTTCATTAATCTTACTTTGATGATGGGCTTCGCGGTGGGGGGTTGAGAGCCTGATTGAGTCGTTTTGCGAGTCATTGATCCTGGTGGGTAATTTTCCTTTTTAAATAAAGAGATCAACTTAATTTTTATTTAAATTTTTGATTTTTTACCGATGATTGTAAAAAAATTTAACCAAAAATATTAGAATTTATTTTAGAAAAAATTTGAGGGAAATTTTTAAAACAATTTTTACTTTTCAGAAAAAATCTGAGGACTTCAAACCTTACTTAAAAAATATTTTTGGGCACAAAAAACTTAATCAGATGCAGAGAAAAGCAGAAAACACTCAGTTAAGCTCATAAAAAATTTTAAAGGCTTTTATCAGTGGTGGAAAGCCAAAAATTAACTCCTCTTTCTTTTCAAGAATTTTTTCGATTTGCAACAATATTCACGAAAAAAAATTCATGGCCAGCAAATATTCTAGTTCAACTTCCGTTACCTTTTACTCCACCCCTGTATCGGTCATATGTAGCTTCTGAGAAAAATTGGGAGTCCCGAGAAAACAACAATAAAACAACGTTTTAAGTAATAAATATTGTAGTTCTTATTTATTATGTCTAATTTATTATTATTTCCATTTTATAAGCTTTAGTGTTTACCTTAAATAAAATTTTGACATCTCCGTAGTGGATGTAGAAGCAAATGTACAGTACAGTGCGGTGAATGACGTGGCTCTTGCGACACTTAGGATACCGTTTACTTCGTTCCAGAGAGGACAATTTAGATCAACACGTATTGCATTTCTATGTACAGTTTTTACAAATTCCGGATGCTCAAATGAGAGAGTGGGTCCCTTGAACTGCTCAAATCAAATCGCTTAGTTCTCTAGGTTTGAAGAGTTTCATGATTGATTTTAACTTCCATAACTATATTTACATGTTACGATCAAGCAGGTTTAGCTAGCATATAAGCGTTAATAATTCAAAATGAGTATGTACAACGCCTTCTTCACAAGATTATTCAGTATTTTGATGCATGATGCACTATATCGTGTCTCAGGACAAGTATTTGGTTCAAGATGTAACTTTTTAAGCTAAGTCAGTGTTTCTTCCTAGGATTCTTAAGTTACAATTTTCCCTACGCTACACTTATATTCATATAGCAAGAATTTAAATTCCTTCTCCGCCGTACCAATGAAAGCTGTGCGAATTCGAGCCGATCCAGGATACAGAAGGCGGGGGTGTGGGGGGGTAAATCGTTGGCGATGGCAATGCACATGTTCGAGACGAGGCGCCTGTTCCCGTTGCCGTCGTTTCGTGCAGCAGATTCGGCGAATGCGAGTACACGCCGGGATGCGCGCTGCCTATGAACTGCATGGGATCTTGAAAAGTACATGTGGATGAAGATACTGATCCAGTGCGACTAGAACTTGACGGTAAAGGGGACGAGCATCGCATGAGGTCGAGACGATCCTGCTGGTAGCGACACGTCTTCTGATCCCCCTTTGAGACACCCGACATGGTCGGTGATGGGAACAGGTTCAGCTCTCTCTTTGAAGGTCTGTTTAAGTAACTCATAGACGTCGAATGGAATGGAATATTTGATCCTACAGCAGCCATTGCAGCTTGCCAAAATTGTTGAGAAGAGCCATCAGACATCTGACTGTCATGTGCTGCCAGGTTCTGAGGGCATTCTACCCCCCACCCCGTTTCCTAGCTAATCCGCGCCCGCTTTACTGGCATGTCCTGGTTCCGGATCATGTACGTCAGTTGGGGCATGTGGTTTACGATGTCGTTTACCAGCACCAGCGGGACTCCATCGCACCCAATTTTGCCGTTTTCTTGCAGTAGCTGGTATTGCATCCTGGAAAGAGGGTTTTGAGCGTTAAAAATAGATTTATTCCTTGATTTGAGACATGGGAGAGTCTGAATCTTAAAGAGGAAGCTCTTAGTGAGGAGTTAGGGGCCTTGTAGTTTGTTTTTGAAGGGGTTTAAATATTATAAAAATTGTTTTTGATCTTGAGGTGGGATTTTGTAGGCACTCGAAGCCTCCTATGAAGTACTGGGAAAAATCTCAAAGTCTAGAAGAGCTTAAAATGTATCCAGAAGGCTTTTTAAGGCAAAACTTCAGGTTCTACAGTTCAATTTCACCACAAAACCCTGGAGAAAGGACTCGAAAAACCCCTTAATTGGGGCTGAAATATCAAAGCCAAAAAGAAACATGATTTTTAAGAAAAATTCAATTGAATCAGAAAATTATTGGGACTCAAAAACTAGGGCATTACCTGTTTCCCTTGTAAAGCTGAATGTCCAGGGCGCTGAGGAGCTTTTTACAGAATTCTATGGACGGTGGGTGCGGCATAAACAACTCGTTCAAATCCGTTATCGTGAGCAGCAAGTCGTTGTAGGAGTAGGCGTTCATGTTGATGCACTGAACCACCGTTTTCTCAAGCATCGCCTTCTGAACTTTGTACGCCGGAAACGACGAATACGACGACGGTATGTTGACTGAGTTCAGTTGCGGAATCACTGTATACTTTTCGTTCTTCGACTGCTGCTGCATCCCTACGCCCCGTTGCGACGACGAGGATGCACCACAGTCCATGCTACCGCGACCATTCGACATCCCAGACGTTCGATTTGGCTGTTGCTGTTGCTGCTGGTACGCCGCGGCCGCGATCTGGGACCTTGGAGGGGAAGATAGATCTATTACATCCATTGACGATCGGGAGGTTATTACGCTCTTTTGACGGAACTGGTCAAAGTGGTTCTCTACGGGTACGGCGGCCTTTTTGGGGGCAAATGGAGGCGCTAGGGCAGTAGCATTGGCGCCCGCAGCTTCTCGCAATAATTCTACTTCTTTCGTAATGTACCCTACGTGCGATTTGTTGCTATTTGCTACGGGAATCAGACCTGGCGGCTGTTTGGCCTGAGCACCTTTCGGCGAGGCGCGTGTGGGTGAGCCAATCGATATGGTCGCCATTGAGGTGTTTGGTGCCTTTGGGAACATTAGTGAGCTACTCTCCCGACCACTGGTACGGGCTCGGAAATCAGAACAGTTTGCGATATGGTTAAATAAGCTACTGTAGATATTTGAAGTAGAATTATTCGCTGTCATTGGCACCGCTGCTGCTGCTGCCACTGCATTTTGGATTAATGGAGAAAGTTGCGAATTCTCAGAGCGTAATAAGGTCGGTGAACCACCAACACAACTTGACCTAGAAACATTATAATGCGTTTTATTTCGTGTTCCTTTCTGCTCTCTGCCGTATTAAACTTTATGGGAATTTTATTAGTGTCGATTTCGGCGTGGTGGATGAGTGTATTAGGGGATTGCGAAAGCTTCTTGTTGTCGTCTTGTGGCATATAATGATTCTAGGGTTCACAGTGCTTCGAGGGACGGACTGATACCATGCAATTCAACAACTTAATTGACGTTCAATTTTTTTACTATACTTTTGGCTCTCTTAGTTGGGCTCTTTTGAATTCATTTCCCACACAGTTCAAGAGCAGGAGCCAAAAATCCGCTAGTAAAAATTTCTTCGTCTTACTTCAACTTCTACATATAAAAAGACATGCATTGAAACTTGAAAAAAAAACGTGAGATCAAAACCCTTTACAAGTTGACAGAAACAAAAGTGCTTGTCCCATGATTTAGCTGTTCTTTTATTACCCCCCTCCCGTCGAGTCTCCAAATTACAGCCACTTGAGCAAACAAGAGAGCTCTTCAATGAAAATGGCAGCCAAATTTTGAAAAACAGACTAGTGCAGTAAAAGAGTGAAATCTAGGTGCTTTGAGTTAGAGAATCGTGCAACGGGATCGTGAGAAACTTACATGTGGGCCGCTGCGGACTGGCTCTGGGCCTGTCTCACGAGTGGCGGAGGAACTTGAGTTGAATTCCGCGATATTTGTGCTAACCCTGTGCTCGCTCCATACGGATTGTAGATCGAGTTTGCCAGCAAGTTGGGCATCTGACTTTGATTGTTCGCCTGGAGTCCCGGGAAGGATCGTTGCGACTGAAATGCGAAAATTAGAACCAGGTTCTTTTAGGTTTATTCAAACCAAAGAGCTTATTTAAATAGAGGGACAGCTGATAAAGTGTTTCAAACAAAAAATAATAGCGTTTTTAATTTTTTGAAAATCTAAGCTAGGTCACTTTGAAAACTGACCAGCACATTTTGAAACATTTCTTCCCAACCAAATGTTTGATTTTTGAGTCTACTTAAACTTTTAAGTCAACGTATAGCCAAAAATATTTTTTGAAAATATATTTTAGTGATTCAGTGACAAAAATTCCCACTTTATCTTAGTTTGAGAAATTTTTCGTTGAACTTTGTTCATGAAAATCAGAATTGCCAGTTATCCCTCTAGTAAAACAAGCTCCACGTTCGAAACTCACCTGAGCAGCCATGTTGCGGGCCATCTGCAGCTGCTGGTTCCGCATCTCTAGTTCGGGATTAATGTTCCAGCCGTTCGTTAGGGCCTGCTGAAGAGCACTCTTGAGATTGCCCGAGGAGGGTGCAGACTTCAGGGTACTTACGTGAACCGCTGCCGCTATCCCGCTGGGACTCTGGACCGACTGGGCGGCCAGTCTTTGAGCACTCTGTGTGGCGTTCTGAGGATACGCCGGAACCGATTTCCGTATGTTTGTCATATTGTTCTTCGTCGGAGGCACTCCCCCGGACATCACTTTGGGCGGCGGATGCGTCGGAATCTTGGTCCAGTGCCCGTTGCTGGAGACGGATTTGGGACCAATGAGCAGCCCCGAGTCCACCATCTTGCTGGGCCAGTAGTCCTCGAATGTCGTTCCTTGCGGAAAGTAGCCCTTGATATCCGCCAGGCTGATGACTTGCACCGAGTCGCTTGAGAACAGCTCGTTCCTGATGCCTTGCACCTTGCAGCAGAACTTCAGGTAGGACAGATCCCAGCCCGATAAGTAGTCAGCCTTCATTTTCAGGTTTTCAGTCTCTCCCTCAAAGTAAAACAACGGAACCATCTTTTGAGTATCGTTTCGGATGGTGTACGGTACCACTGATTCCTTGTTGATCCGGATAAAACCGCATTTCTCGTTCGGCGTGCTGCTACCGTTTTGGAGCTTGCGGTGGCATACGTCAAGGAACTGGTAAAATTTGTTGGCATCACTGAGACGGACCACAAGGTCCTTCACAGTGAACGTATCCCGTCCGAATTGGAAATCACAATGCTTTTGATTGATTTCGTTCAGCAGGCGGCTCTCTGCTTCCGTGATGTAGTAACTCCTCACGCAAGTGCAACAATAGATGTCCTGTAAAGGCGATTTCGTCATTGCATTTTACTCTGTTCGTGTGCTCCGTTCCCCAGGGTTACAAGCTGGCTTTCCCGTTGCGATGGACAGGGGAGGGATTTGGTCTATAGCTTTTGAAACTCAAGGGATGTTTTCAAGTTTCTCTCTGGTTCAGAAGTGTTTTTCTCTTTTATCTTTTTGTGAGTGGAAACTTTTACGTTGCACGAGAATAACATAAAGGAAACCTGTTTTTCTCTTCGACCGGGGGAATTACGTGGTCTGAGGAATATTTCTGCTCGTTTACATGAAGAAAAAATTATGCTGCTTGATGCTCTTGGAGTTTAAGCTCTTGGTCTGAAGGAAATTCGATTAACGCCTAACCGGTTACTCGAAGGTCTAATTCATTTTGGTGTCTAAATCGAGGGTTTTTTACCTTCTTGAAAAATTGCCAGAAACATTCAAGAAATGATTTAATTTTTTTGTAAATTGAATTGTGGCTGAAAGAGATATCCCTCCGGTCCCTCTTGCAGATATCTACTAAAATCAAGAAAAGGTTGATTCCCAAAGCTGCTACCTCTACCTCAAAGATTAAGGTAAGATTTTTATGGCTACTCTCAAGAAAGCTAGGATTTATTAAGACAAATTTTAAGTAGAAAAAATTCAAGAAAAGGACCTGCTTGATTTTCAACTCCCAAGAGAGGGCAAAAGATCCTTTATAAATGATGAAAATAACCACACAAAAAGTAATTAAAACCATATCCGAGTTCTTCCCCACAGATGCACAAAAGTGGACTCGCAAAGCTGGGCAAAGTAACGAGAAAGTTCGAGAGAGAAGCCTCACCTGGTGCAAGTAGTTGAGATACTTGTTCAAAACTTTCATCTCCACCATGCGAACCGCACAGTACTTCTCTTGCTGCCGCATGATGTACGGAATGTACACCTTCCCGTTCTCGAACGTGCACCACCCGAAGTGACCCTTCTGACTCTCCTCGTCCGACGTCTTGCTGCTGTCCGCGTCTTTCCCCGCCTCCGTATCACCGCCCACCTTGCTCGTACCCGCTTGCGAGTGGTTGTTGTTCTGGACCACGCCCGTCCCGAACTTCTGACCCGCATTCTGGCCCCTCCCGAGGTAGCTCAGGATGCTCGGCTGTCCGCTGGCTCCCCCACCCGACATCACATTCCCCGTTTGCGTAATTGCCATTTGTCTCTGCTGAGCTGCTACTTGCTGTTGCTGAATCTGCTGCTGCTTCGCCATATGCTGTTTGTGTTGCTCTGTCATTTTTGCGGCCAGCTCCCGTATTTCGGCTTCGTCATGCTGTTCCTGCTTCACTTGCACCGTGGTCGCCATTGCTGTTGCAATTTTGGGAAGACGCTACGCAAATCACTTCTGACAACTGTCTTTTCTTGGACCTTTTTCACATAGATTGCTTCGATTTGCGCTTCTATAAATAAAAATATCCATTTCAGACTTCGGAAAGACCCCACTTTACTACATTATGCAAGCTCAGCGAACTTTTCGCACCCTACTTAGCTTCGTGTGTCCGTCTGTCTGCAACTCACACGTGCGTTTCTCGTTTACAGGCGGTAATCCGATGCTGGCTTGCAACCTGACCTTTTTCTGGCTAATCAAACGGACTCTCACGAACTTCAGAATCCCAAAACCTCATTAGACGAGCTAGCTATATTCAATTTACTTAGTCCAATGACGTTTTATGTATGCACATAAGGTTTACAAGGTCTGTTTGGGAAAAGCCAAGGCGAGCGGGCGTTCAGTAAATACTTTCAAAACTACGCCTTATCAAATTCAAGAAATCGGAAACTTGATAAATAAGCATCAGATTTTAATTTTTATCGGGATGATTCACGACTTCCTTTCCGCCAGTTTTTCTCGGAATAATAATTGAATTTAAAAACATTATTGACCTCCTCAGCATGAGTCTCCAGCAAGCTCATTTTTGGTGTCGCCAGTTTTTCTCGGAAAAATATTCGAATTTCATGGGAACCATTCAAAAATATTCTTGAAAAAGTCAAGCTCTCTTGAATGATTTAATTAAATTAAATTGATAGTCAAACATTCCGAAACAAGAGTTTAATTTTGTTATCACCAAAAGCACTGTTTTCACCAGCCCTCAGCGTCCTCCTAGACTCCAGAAGTCCAGACACTACGCGAGCTTTCAGAAAAAAGCTCCATGGCGGTCCCGGAGAGCCAATGCCATTCATCAACTGAACTACGATCACGCGAGCTTCGAGCTTTCAGCTCCGACAGACAATTCTTCCAAGAACGGGCTGTTTTGATACAATTTCGTTCCGCGAAATGCCGACTGAAACACGCAGTTTTTCACATTCTGGATAATGGCTTCCTCTTTCGGACACCCGAATTTCTCGGGCACTTCTAAAACAAGCTAATCATTGCATCAAGGCTGGTTGCACTCTGCTGCTTTTTATAGGTCAACAATCAGTTGTGCTTGTTTTCGAAACACTGCCGTAGCTTTTCCCACCGAATGAGCCCGAAAGTGGGGATTTCGCGTCGTTTTGAACGCACCAGAGACCCCTCGCACTCCCAAACAACCGACCTGCCAGTGCGAGAACTGAAAATTTTTGATCCCCGTCACCATTTCTATACAACACAGTTCCTTTCATGAAATTCACTTTTTACTTTTCGCACTTTTTCTACCGAATTCGCCATACCTACAGCTCTTACTCCATCCAGTGCATTTTATGAATCATCAGTTTCTCTTCGAACAATTCTTTTGCTCCTATTTTGAGCCCTTTCTGGAATTTTTTGGAATTTTCACTTGACTCGTCGTGACATCAACCAAGATGGCTAGCAATTCTCACTCACACTTGCTCACTCTTACAACTACACTTCTACTCCTTCTCTTCTTACATAAGGTATACGAGAAGTACATAAGAAAACATTTTCGAAGGCATTAGTTGTATATAAGGGGTCTGGATGTGTGAGTGCCTAACTACTCACTCGTTTTACAAAAAAAAGTATTAAGCTGCTCTGCCTCAGCACATTTATTGAGCAATTTTATTACTCTTTTGAACATGAAATCCGTTAAGCGTATGTACAACTTTTAATTGGAAGAATGCGCTGGATTATATGTTCTTATGTACTGCTTATGTAACGACCTGTCTAAACTCTACATGACGAGGGTTGGTTCTGGAACTTTCATGTGTTTTATGGGTTTTCAATGAGATCTCGTCTGGCAAATTGCTCTGCTCCAATATGGCGGCCGACCGCATGGGGCGAAAACAAGGCCAAATTAACGAAAATAAATATTTTGATTTTTGTAATTTTGATTTTTATTTCCAAGAAAGTTCCAGGGCTTAGATATTACATCAGTTGCATGAATAATTTCAAATATTTCGTTTTCCCGCAAGAAACTTTCGAAATTTTGATGATGATTTTTCACAAAATTTTTCCAACTTAAAATCGGAAAATTTTGTGGATTTGAAAGAGGTTTGACAGTCCTGGCTTATGTTGACAGTTAACAGCTGATTTGTGTGGGCTTGACGTAACTCAGAGGCGCCCGCCGAAACAATTCGAGGGAGGGAGTGAGTCTGGTTTGAGTTTTGAGGGGTTGAGGAGCATCAAGGGAAATAGATTTGAGACTTTTATGTCAACCCAGGCCTTCGTTGACGTAAATCCCTCCTCCACTGCCGCAATTAAACAGAGACACGATCCCACTCTAGACCAGACTCTCTCCGTGATGCTAGACTAGGAGACGTTTGCCTGCGTTTTGCATCACGAGCACTTTATTTATGTTTTGCAAGATTTTACGTCAATCGAAGAATATTAAATCACCTAATTCAGCTTTTAAATTCTGGTAATATTAGTTTTCGTAGTGCTCATTAGTAGTGAACGTTCGAGAGCTCAAGATAAGGAGCAAAGTGCGTGCATTTTGGAAAATTCTAGAGATTTTGCAAATTCGAAGCTCAAAAAATAGAACAACGCAAATTTGGTGCCCTTGTAACTTTCTTTGTTTACCACTGAAATAAGAGCAAAAGTGGCGTTTTCCGCCATTCAAGTGTCCTCCACTGATCTCTTTTGGGGGACCTGGAACAAAGAAAGAGCGTCCAGCTTCCGTGCCATTTTCAAACAATGGCTGCAAAAACTTGAGACTCAAGTATATTTGATTTGCTGGCGAAAAAGTGGAACGAGTCTGGCCAAAGGGCTCGCCCAGTTTCGCCCAAAATCGTTTCGTGGCAGTTGGGTTGGGTGACGTCGTGGTAGAGTCAAAGTAGTTACAAGGTCACCAACAATAATAAATAGGTGGCTTCGAGTCGTGTCATCAGAAGGTGATTTCAGTTGAATTTCAGGTATCTCCAAGGCGAGTGAAAACGGGAGAAATGGATTCTGATATCGAGAGTTACGAAGAGGAGAATGATTCAGGAAACGTCTCCACGGACGACAATGATGACAATTTTGCGATGGATGTGGACGTAAATAGCTCGAGGCAGCAGGCGGAGCAGGAAAACTATCCGTTTGAAGTCCTCACTTCCGACGAGATAGTGAACCACATGGTGGACTGCATTCGGGAGGTCAATAGCGTCGTTGAGGTAAATCACTGGGGATAGCTGAAAACCAATCAGCTGACACACACTCCACACGTCTCCGTACAGAGGTTGCGTGGAGGAAAGCTTGTACGAGGGTGTTAAAAATAGCTGCAAAGGGGCAAAACAAAGACATTGTCGAGAGCATATAAGATATACGGTGATAATTAGCTGCTTAGCTCTGAATAGAGACACCCGAGACCTCGATAGCCGGAAAAGCGTCAGTTCTCGCGGTTTTCAGGGGCGCCTGTTTGGGGTCAGTGACCTCAATTTCTTCTTAATTAGCGTGGGAACCTTAGATTATGGGACTTCCTGGATATGTTTCTGGATGTTTCTAATTTTTGACTTCGTAAAATGGAATGGTACAAAAATCTCCTCTGGCAAGGAAATCCGAGGAATTTTAAAGTTTTAACCTGAATATCAGGTTTCGGTTTCTAGTTGGAAATGGGTTAAATTTTTCTTCTACCTTATTTTTAATCTGCCCTATTCAACGAGATTTTGAATATCCCTAAGGCTTTGACCTTCAACTCTGAACCCGAATTTCTGTGGCAAAAAAACTTTCTCTTATGCAATTCTTATCATTCCAGATACCGGCCACTACAACTAGAATTTTGCTGAACCACTTCAAGTGGGATAAAGAGAAGCTAATGGAGCGCTACTACGACGGTGATCAAGATAAGCTATTCAAGGATGCGCACGTCATAAATCCCTTCAACAAGCCAATAATTGCGCCTCGGCCAAAGGTTCGTCCCTCGCATTTTCTCTCGCTGAGCCAATAATTTATTAATTTATTTATGTGTTCTCTGTCATTAACCCTGTTCGTGTATTTAGACCGTGACTTACCTTTCTTTTAAGATCCAAAAAATCGGAATGGAAGAGTGCGAGATCTGTTTCCTCTCATATCCAGCCAACGTAAGTATTGGCCCTGAAAAGCCAACCTAGAAGTCGATATCCACCCAGATAAGAGCCCGTTCCGCCCCAAGGTTCTGAGTTGTCTGAGAATCAGGTTTTTCCACTCGCACTTCATCCTTCAATGCGCTGCCCGGTTGGACGAGTCTAACTTCCCGAACCCTTTTCCTATAGATGATGACGGGTCTGGAATGCGGACATCGCTTCTGCACCTCGTGCTGGACGGAATATCTGACGACAAAAATTACGGCAGAAGGATTGGGACAATCTATCGCTTGCGCTGCACACGATTGTGATATTCTGGTGGATGATGTGACGGTTATGAGGCTTGTTACGGATGTAAAGGTTCGGGCTCGTTATCAGCATCTTATTACAAACAGCTTTGTCGAGGTAAGAGCTAGCTTCTTGGGGCTTATTTTTGGTACTTGTTCGCCTAAAGGGTCGATAAGGAAAGTTTCACATTCCCAGACTCTAACAAACACTCATAGATTAAGTGTGTCAGTGAGACACCGAGTCTTTCCGATTTTAAGTCCTCCAAATTTCGAACGATTTTCGAGTAAAAATTTTTCCCGCCAAAAAAGTTAACTAAATTTCACCCACAGTGCAATAGGTTACTCCGCTGGTGTCCATCTGCCGACTGCAACAACGCTATCAAAGTGCAGTACGTTGACCCGAGACCCGTGAAATGCTGCTGTGGCCACTCGTTCTGTTTCGAGTGCGGAGAAAACGCGCCCCACGACCCCGTGCAGTGTCGCCTGCTGAAAAAGTGGATCAAAAAGTGTGACGACGACTCCGAGACTTCGAACTGGATTGCAGCGAACACCAAGGAATGTCCCAAATGCAACGTCACTATTGAGAAGGATGGAGGCTGCAACCACATGGTAAGGAAGTATCTCTCCTTGCTCCCAAAGTGTGCCCACAGTTTTATTTTCTAGGTCTGTAAAAATCAAAATTGTAAATATGACTTCTGCTGGGTCTGCCTCGGTTCCTGGGAGCCCCACGGAGCCTCCTGGTATAACTGCAACCGGTACGACGAGGACGAAGCCAAGGCGGCCAGAGACGCCCAAGAGAGACTGCGGTCCTCGCTCGCCCGGTATCTGCATTACTACAACAGGTACATGAACCACATGCAGTCCCTCAAGTTTGAGCACAAGCTGTATGCTTCGGTGAAGGCGAAAATGGAGGAAATGCAGCAGCACAACATGTCGTGGATCGAAGTGAGTGTTGATCTCCTGTGGTGAGAGAAGAGAGACGACGTAAAAATCTATTTTAGGTACAATTTTTGAAGAAAGCTGTGGATATTTTGTGTCAATGTCGTCAAACTCTTATGTACACCTATGTATTCGCGTACTACCTGCGGAAAAACAACCAGTCAATGATCTTCGAGGATAACCAGAAGGACCTGGAGTCAGCCACTGAGACGCTGTCCGAGTTTTTGGAGCGAGACATAACTTCTGAGAATCTAGTAGACATCAAGCAGAAAGTTCAAGACAAATACAGGTGAGAAGAAAGATCTTTGGAGGCTTGTAGCTTCTCCAGAAGGTCATTAAAGGACCTTATGGGTTTCAAGTACTTTCAAGGGTAGAGTATTCTCAAATCCGAAAGTAAAGATTGTTATTGTTCTGAAAACGTTAGAAAATTCCCAATTGAGTCTCGAAGAGAGTCAGGAAGTGACTCCAGGAGCTCCGAAAAATCCGACAGATCTCTACTTTCATTTTTAATTATTTCCAGATACTGCGAAAAGCGGAGAAAGGTCCTGCTCGACCACGTCCACGAGGGATACGAGAAGGACTGGTGGGACTACACGGATTGATGCGAGGATAGCGTAGTAGCAAATTGATTAGAACACACACAAATTGTTTCAAAGTATAAAACTCATTTCAATACCCTTTGATTGAAGCAAATTTTACGATACTTAAATTCAAACCATTTTGCAACCCGGCGCGCTGAAACCTTTGGGCCGAGGAATCAAAATTTCAGTGCAATAATAGGCTGAACTAAAATTGCCCCATGAAGTCGATTTTAAATTTTTGTCTCGAACACGGTTCATTTAAGATATTCTTTTAATAGTAGGAGTAAGCCAATAAAGCTTTTTATCAGGATTTTCCTTTCTTAGCAGAACTGCCCTCGGTGACGGGTCTTCAGCGGCCGCGGGGCTTCTCTATACTGCACTCGGAGACATCTAATTGAAGATCGGTTTGTAAAAATTTGACCTCCTATCCGAAACCAATAATCAATTTCGCCTTATTAAATTCAAAATGAGAGTATAAACACAAATTAAAAGTGCACGCGAATAGGATTGCGTAGTTTTAATGTACTATACATATATATTAAATAAATGCATAATTGTGATACCTGCAACTGTCCAACTACCTTTTCTGTTGCAAAACTGATATTACGAGAGAATTCATTATTCATTTTCCGCTCGATATATGATGCAATGGGGATAAATTACGAGTCACTCCTCACCCGATAAATATTTATCTCGAAAAAAAAACTTGCTTCGATGAGATGTGTTTTGCAAATGAAAAGCGGTTGGCAACCTATAATTGTGTTCATCGGTTTTTAACATTATCTAATAGAATGAGACGTTTTTGTTAGGATTTTAATGGAAATTCAAAATGCTATATAATAAACTAGAAAACATGCAAAAGTGTCTTTCAATATTTTCAGCTTGAACATAGCTTTCTTTTGTTGAACTTGATGAGTAAATAAATAGCCAACTTTGATCCTCAAACCAAAATTTACCTAGACAATTTCTCCATGAAATTGTGGTGAGTCAAAATTTCCATGGATTTTAACGGAGTCAAAGATCAAAATAAAATTTTTTAAAAAAAAATTTCTGGACTGAGATATTCAACCGTGAAAAATTATTAACTTGACGTAAAATATTTTAAGTAGCCATGAATTTTCTAAAGGCTCGTTCATACTAAGACGTAGGCCAGAAGATTCTAGATCCAGCCCAAATATGCTGAGTCAAAGGTCGTGTGAGCCTATCAGTAAAAGTTCGATTCTGGTAGTTTCAAAAGTACTTAATTATTTATTTAACATATTGTATATATTGACTTGATAACAACACTCATGAAACACACAAGAAGCGATTGAAACTTTCAAAGGTCGCTTAAGGTTGATAAATCCGTCCTGTAGTTACGTTAACTGTTGAGGTAAACTTTAATTTAAAGCTTTTCGTGTTGTGTTGGGGAGCAGGAGACACATGAGACCTCCACCAGCCAGCAAGATGGCAACAATGAAGGTTGGAGCGGGGCAATAAGTATCCAAGAGTGTTGCAATAACAACGTTACCAATGATTCCACCCAGTCTGGCGGCCACCATAGATATGGCAATTCCAGTGGCTCTGAGGAAAAGAGAGACTCGTTAGCTTGTGAGGTGAATAACAGGGATCAATTTGACTCACCTCAAGTGGGTGGGGAAAACTTCGGTAATGAGGCAATCCAGGGCAGCGTTACCGCAGGATATGACACCGCTGAAGACTGCGGAAACGATTAAGTTCTGAGTCTTGTTGACCACCAGATACATGCTGGCCGAGCACAAGCCGGCGGAAACGGTGCTGAACACCAGGAAGAACTTTCTGCCGAACCGGTCCATGAAGAGCACGGCGATGAGGTTCGCTGGGAGGGCGGCCGAGACTGTGATCAGGCTTTCCATGAACACGCTGCTGGGAATCTCGGAGGTGCAGGTCTCGTGGAGCGAGTGGGATCCCTGATTCACCACGAAGTCCGTCACTTTGCACACAGACGTGTCTTCTCCCGGGAAGTGCTGCACGTACTCTTCGAAGCGGTTGAACAATTCTGGGAACCACATCATCAAACCTAGAAACGGTAATTGGCTGTCAATTAGTGGCTTAGAGAGTGGGAAGGGGGGCTGCTATTTCCAAAATATTGTTCTTAATAGTTTTTGAACATTTACGGCTTACATTTTCTGGCTTAAGCCCCGTTACGTTACGATCTCCGGAAGGGCGCGGATTTTAGTTATATTCTCTTAGTAAGAATTTTTTGAAATTTTTGTCTTGATAAAATTTTAAGAGAACTTTTCAGCTTCATTTATGTTTCAAGGAAATAATAAATATTTCATGGGAAATTTTTGGGGGGTCAAAAACATTTTTCATAGTCCCAATGCAAAAATAAAACCTTACATTCTTTCGGTTTTTAGAGCAGGCCCGTAGCCAGGCTCAAAGTTTAGAGAGGACTCAATAAGTTGAGAGGGCTCAAAGAAGCACTAGGGAAGGCTTAGTAAATTCTAGAGTAAAAGGGGGTGGACTCAGATGGGAAGGTAGGTTTTAAAAGCTCTTGATTTTAATTTAAAAATATTCCTTGTGTCAAAAAACCTCAAAATTCTCAGTCCAAACAAAACTACGATTCTAATTTAATAATACGACACCGCAAGTGCATCCACACTCGAATAAGGTCGCTCTCGAACCTACCGTAGTAGCCAATGTGAAAAGTTAAGTTGATTGTGATTGAAACTATTGTGAACTTGGCAATGGGAAACTGGAACAGCTGTTTCGACGTGTGAGCTACGTCCCACAGCATTTTGCCAAAACGCCCCTTAATCGGCCGGTTGCTGTCCTCCAGCTCCTGCCGCAGCTTGTCGTCAATGATGAGCTGATGAACGGGATACTGGTCTCCAGGTTTGCCTGCAAAGACTCTCATTAACGACCTTCCCCTAGATCTATGATATGACTTACCGGTATTGGCCATGTAGATTCCCCGGAAAACGGCCATAGCCTTGTCGTACTTTCCCCTCGACAGTAGAAACTTGGGACTCTCGGGAAGGTAGAAGAGCAAAAAGGCCACCAGGAAGGACGGCAACGAGCAAACCATGAGGAAAATGCGCCATGAGTTGTAGACGAAGCTGGCGTTGTGGACTCCGATCTCTGGGAATGGAAATATAGGAAAAGCTAGTGGTATTGAGTTCGCAAAACATTTGTCACTCTGTCCGTGACGCTAATCGCAACCTATATATCGGAGATGATTTCACCTTGCAGAGCAAATGTGAAACGTTTTTGCTGCAGAATGTGAGCAAAGAAATATGTGAGGTTCGACATTGCCATCACTGTGCTAATTACTTTTAATAAGTTATGTACTTATAAAAGTTGTTTTGCTCCGACACTCACTTGCTGGAATAATGATCCACGCCATTCCCGCTACGAGGAGGTTCCCCAGCGTCCAGAAGGCCGCCATGAAGCTAAGCATGGAGCCTCGTCTCGATTTGGGCTGGAACTCGGCAAAATAGGACCAGATCACGGGTCCTGCGCCTCCCAGTCTGCAAACCAAAATCTAGTGAGCGAGCCACGAAGACTCTTGAGAGGGGACTTACGCTGCGCCGTTCAAGAAGCGAAAGAGCATGAATAGCCAGTAGCTCTGCGAGAAGGACGACAGGACGATGCAGACGCCGTTCATGAAGGATATCACGATCAGTACCTTCTTGCGTCCCATTGAGTCCGCCAGAGACCCCCAAGCGTACGCTGAAAGGTCAAGTTTGTATGTTTGTTTCGGGAAAGACGGAATAGACTTACCTCCGACCATCATTCCGATGAAGATAATAGAGTTCAGCCATCCCTTAGCTTGAGTATCAAGGTTTAGATCACACTGAGCTGATGGCAGGATGAAGGACATCGAGCTGCAAGAGTGGGGGGATTTTTATCAAGCCCTGTAAAATAGTTTCCTTGACCCCTTAAGCCTTAGAATTGCGTTCCAGGGTCTCAGAGAGACCTCAGAGCTTCAAAAATGACGCTCTTAAAAATGACCATGCAGGGTTTTAAAAATGACGATATTAGTTACGTTCTGCAAGGCCTTAAAAATGACCTCCCAAAAAACAAATTGAAAATGACGTCCCATAGAGGCTTCAAATTACGCCTTAGAGTCTCAAAAATTCACACTTTCAACTTACATGACGTCCATCTCCTCGGAGGTGGAGACCAGTCCACATATCGCCAGTAGAATGTAGTGAAATTTGCCATATCCAGTGAGCTCGATGGCCGTCTCGAAATCCGCCTTTGTCTCCCAGCCCTTCTCAGGGTCCGCCTTGGTTGGAATTACCCCGCCATTTCCAGCTCGTGCGGCTTCACTTCCTGATAATGACAATACCAACGTCGAGTCTTGCTGCACCTGTCTTGCTTCTGTTACATCGGAGTCTAAACGAGAACGAGAGCATTACCTCACGCCCCATGTTTCATGCTTAGATATTTACGTTTATTCGACTTGGAGCTCGGTTCACTTTCTACCATTCTATGTAATGCACGTGCTTTAGAAGTTTCGTTTCCCTCTTGAGTTACGGAAAAAACTATTTGAGCAATTGACTTTCAGAGTAGTGACTTGTGTGTCTGGAAAGGCAGAAAGCATAAAGAAGTTAGTATCGTGCATGCTGGCAGTTGACCTAGACGCTGCTTCCTTCAACCTTTCGCTACGTTTCCGCGAGAAACAAGCATGCAATGTATGTACTTATGATCTGCCCCCAATCGCACTTTTTCGATCGTATGTAGCTTTCGTAGTATCTATATAGAACGGGCCACTTCTGTTTTGCCACCTGACTAAACACGGACTGGGCAGATTCGGGGCTTAATCGGTCGGAATTTCTACTCACTGCAGCTCGAGGCCCAGTAGGCTGTTCGTCAAGAGGAGTTACTGAGGAAAGCGAACGTCTTTGACTTGTCTTTGAGTTTCACGAAAATTCTGGCACTTTGATAACTTTGTAAAAGCATTCAACTCCTCCAACAGTTCCCGCACTATGAGAAAAAATTGCTCGGCTCCAGAGCTCGACCGTCACAAGAGAGCACGTGTGGATTTTTGGAAAATGCGAAAAAATTAAATTCCGAAGATGCAGACACGTCTGGCTTCTTGAAACTATCGTTTGATACTGATTGAGATCTCAAACACAATAACAAAAAAATTAGCCTTTTCCGTTTAACACAATCCATAATCGTGTTCATTAAAACGTGTATTTCGTGTGGCTTCCACACTCTCACAAGGCACACTCGCTACTCGTACGGGAAAGTGTCTTGGACCGCGCGCGCGTTTGTTGTGAGGTGCAAGAAAGGAATCTGGGACCTGGGGATACCTTATCAGGTGACTCTATGGACTTGTCAATATTTGGACTCGCTTGTCGCGCTGAGATATTTTTAGGAGCCTCTGGTTTTCGGCGCAACGGTGCGAGGTTGAGTCGAGAAGGTGCTAATTGGGGAGGGGAGGAAAATCCCCAGCCGAGTTCGAGGCTTTCTGAGAAGTCATAGCCTAGCCTAGGAGCTTGGTAAAGGCCGGAAGTAGACTCTTTAAGGTTTGAAAAAATTTCCTGTTCCCCAACTCTGGGAAAAAGGTCTCAAGAGGTGGCCAAAAAAAATTTTGCTTCACCTGATATGGGAATAAGAGCCCCGAAAAGCAAGCAAGAGGCCAATATAAAAATATTCTTCTTCTGAATTTTAAAAGAGTCAGCTGTGGGTAAATAAAAAGTTATTTGTCCTCTATTTTTGAGAAAATAAAGCCTTCAAAGAGAGCTAGGGTGTCCATTAAAATTATTTTTCCTTTTATTTGGAAAAAAAAGCTTCTACAATAAAGCTTTAGGCTCAGGATAAATTCCCTTTCACTGATTTGCGAAAAAAATTGATAATTTTGATAATTTTCTTCACCGAAATCGGGATAAAAGAGCAAGGTGGCCCAAAAAAATTTTACTCTCCTGATTTGGGACAGAAGAGCTTTACAAAGAAGCAAAATTGCTTAGAAAAATGATTTTTTTTAATTTGAAAGAAAAAAAAAATCCTAAAACTTCAAAAAGCAACTGAAAATTACCTGGGGCCTTAAAATCAGGGCTAACCCTTCCTATATCAAAACTTGGATACACCCCTGAACCTAAGCCCAGAAGAATAGTAATGAGGTGCCCCGGTAGAACTCGAAGCGCACTCAAAACTGGTTCGTCTTGCCTAGCAAGTGGCTGCTCTGGCCGATTCCAGTAAAATCCAGATTTCGCCACGATCCAGATTCCAGACTCGAACAGAACAATGTCTACTGCAGAGTCAGCTGGACAAACCTTTTTGCCCCCGAATCACCTTTCAAAGTGTTTGTCTAATTTACTGTGCTTTTAGATGAGATCTTCCTAATGAGCTGAGCAAAGCTTGCCTCAGAACTAGAGAGTTATGTCACGACTCCGGTTTATTGAACTGGCACTTTTGATTGTCACTGCGTTGGTCCCGTTCAGGACTCCGGACTGCTCTCGGTATCGTTTTTAAATTGTGTGTTTTTGCTCCAGTTCGCGATTCAGCCCGCGCTCTGTAAATGTCACTCAAGTCTGAGGCAATTCTCGAACACGTACACTATTTGATCAGATACAAAAGAACCGTCAATCTAGGGGCTTATTAAATTTCCTCTTTGATTCGTGTTTATTTACTTCACAAAATGACATCTCAAACCGCACAAAAATTCACTTACATGATAAATGATGGTTCGTTTGATTTATTAAGCTAAACTTAACTTAAGTGGACTTAGATTAGAGGCGATGCCTGGGGCTAAACCGCGCTTTGGCGATTAAGGCATTTTTAATCGCGCTGCCCCATTTATACTCCCACTTATCAGCTTGCAAACACATGAGATGCACAAAAATTTCCGCGACACGGTAATCCGATACCCATCCCTTCTGCCCCCGAATCTGGGGCTCTTCCTCGACACTCGAGCCTCTGAAGCGGGAAGAGATTAGACCGCTTTATCTTGATGCTCGCTCTGACATCTTCACCTCAACCGTATATCAAAGCCTTTCACGCGAGATGACAAAAGATTTGATTAAGATTTTACGCGACTTTTACTTGCGGGGTTCGTTGCTGCGTCGCTAACCTTGTCTCAAGTTGATATCGCAATCCAAATAAATATTAGGTTGTGCGTAGAAGTGTAGACCTACTCGTGGGCACTGTCATCATTAAAAATGACCAGGTTCCGCTCCAGAGGCTGACGTTTCACAACGTTTCGACTCTGGGAACTTCCTGTTTTCCGGACATTTTTTTGGCGTCCATCTTGAATGGTATTTCTAGAAGCTTTCTCGGCTCTAAGTATTGAAAATTTTCCTTTTTGGACATTTTCCCATTTAAAATTAAATTTGGCTTCTAGATTTGGAAAAGTCAATTTTCCAGAAGCTTTTCTTTTGGCCCTTTTGGTCTTGGAAAATACATTTCCAGAATTTTTCCCTCGCTTGAATCTGAATTAAATTTTTTAGCTTCGAAATTCGAAGAAGTTAAGTTTTCAGAATCTTTTTTCTGTGGTTCAACGATCCTATTTTAAACGTTTTCCAAAATTTTCCAACCTTTTTGGACTTCCGGACTCGGAAAACTCTACTCTTTTAATTTTTTCTCAATGCACATGACAAAATCTGAAAATTTTACGTTTAAACTTTGAAAAGTCCCATTTTGAAATTTTCCAGGTGTTTTCCAGCCCTTTAGCTTCACACATTTGTGACTTTTTTAGTCACCGAAGACTCCCTTCTTTCAACTTCGACTTCAAAAACTCAATTTTTGTAAATTTTTCCAGAAGTTTTACTTCTCTTTTAAATTTTTGTGACTTCGGCTTCGGCTTTTGACTTCGAAAAGTTGCGTCAATTGAAACTTTTCATCAAGTTTTCCCACCTCATCTAAATTTTTAAGACATTTCTAGTGTTTTCTTAGGCTTGAAAAACCTCATCTTCCCTCCCTGATGTCCTCCTATTTTTTGACTCCCAAGAGTTTTCCATCTGTTTGACTAAAACGGCATTTCCAGTGACTCATATCCGACTCCACGAACGCCAAATATTTATTTACTTTGAACGACACGTCAAGTCGCCAATTAGAAGCTACTCTATAATCAATTTCTAGTGCGAAACTAAAGTGCAACATTAAGCGTTTTTTATCTGTTATTTATATGGGTGTACCTTGGTGCCAGACAGCGCCCCATCGAACGAATATTTGCAATCACTAAGAGATTTCGCTTGACGCACGCACTAACCACACACCTTCACACATTTCTCACGTGCCTTCCGAATGTGGCTAGCAATTATCACCCGTTTAATTAGTTCCAAACACTCTCGGGAGAAATCACCTTTATTTCTGGGGTTCTCAGAATTTGCAGCTAAATCACTCGCGGTACTCGATGCCGTGTATCGCCTCGGACTGACTGGAGAATATTGTGGCGAAGCTAGGCAGAGAAGCGCTTTTATTAAACGAATTATGAAATCAAATTGACTCAAATTAGAGTCCTTTTATACAAGAGCATATGCTCGCCGCATGCTGATGTGTGTAAAATAATTACGTGCTTGCTTTTAGACAACAAAGAGCTTCAAAAAACTATTGCGTATTGTTACATTTTTGGGCTTTTTGCGGCCGCTTTTGTCTCTTGGGCAGATCGCAAATTCGCTCGCGTCACAAATTCCTCTTTGATCCAAAATTAGATCAAAAAGCAAGGCCCTTTCAGGTTCCAAAAAAGCTCCACATTGTTGTGGATCCCGACCACGTGACTGCCGGTTGTGCGAATGGTCTCCCGCCAAAATTCGAATTCCCATAACGGAGCTGAGTCCAGCTGGTTGGGAGCACTTCTGAAGCGCTTCGTCAGTGGCTACCAAATTTTGTAAACACGGAAAAGTGGTCATGTCGCAACTCTCGATTTTCTCGAGGAACTCCCTTCAATTGATAAGAGTAAGGCTTGGTTTTTGAGCTTCGAGTTCCGAACTCGTGTTTCCTTGAAGGTCGCGCAGAAGAGCCACCTACTACCGGCCCCAAATGCCGTCGCATGTGCAGCTCAGGTCCGGTTCTCGAAGCACTGGATCCCAAAGTGGAAGAAGCTGAGAGGCCAGAAGTTCATCAAGGTGGAGCTCCCGAACCTGAACGAGAAAGTGGAGGATCTGACGGACGAGGAAATCCGGTCTCGCATGAAGGAGCGAGGACTGCAGCCAGCGAGGCCCTGGATGGAGAGACCCTTCAGCCTGACTTCGACCACAGAGATCTTCGAGGCTTACGTGCCCCCGGAAGGCGACGGTAAAATGTCGGCAGTCAGCAAGGACGGCGCCAAGCAGGTTCTGGAGCTGTTCGGGAAGAAGTCAAAAAGCTACCTGGCCGTGAGGAAGATCCGGAACTACGAGGACGACTTCGAGGCCGCCACGTTCCTGCAGAAGGCTCAGGATATTTACCTCAGAGCTCACCAGGCGCTGATGGACGACGACCGACACAAGCTCCGGGAGAACGTGACGGCCAGAGCGTACCCCGAAATGCGCCACAACACGCGGCTTAAGACGATTCGGTGGCGGTTCATCAAGTCGCTGGAGGCCCCCCGGATCGTGCACGCGAGATGCACGAGTCTGATCGAGAAGGAGAACATGTTCGGCCAGGTGACGGTGCGCTTCCACACGCAACAGACCCTTGCCGTTTATGACAGGTTTGTAAAATTTTATTTGGAAATTAAGGACCTGTTCACATATTACGTCACGGTCCAAGGGGGGGGGAGTGGGGGGGTGTCGGCCGCTTCGTGACAGTCAGTACAAACTCAAGTACTGTTATATAGGACAAACCGTGACAGAGGGGGGGGGGGTATCTAAAATCTCGATTTTTACCGTGACGTTTTATGTGAACAAACCCTAAAAATTTAGATCGAAAATTATTAAACTTAAAAAAAATTACTTTCGAATCCAAAACCATATTTTTAAAAGAGACCATATTTTCTTGGAGGTTTTAGGTTTTCTTCTAGGAGATAAATTTCGACAAATCAGACCAGAATTAAAGGAGAATTAACATAATTTGCCGAGTGTGTGAACGCACCTTAAGCATAAATTTTGTTATTTTCCTCAACCAACTAACCGAACATCTCTACAGGTTCGGCCGACTGGTGTACGGGAGCGAGTTCATCCCCAAGGACGTGCTTGAGTTCGTGGTGTTCGAGAAACACCTCGCGAACGAGTACGGGGAGTGGAAGCTTCACGGCAAGATCATCCCCGACTGGATGCCCGAGCGGACTCCTGCGACCAAGACGTTCGTGGTGCAGCCCGAGGAGGAGCAGGAGCCGGTTCCCGATGCAGTGGGAGTGGCGGACGAGGAGAAGAGCCAGGTGGCGGAGGCGAAGTAGGCGCGTCTCGGACTCTGTAGTTTATTTAAGTTTCTGAATAAAACAACAATTCAAAAGTAATCTCTCAAGTGCTTGCTTCCTTAGGCGCTGGCTTTGCTGGCCTCGCGTTTCTTGACGGCCCAGTTGTATACTCTGGCCATGTTGACCTCCGTGGTGGTTAGCTGATCTCTGAAAGAGCGATTTGTGGTCAACTTAGGTCTTTTCTGACTAAAACGTTTTAACTCAATCCTACCTGAGAAACTCCTGATCGTGCTCCAAGCACTTCAGATTCTCGTCAGCGGCGTGAAGATTCTGTTTCAGGAGCTCCTCCGCCTCGTCGAGGGGGTACTCGAGCATGACGTTGGCCCCCAGCCACAAGCAGACGGATTTCGTGGGCTCCACGAGGGTCTTCACGAACACCTGCTCGCTCAGCAGCGTCTGGGTCGAGATCGCTTCCTTCTGGTCTTTTAGGATCTTGACCATCTCCAGCGACTTGGCCAAGTCTGGAATCTGCTGTCGGAGCCGTCGCTTGCGCGTCACGATGTTGTACTCCATGAACTTGTACTTGCCGTGTTGTTCATCGAGCTGCTTCAGCACTGTATCGACATTACTGTCCTCTTTTTCGCTCATAAATGCATCGACATCTTGCTGCAAAATTTGCGTTCGTGAGTCATGCGGTAGATTTCGGCAGTTCTTCCGCCATTTCTTACCACAAACGAGCACTCGGGGATCCCGGCGTATGTCTTTTGGTTTTCCGGCAACTTTGGAAGCTCCTCCGAAGGCATAGCTGAAGTTTTTCTTGAAAATGTGCTCCAGATGTTTATAAATTTTGGGAGTCGTTCGCGGCGCAATCAGGCGGCGTTTTTGAAAGGGTCGTTAATTGTTGGGAGTCTAAAGGTCTGTTTTTCGTTTTTCATTTTTTTTTTGTGGGGGCAAAAAATAAATTTAGTTTGGCTATGCAGGATTTTGTCACGTCATAAAAATACAGAAATTGAAAATATTTTGTACAAGAAAATTTAAAATTTTTCTATGTTAACTTATTCCATTTTCTTTCTGTAAGTTTACTGTTAATTTCATGCAGATTTCAAAATGAAAATCGGACGCCTGGGTCGGGAGAAATAATTCAAGATGTGAGGAAAATCTTTCGAACCTAAAACCAGCCAGAAAAAAATAATGGAAGTTTAAATATTTATTCAAAAAACCTTACACGTAAAAAGCTACAAAGAAAAGCGGATTCGAGTGGGCCAATTAGTTTTTTCCGATGCCCGTGATTTCCTGCAATTCTTTGATCATGTGGGCATTGTATTCCTGGTAATTCATTGGCGTCATCGAGGCCACGGTGATTTTGTTGCGAGCCGTATCTCCGTAGAACTCCTGCTTGGACCGCAGCTTGAAGATGAAATCCTTGAACGACAGCTGCTGGAACATCTCCTCCCCCTCTGCCGGATCTCGCTCCAGAGTCTCGCCAATCTCCTGTGACGTGCGACCCAGCAGCTTCTCCCCGGCCTCCGTGAAGACCGTGACGTACCGGTTGCCGGTCCAGTCGCCCACAAGCACGTTCAGTAGGAGGCGATACTTGAAGTTGGGGAAGTCGGCGTTGCACTTCTCGCACCTGTAGGTCTCGTTCTCCTGGTCCACCACCTTCTTGTTGCACTCCGGGGTGGGACAGGCCTTGTAAACGGCGTTGTTCGTGCGGATGTTGTGGATGAAGGCCTTGCACTGGAAGTAGTCGGGCTTGTCGCCAGTTCCCAAGTTCGCATCCTTGGCGTCCTGGAACGTCATCCACTCGGTCGCGTAGGAGCCTCCTGCCTCGTTGCGAGCCGACAGACTGGTTGTGACGTTCTCTGCAGCACCGCTGTCGAACCAGCGACGGAGCTTGGCGGCCTCCTCGATGTCCGGGTTGAGCTTCATGGTGCTGCCGCCAATCATCCCGAGGGTCTTTCCGCCCCCGAACTCGTTGATGCGCGCCGATTTCAGACACACAATGTTCTGGGCGAACGCGTCGAACTTTTCTGCGTCATCGCCCCACAGCGTGAGGTTGATGCTGGCGTTGCTGGAGTCCACGAGGGTCACCTCTCGCTTCTTGAGCTCGCGACCTGAGGCTCGGGCCGTGAACTGGACGATGTCCGAGCAGGTCTTGGTGACTCCAATTACGTCTAAAAGAGGGGTTCATTTATCAACAGTTGTGTTAGCAATATAGGGTTAACAATAAGATCACAAATAGGGTCAAAAATGGAGTCAGCATTGGGCTCAATACGGGGTTTACATGGGGTTCGAAAATTGGGTCAGTATCGGGATCAACAAAAGAGTCCACAATGAGGTCTACAAAAGGTTTACATTGGGTCAACCATGGGGTCAACAAAAGGGTCAGTATTGGAGTCAGTGATAGGATCAACAAGTATGCTAGTTATAGGGTTAGCAATGGGGTCAAAAAAGGGTTCATAATGGGGTCATAAAGAAGGTTTACTATGGGGTCAAAAAGGGGGAAGAGCATAACTCTACTCACCGACAACAGCCTGAGCCTGCATGTTGGCCAACTGGGAGATTGGAACAAAGTCGTACTGGACCGATGGAATGGAGGAAGTGTCGTCGTTGCATAGCTGGATAACAGAGTCTCCAGTGAGCGTCATCTCGTAGTCGTTCCGGAGCGTCGAGTACTGCCTATTGGCCGGTTTGAGCTGGCACTTGGAGATGTAGTAGACACTGTCGACCTGGATCATGTCGTAGAAGCGGTCCACCTCCTGGTTGAAGGCAGTGGCTCGGATCTCGCCACTCTCGTCCTTCAGATCCATGCTGAAAAGTTTGCCCTCGCTCCTGGCATTGCTCCAGTTGCGAACGCCGCTCTTCGAGGTGACTCGAACTTTTATGACCCAGCTGGAAATCAAGACCAGATCAGCAATTTGAATCGTCTTTTGAGACCCTTCTTACCGATTCTGATACGGACTCAGGCTGCTGATCGGGTGGGTGAGATTCGAGTTCAGCATCTCATCCGAGTTCCGACCTGAGTTGTGCTGTGACTGCAAGTTGTTCCCACGAGCTGGAGGGGCATTGTTGTTGTTGCTGGGAGCCTTCAGGGCTTCCTCCACGTTTGACGGATTCCCAATCATTTTCTGGGGGTTGTCGACCACATCATATTCGGTCAGCAGAATGATCTTCTTCTCTTCCGCCGTGTTCTGCTTCACCGGGCAAATTGTGTAACGAATCAGCCGAATGATGGAGTAGTTCGGTAACTCATCCAGCGTAGCTCCCATCTCCGGCTTGGTCACCATTGTGTAGTTGTGCTGGTACTGGGAATCCGAAATTGTCAGTCGGAAACGGGATTGGTGCGGGTTGTTGGGCGCAGGGGCGATCGACTTGGAGCTGAGAACCTGCAGGATCGGCTCGTGGATGTCCTGGCCTCGCAGAAGTGTCTGAAAAATGACCCATGAATTCCAGAACTAGATGTTGTGAAATTGCGACTCACCAAAAGGACTCCTGGAACGAGCTTGTTTGCCATTTTCGTGTTCTTATAGTATCTTTGGGGTGGTTTGAAAGTTTTACGATAATTTGCTTTTTTTTTAGTAGACACTGAGATGATTTTCTGATGAAATCAGGAACTTTTGAGTTTTACAACGCAAATCTTGGCGCAAAATATTTCATGTCAGGTTTGACAGCTGAGGTTTGACAGCGAGTATTTGAGAAGTGTCAAAGCCGCCATTGCAGATCCATCAATTTCAGAAATAGCTGAGGATAGGACAGTAATTTTTCTCGAATTTCCGTAAGTAAAGGTTCTCAAAGAAATTAAGAGCATTGATTAAGATCACGAACTCCCAGTGAAGAGTTTAAGCTAAAAAAGTGCCCGGAGAGAAAGCAAAGAAAAGCTGAAAAGGAAATTTATTTTTTGTAGGAGATCGACACGCCAAAATCCACGTTTTTAGAAAGTTGAAATTTTAGTGATTGTGCTACGTGCATCGCAGTAGTCAATATATTTTGATTTCGTTTATTTTCTTTTTGAACGCCCAACCGGATTTGAAGTAAGATTTTATTTGTAGTCTGTTTAATTTAGCCGTAATTGGGGGTTTCAAGGGCCGACTCGACCAGATCCTATGATGAACGCGAAAATACATCATGGAGGTCGCTTTTGAGTTTCGGTGACGACTAAGGTCATGTGGGTGAACGGAGTTAACAATTGGTGATGGTTTTTCTGGATTTTCAATGGAGCTTTTGCTGTCTAACCTTGATCTCGCGAGAATTTTGTCCGTCATTGAATGTGTGTGACGTCATCAATCGTGTCTGATGTCGGTGCATAGACAAAGTAGGAGCACGATAGACAATTCGAGGGCAGCAGAAAAATTGTAAATGAAAAGGTGCTGGATTCTGGGATTAAATGGACTTTTGATGTGGTTACGCTGGGTATTATGTAAAGGAAGCTTCTGAGTTTGACCACTGCCGCTGAACAAAAGATACACGTGGCTCTCCTACAAGGCATTGCATGTGAATAAAGAGATCATCCCCTTGCGATTCGTTTACGGAAGCCTATCTGTTTGAACTTGAGGAGTGAGTTTACCTTCACGATTGAGGCTTCTCACTCCGGGGGAAGTCTTTGACATAAAAGGAAAGGAAATTCCTCCATCATCATTTTGAAAGTAAAGCAGCATTTTAAGAAATTTGACATGAATTGGTTTGGCCTCGAATTGTCAGTGGTGTGAATCTTACCGTCGAATTACTGCGGGATGGGTGTGCTGAGACGCGACGCGACACACGAGAGACGACGAATTCAGAGGGAACGAAAAAATAGCAAGCAATTATTGACATAGCCACTGACCTACTAAATATAGAAAGCCTTTTTATCTGTTAATTTTATTCACACAAAATCTTTTTGCAGTAGTTTGTTGTATGAGTCAGAAAGCCGAAAGACCAGTACTACAAGGTCAACGCATCAAGACCAGAAAAAGAGGTAAGTTTGAATTGCGCGCAAGTTCAAGAATCCGAGATAACTGAGTGGGGCGTAATTTTGCAGATGAGAAGGAAAAGTTCGACCCCACGGGATTCCGTGATGCGGTCATCGCAGGTCTCGAGAAAGCAGAGGACCTGGAGCAGATTTTCAAGTATCTAGACATCGCCGGCAACAAACTCGACTATCGTCGCTACGGCGAAGTTCTATTTGACATTTTGATCGCTGGCGGACTCCTAAGTGAGTAAACAAAGCGAAGGTCAACGTGACACGGGACTAAAAATACCTCTTTTCAGTTCCTGGAGGATCTATTTCGCAAGATGGGGAGAAGCCGTTCACGAATGCCTGCATTTTCAAGGCACCTTCCGACATGGAATCAATGCGAAATCATGAGCAGGTAAGCAACCGCGGGTTTGGACTGAGACGCACTAAATTAGAACTGGCTTGCTCATGAACACTGACTGGCCGGTGTCGGAAATGTGCGAGAGTGACTCGGAACTTATTTGCTTGAATTATTTTTTATTATTCCCAATAAAAATAATCTTTCATAATTTCCTACATGAGAATTGAGAAAAACATTTCTGGGAATCTCTGGGTGCTTCTAAGGCAGCTTGAGAGCCAGAATCAAGGACGAAGTCAGCAGAAAATAGGGAGGGGATTCTTTATTATATTTTAAGTGGGGGCAAAATTTTTGTCACCAACAAAATTTTTTCTCAAGGCAAAACTTGATTTTTTAACTCCTTTTGAGCTCACTTATATTTTCTCTGAAGTCTTTGGGCAAAAATTTTTCTCCAAAACTTTAAACTTTGGAGCTTTTGGGGCCATTTGGCTTATTTTTGAAATATCGGTAAATATTTTATCTGTTGTCGTTATTTCATGGAAGAAAAGTTTTGCCTCAGAGGCTTTTTAAAGTAAGCCTCTTTTATTCAGCGACTCATCATTTTTAAGCCTCTTCAAAAATTCGCGTTTTCTATCATTTAAAATATCAAAATAAGCCTTTAAGAAGGGCTCCCAAAGTTAGTAAAAAAACAAGTTCTTGGCTTCGTCCCTGTTTGTTTTCCTGCTACCAAGTGTCAACAACTCAATAAGATATCTGTTTTCCTTTCCAGATATTTATCAAGCTCATGCGTCGATACAAGTACTTGGAGAAGATGTTCGAGGAGGAAATGAAGAAGGTACTCGTGTACCTCAAGGGCTTTACTCCCGAAGAGCGCGTCAAGCTTGCCCGTATGACTGCCCTTTGGATCGGTGAGTAGCGCTTTTTCTGTTACCTCCCGCACTAGAGCCAATACCTGTGGAATGCGGCATCACATTCGCTTTCACAGGCAGTATTCGCTGAATACACGTGCTAGATAAACAAAGCTTTTTGCTTACATTGTGTTCCGGGGTTGGTGGAACACAATGTCAATGAGAGCTTTTACAAGACAGCAGCAACCTCGCTCTCTAATGAGACTAATTCGTGGATATTTTGTTTCGCAGGAAACGGATCAGTTCCGCCGACCGTGCTGTCGGTTCTCAACAACGAGCATTTGGTGAAGGACGGAATTGCTTTGGAATTCCTCATTGAGACGCTGCAGACGATCAAGCAGGAAAAGGGGATCTCTGCCCTGATTACTGCGTTGAAGAAGGGGCAGCTGGAGAACCGGCTGGTGGAGTTTTTCCCGCTCAACAAGAGGACCGAGGAGTTTTTCAAGAGTGTCTTCATCGAGAAGGACTTGCAGGATGTAGTCAAACTACACAAGGCACAGGCCAGTCAGGAGGCGAAGCGGGAATTGCAGCAGGTAAGCGAACATCCCGACTGTTCTCTGGCCAAGTACCTGAATTCGGCCCCGAAATCTAAAGGGGTTCGATCATATCTCTTGGCCAAAAGCAAGCTACGTAAGACTGTACTGAGCTCCTGGATTGACCCTCTCCAGTAGCAAATCTCGTTTAGCACAATCCCGATGCGAGAAACCTGGCGGTTCCCTGTCTCACAGAGGTGCTTTTCCGTTCCAGGCATTGCTTGACGACATCAACGATGGGAAGACCAGCAAAGACATCATTACAGACATAAAGGAGAAATCGGCGACTTACAGCATTCCAGAGCACGAAGTTGTAGGATTGGTGAGTGGAGTTTTGAGGGTCTGGGGGGTCTTTGCATTCTTGACAAACCCATTTTAGTCCGCCGGCTGCTTCTGTGGGTTCCAAAGAATGCGAGATTAACGTGTTCTATGATCTGGGAAGCTCTTGATTCCGATCGAGTAGAGCTTTTCAATGAATGTGATCACAACATTTTCCTTCAAGATCAAAGAGTAGAAATTAATCATCTTTTTTCCTTCCAGTTGTGGACCACAGTCATGGCATTAGCGGAGTGGAACAAGAAGGAGGAGCTGGTGGCCGAGCAGGCCCTGAAGCACTTGCGTGTCTACGTGCCACTGTTCCAGGCTTTCACTACCACAGACAGATCCGAACTAGCCATCATTCTCAAAGTACAGGAATTTTGCTACGAAAACATGAACTTCATGAAAGTATTTTCAAAAATCATCCTTCTTTTTTACAAAAGTAAGTAGACTCGGGAGCTCTGGATTTTCCCTTGCACTTTGCAGAACCTCTCACACTCGAATCTCGGTGAGAGCCTTTGAAAGGGTGCGAAATCAAAAGACCTGCCGATTGAAAAGAAGATACCCATGTTTTCTCCAATCGAACGGTCTGACAAGCCAATGTGCATTAGTCTAACTCATTTCAAGTCGAACATCAGCTCTTGACATTTTGGTCATTTTTAAGAACGCGTTTTTTCGGACTGTTGAATCTTAGCTTAAGCTTTTGAAACAAATATTTTGGATCAATTTGATTTTTCTTATAAATCCAATTCCTAAATTTATTTTTATTTAGCTTTCTATCTATTACCGTGTATTCAGGAAAAAAAAACCAAAAGTTGATGGTCGGAAATACTGCTTGAAATATATGCTTTCCAACTAAGACCTTAATTCATTTCCAGCTGACATTTTGTCTGAGGAAACGATCTTGAAGTGGTTCAAGGAAGCCCATTCCCCCAAAGGAAAGATGCACTTCCTGGACCAGATGAAGAAGTTCATCGATTGGCTTCAGAGCGCCGAAGAAGGTGAGTCCTGAAACAGTGTTTTCTCGGTCTGCAGCAACTAGAGCAATCTCACTGTCTTTCTACGGGTGAAATTGTGTAGAATTGGTGCAAAATTACGAAATACCGGGGGCAGTTCTGTGAAACGGCCGAGAGACTCCGTGTTTCCCGGCCAGAACTGCCCCAAACAGCCCCCTTTAAAGCAATTGAGGAGCATTTCTAACGAGATTTTGACCTTTGCAGAGAGTGAATCGGAAGAAGACAATTAGAGGCACCAAGGAATTAGGATCGTAGTGGCATAGGACCGGCATGCGACAGAAACAATAATAATATTCAACTAAATCTAATATCTACATGCAACTTAAATTGTGAAAATATAAAATCAATTACCCATTAACCGAATTCGTTGGTTTTCTTACACTCATGAACTCAAGCAGACGACGGAGATAACTTGTTTTTAGGTTTTCCTCTAGAACGCATATAGACAAATAGAAATTTCACATGTACAAACAAGCGCATGTATATCACAGTATAACCCTGTTGTAAGAATCCCATTGACATGAAAGCTATATAGAATCCTTGAAAATTGATGGAGATTTTTGAAACTGGAAATATCGTTATATTTAAACTAGAATGTGAATCATGAGCGGATCTTTTCAACATCTTTTTACGACATGTATTTCAATCCATTCATCTAAAAAACTCAATGGAAGAAAATTAATTCTGTATATTATGCAATGGAAATATAAAAGTCAGGGACCGCCTGTCATTTTTGAAGCTATACTTAATATCCTAGAATTAGGATTGTAATAATAAAATATTTTAAATTGAAGGATTTCGAAGTTTTTCTGGAGCGTTTTTCTTCGGTTTATTTTAGGTCTTATCAGAGCTCAGGTTATTACTGAAGCTGTGTGGTTTCCTGAATAGATTACGAGCTCTTGATCAAATCAATTTAATTACCGTGCATATGGTTAATTGATTGTTCGCGGGGGATTTTTATTAGACATTATCATGCATCTCAAATGTCAGCAATTTTTCAAAAATCTTTTGTATTGTTTATTTCAGCAATGTGCAGATTTTTCAGCTCAGAGACCCCATAGATCGAACTTTAAAAGTGAATTTGAATTTTCATGAAATAATTTTTATCAATTAAAATTTTCGCTTTTTTCCTTTTAAATAATAAGAAAAATATTGACTCGTAAATTGGAAGGATGAGAAGCCCATTTTACTCAATTTCGCCCGCTAAAGCAACCTCCTCAAAGTTGGAGGTTTAAGGGTTTAGAAGAAAAAAAATTAGTATCTTCTTAAAAAGGCTTCTTAAAGTTCGGATCCAAGCTGATAAAAAATGTGCGGCTGCTCTCCAACACTAATAAAAATATTCTGTGGAAAAACTAGTTATTTTTTTCACTGGAAACGATAATAAAATCAGAGTCTCTGAAAGTTCATTGGACTGACTAATTCGTTTCAAATCCTCTATAGAAGTTTGCTCTCTGCTGCGTAGTTTTATGACTCGTCATTCTAATGCTAATCAAGACTCCAGGATGCAAATCCGGTTGAGTCAAAAGTACATATACAGCCTGCGCAGTGCTCAGGCTTCCAAGTGTAAGGCACACACTCGGACCAGCCTGAAGCCTCCTCTTGATTCGGGTGACTCTAACCATATTCCGGCGCACAAACAAATAGGCCGATTCGGTACGTATAAAACCGCTCCAGCGACTCGCTCTTGCAATCAGTATCTTGGTGTATTTCGGAGACGCAGGAACATATTATGAAGCTCATTCTCGTTGTTTTCATTTCGCTCGTCGTTGCAGCGGCAATGGCCTCAGACGACGATTGGGAAGCCTACAAGGTGAGGAGGTTATCTTCGAAGCAATATCTATTTTTGGATCCTGCAGAAAAAGTTCAACAAGACGTACGAGACCGCTGAGGAGGACGCCCGGAGGAAGGAGCTGTACCAGAATAACGTGAAGGAAGTGGAGGAGCACAACAAGAAGTACGCGACTGGGGAGGTGTCGTTCTCAAAGGGCGTCAACCAGTTCTCGGACTGGACCACGGAGGAGTTCCAGAAGCTCCACGGGTCGCGCATTCCCACCAAGCCCTGAAGATGTACGCGTGTCTGGTCCAGAAATAAAGCAGGCGACCTTGCCGAAGTGAAACAGGTTTTGCGACGTTTTGACTGTCGAATTTATTCAATCCTACATCTTTTTATTTCATAATATAAGTTTGTAGTCATACAACATTAAGAGTGACGATAAGGGATAAGAAGTTATGTTATCGTACGTTAATATGCTTTTTCAATTTTTTTCGTATTTTTATTTTATGTCTCATTACAATATAAGTTCCGTTCTTATGCATGGGTGCTTTAGATCAAAACCAAGCTTTAACAATTTATGATTATGATAACAAAACCGGCAATTATAATAGATTTGCGACTCTAATATCTTAAAGTGATCAATTGATTATTTTTGCAAGCCCTAACTGTAAACTTCAATGTTCAATTGCAGATCAAACTTTTCTAAAGATTCTATGAGTTTACATACTCGTTACTCGTTATGTAGAACGATGATAATGTCTGAAATTTTATGCAGTCCCGGCGCTCAAAGCTCGACTCATCTCTGGAAGCTTCTGACAAATTTATTTGATTAAAAAGTAATACATTTTTAAACATTTCTAGAGCCTATTATGGCTCATCATAGCTGTTATTGGCTAGGAGAATGTTTGATGAAAAATTGAATTTTTTTCGAAATTTTTCAAATAAATTTTTTTGACCTCAAAACTTCTGAAAACAATTGTTGTTGAATTTTTGGGAAAAATTTTCGATGAAAAAATAAGTAACTTATTGAAGAATAAAACAGCCACAAATTCAAACAATGAAGGTTGTCACAAAGTCTCCTGTCATTTGCTTCCAAAGAGGGGTCAAAGTCTCGGCCTCGGTTCAACAGGTCGGTTTATTTCTTGTATGTACGGTAGGTAGGCTCACTTTAAAGTATTTGGGCAATATAATATTTCTCTCTTGAATGTTATGACTAATTGGATGCAGTTGTCAGCGAGAACATCTAATATTGAGAGTTGTCCGCTGGGGAATTTCTGTCGGTTCCTTCGGCCTAAGAGCGCTTATCGCAAGTCGGGATTATCGTTGTATTGTTTCTTGATTCTCAGCAATATCGTGGTGTACCACTGGTCCAACCGCGAGATGCTATCGTAGTCCTTAACTGTGTCCGTGAAAGCCTCAATGTTGGGCTCCTCCAGGTGCTCGCACAGCGTCTTCACTAGCTTGTACTCTCGGCCGTCCTGGAATGCGGGATATTGCTGGATGTACTTCTCGAGGGCGTGCTGGGCGTTGAGGAGATCAACGCAGAGATGGCAGAGGGCCGCCCTGAAGAAGTACTCCTTGGCGCTGTGTTTCAAGAGAGACGAGTTGAGGCAGGAGGCGGCCACCTGCTCGTAAATCTGAATGGCCTTGTCGTAGTCCTCCAGCTGGGCCGCATACTGGGCGACCTTGAGCATGCACTTGTTGGCCGAGCTGTTGGACTCCTCTCCCTTGAAGTAGTCCGCTGCCTGCTCGTAGTGCAGAATGGCCTTTTGGAGGTCGCTCATCTCGTTCTCGTACAATTCTGCTATAGTCTGGTGGTGCTTGGCTGCCATCGTGAAACGCCCCATGTCCGTGTAGATCTCGATGGACCTCAGCAGGCACACGACGGCCTCGTTGGGGTCGCTCTTCTTGTAGCAGTTGGCGGCATCGACGTAGTTCGTGGCTGCGTCGTGACGGCTGCCAGCCTTTGAGTGGATGTCCGCGGCGGCACAGAATGCCCCTCCGGCCTCCGACCACTTCTTCGACATCTTGAACATGTTGGCCGCCCGCTGCATCATCTCGACGGCCTCGTCGGCCTTGGAGTTGCCGCTGCGACCAGGAAACACAACTCGGTCAATAATGAACTCGCCTTTTTACGCGTTTACTGAGTCACCAAAGTTGTTCCGCGAGCTACTCACCCAAACAAAGACCCGAAGAAGCCCTTCGACCCAGTCAGCTTCTTGTGAGCCTCCGCCAGCAGTTGATGGGCCTTTTGCTCGTTATCACTCATTTTGACTTGACTTTTTACCAAATTTCAATCGCTAACTTTCTTCTCTGGAAAATCGATAACTTTCTTAGTTGCAGCTGTCACCTCTGCGAGCGCCACCGTCGCTAGAGAGCTGTCAAAATATGTTATAACAGACGATATAACAGAAATTCATTGCAACTTCGCAACAAAAAAACAACTAAAAATATTCCCTTTTCTCGCTTCCTGGTTGGATCACGGATTGATTCGAACCCGCACCCCAACGACCTGCAACTGTGCACTGCATTTAGTGTTTTGACTGGATCGGAAGTCGGCCATATTTAGTGTTACATGAGAAGTGCGAAGCTGTGAAAATTTCCAACAAAATATTTACATTTTGCCTTCGAAGACAATAGAAAACCCGAGCACGATTCGTGAAAATGTCGACTCCCACGGGCGCATCTCCTCTGGGTAAGCTCAAAGGGCGGTCGGAGGGTTCGAAAAGTACAACGCAATTTTCCTGTTTTTCAGTCAAAATCGGCCACTATATTTTGGGGCCAACCCTAGGCATAGGGACGTTCGGTAAGGTCAAGATAGGAACGCACCAGATGACGGGCCACAAGGTCGCCATAAAGATCCTGAACCGGCAGAAGATAAAGAGTCTCGACGTGGTGGGAAAAATCAGGAGGGAAATCCAGAATCTGAAGCTTTTCCGGCACCCGCACATCATCAAGCTGTACCAAGTGATTTCGACCCCCACAGATATTTTTATGGTGAGAGCCTGAGACCTTGAAAATTGAAATTTACAGACAATCAATGTTCCAGGTAATGGAATACGTTAGCGGTGGAGAGCTCTTTGACTACATTGTGAAGCATGGGAAACTGCAGGAGCACGAGGCCCGTCGATTCTTCCAACAGATTATTTCCGGGGTCGACTACTGTCATCGCCACATGATCGTTCATAGGGACCTCAAGCCAGAGAACTTGCTGCTGGACCATAACATGCACGTGAAGATAGCCGATTTCGGACTCTCGAACATGATGATGGACGGGGAGTTCCTGCGGACGTCTTGCGGGAGCCCGAACTACGCTGCTCCTGAGGTGATTTCGGGTAAGCTGACCCCTGACCATAGAACTAGCTACTAGAGGGACAACAACTGACGGAATTTCCAATTTGGTGTTTTTAGTTTATTTTTAAAATCCTTAAGGTCTTAAAAGTCACCTTGACATTTGGAAAAATTGAATTCTCAACCACAAGACCTATTTCAATGATTAAAATTCATTTTTTTAAATCTCAAATTTTGTCTTGTTTTGTAACAAAACTTCTCTCAAAATTTTAAAAATTAGCAAGTCTTTTTTTCATAAAAAAAATGTTTAAAGTTCAAACCTTCGAATCTCTTCAATTTTCAGGAAAACTGTACGCTGGCCCCGAGGTAGACATCTGGTCCTGCGGCGTGATCCTGTACGCTCTGCTATGCGGAACCCTTCCCTTCGACGACGAGCACGTCCCAACCCTGTTCAGGAAGATCAAAAGCGGCATTTTCCCGATCCCCGAATATCTAAAGAAAGACGTCGTAAGCCTCCTGTGCCAGATGCTCCAAGTGGATCCCCTCAAGCGGGCAACCGTGGAGGAGATCAAGAAGCACGAGTGGTTCCAGAAAGACCTGCCTGCCTACCTCTTCCCCTCCCCGGTCGAGCACGACAGCAGCGTCATCGACACGAAGGCCGTCGAGGAGGTGTGCGAGAAGTTTAACGTGAAGCCGGTGGAGGTCCACAACGCGCTGCTGTCGGGAGATATCCACGATCAGCTCGCCATCGCGTATCACCTCATCATCGACAACAAGAGGATCGCCGATGAGGCGGCCAAGGCCGAGATTAAGGACTTTTACGTCGCCGGGAGTCCTCCAGCGGCTGCGAGTCCTCAAATAGCGGAAAAGCCAGAGGTCATCAGCAACTCGGGAAGCTTCAAGCCTCATCCCGAACGCATCGCCCCGCTCAGAGACCGACCCATAACCACTACTGCTGTCGAGAGACACCGTGGGACTCCTCTGAAGCGCGCGAAGTGGCATCTGGGGATCAGATCACAGAGGTAAGTTTGAACCTGGAGGCTCATGGGATTTTTTAAAATTCTTCTGTAGTTTTTGAGACTTTTTTTACGACTTAAAAAAAATAATTTTCAGCAAACCAAACGACATCATGCTTGAAGTCTACCGTGCAATGAAAGCCCTCAACTTCGAATGGAAGATCGTGAACCCGTACCACGTGCACGTCCGCAAGCCCAGCAAGAGGGTTGAAAAGTTCGTCAAGATGTCTCTGCAGCTCTACCAAGTGGACGCCAAGAGCTACCTGCTGGACTTCAAGTCTCTCACGAACGATGAGGTGGAGCAGGGTGACGACATTATCATGGAGAGCCTCACTCCACCAGCCTCTACGGGCCAGATTCCTAACTATCAGCAAACGGGGCACCACACGATGGAGTTCTTCGAGATGTGCTCCTCGCTTATCGTCCAGCTTGCACGCTAAAAACCTGCGGAACTATATTTGTTAACCAAAACTTTGAATTCTAGAATAGGTGCATCAAATAAAAGTTGACTTAAATACCAGAAATTGCGTTTTTCCTTCTGGAAAGATTTTACAGAAATGTGGAAACCTATGGAAATTCACCGTTTCAGAATTTTTAAAGGGTTAGAGTCCGGAAGTTTCTTCTCAAACTTTTTTAAAATTTTTTAAATCTTTGAATCCCCTTTTTTGTCCGCGATAACTTAAAATCGTCGTAATTCGTTCTTACGTTACACTACCCCGAAAAGACTATTGGGAAAAAACCTCTAATAATAGAAGTGACTTACTGACTAGACGTTTTTACCATTTCTAATCAGTGTTCCCAGAATTATCAGGCACTCTGAAGTTTGGAGTGCGAACAACACGCGCCACCCTCGGTTCGAACGCGAACGGATTGCGAAATGACACTTATCAGCTGTTTCCATTTACGGCCAGAACTCGAAGTGAGAAAAAAACTGCGTAAAATTCCTAAGTAAACAGAGACTTCTGGCACTTCCTCAACCCCCCGGTCAACTCAAATGGTATTGGGAGAGCGGGCTTGAGAGCTTAGGAAACCAAAGAGGGTCTGGTAGAGATGCATTCTATCAGAAACGTGCAGAGAGTTTGCCATTCTCTCTGGCGACAGAGCAGCACGGGAACCGTGGCGAGACTGTCTCCCTTCGACGTCGATGCCATTTTGACGGCCAACGAGCACGTCCAGGAGTTCGAGGAGGGCTTCTCCGTCAAGTACTTCGAGTCCAACCAGCTAGCCTCCAACAGTCCCATCGAGGATGCGAGGTCCGAAGCGATGTGTCTCTCGACCTCGGGCCTCTTCTTCGGCGTCTTCGACGGACACGGTAGTATTCCTTTTCCCAACCCCTTCTGGACCCCTCAGCTTACCCGGTTTCCTTCCAGGAGGTCCTGCCTGTGGCCAAGTCGTTTCGAAGCGACTCATCCGGTATCTGGCGGCCTACCTCACGGCCCAGAAGTCGCTGAAGACGCTCGAGCAGGGCGCCAAGAGTGACTCCTACACCCTCAACTTCAACGACAGGCTGGACTTCGTGGAGGAGGTGAAGGAGATTTACGAGAGCAGCTTCTCGAGACTCACGAGCGAGCTGATGAAGAGCAACCTAAGCAACATGGGCATGAAAGAGATATTCGAGAGCTCCTTCCTCCGGCTGGATCGGGATATTTCGGAAGAGGCGATCCAGAACCCTAGTCCGCGCACCCTCTCGGTGGCCCTGTCCGGGAGCTGCGCCGTTGTTGCGCACATCGATCGCTCCACTGTGAGTGTGGCGAGTTGTGGCGACTGTGTGGCCGTTCTCGGTAGCATCTCCGACACGGGCCAGTGGACTGCTCGCAAGCTCACGAACGAGCACAACTCTGACAACGTGCATGAGATCCGGCGTATCCTTTCGGAGCACCCACTGAACGAAAAGGACACGGTCATCAAGTCGGAGAGGCTTCTAGGTAAGCGTTGTGTCCGTCTGTAGATTTGTTTGCAGGGGGGTAGCTGAGGAAGGGGAGCTATATCTCGGTATTCGAAGGTCAGATCCGAGAGCTTGCTGGAAGCGTCTTAAAATTTCCAACCAATTTAAAAGGGGTTTTTGAGGAACTGGAAACCCGTAAATTCCTCAAAAAATGCAAAAATATGAGCCCAGAACTCGAGATTGTGTGGTCAAATCCGACGTCTCGAGGGCTTGTTAGAAGCATCTTTGACCCTCGAAGACTTTTGAGAATGAGGATGCGAAATTGTGGGGTCAGATCTGAGACCTAGAGTGCTCGTTGAAATCTCTGGAAGTCCCTGGAGTCAAAATGTCTCCTGAAGTCGCCTCCAATTGGAAGAAAAGTCTTAAGCCAACCCCCAATTTCAGGTCAGCTAGCGCCTCTGCGAGCTCTAGGGGACTTCAAGTTCAAGTGGAGTCGTGAGCAGCTGGCAAAATTCGGGATCCCCGTGGGAGCAAACTACCAAACCCCGCCCTATCTGTCCTCGATGCCGGAGGTGATGCAGAAGACGCTGACGCCCAAGGATCGATTCCTGGTGCTGGCAAGTGATGGCCTGTGGGACATGATCTCGCCCGTCCAGGCGGTGCGACTGATCGGTGAGCACATGTCCGGTAAGGCGTTTCTGCAACCCCTGAAGCTGCCCAAGCGACGCATCCAGCTGGACGAGATAGAGCAGATGCTGGACCGGAGAAAAGAGGGGCTTCTGAAGAAACCACATGACCGCAATGCTGCCACCCACTTGATGCGGTACGCGCTTGGTGCCAGCGACCTGGGAAACATTGAGCACCACAAGCTGTCCCACATGCTGTCTCTACCTCAGGAGATCGTGCGTCTCTTCCGGGACGACATCACCATCACCGTTATCTACTTCGACTCGAACTATCTCCGCGCCCTCCCAACCTAAACGCGCTTCTTGTTGAACCAAAAGTTTTACTTGTTGAATGCTAAAATTTGATCAAATTGTTTGCATTATTCTTAAACGACGGCCCTCAGTACTCCGAGGGCTGCTTCTTCTCCTCCAGCGCGGCAATCTTTTTGTTGTACTGCTTCTCCAGCTCCTCCACCTGCTTCTGGAACTGGAGCTCTTTCTTCCTCAGGATCATCCTGGAGCGTTTCTCCATGCTTTCGGCGGCCTCTTGGTACCCGGTTCGCAGCCGCTTCTCCTCCCGGATCAGATGCTGCTCCTTCTCCTCGATGTATTTCTGAAAGAGTGAATTAAAGGTTAGTCTTGTATTGCACATTTTTCTTTTTCTAGAGGCCTTTTCTGATATCTTCTTTTGTTCAGCAAAAAAAAGCCTTGAGCTATAAGCAATGAAACAAAATTAAAGCATGAGAATTGAGAAAAAAAATATTTAGATTATTTTGTCTAACTATAAGACTGTTTGTAAAATTTATAATTTGTTTCAAAATTTGGACTTTAAACTTGAAACGAAACTTGAAACGCAAAAGGTAACCGAAATTCATAAATTAGAGAACAAAATCTCAATTTCAGAAGATTTAGTAACACACTTTTACTCCAGAAAACGGTCTCTGAAGCCTAGATGAGGCTCAAGAAAGACATTGCCAGTGTTGCCCAGAAACTTACCTCATAGTTGCTTTTTGTTTTCTTCATCGACACAACCCTTTCTTCCAGCTTCGAGTTCTCCGCTTCCAGAGTCTGCACTCGCTTCTCGCACCTGGAAACGAGCAAGTCTCTCTGCTCCAGCTTGCTTCTCAGCTCCTGAACCTGCTCTCGGTACTCCAGCAAGCTTTCCTCGCAGCTTCTGACTTTCTCAGTACACTGCTTCAGTTTCCCTCTCGCTTCTTCCTCCTTCTGCGCTATAATCCCCTTCATGTACGCCCTCTCCTTCTCGATAACGATCTTCAGCATCTCAACCTCCTTCGTTCGGACCATGAGCTGATTTTCCTTCTCCTCCACGGTCCTTTTGAGCCCAAGGAAGATTCCTTCTTGGCTCTCGAGCCTGGCCTTGAACTCCCTCTCGATAGTCTTCACTTCGTCGGCGTACTTTTTCGAAAGGTCCTCCCGCAGCTGCTGGAGCTCCTCGTCACGACTCGTGTTGACGCTCTGGTTGCGACTCTCCACCTTTATCGGAGACGTGCTGACGTTTCGGGAGTCCTTTTGCATGAACTCCTCGAACTCCTTCACCTTCTCGTTCAGGTCCTCCACCATTTTGTCGTGGTACTCCTTGAGTGCTGAAAAATCCACCATTACTCCTTCGGCTTCTCCCAAACCCCAAAAATACTCACAAACTTGGTTGCTGAGATCGCTTATGTGGGCCTTTAGCTCGGCTATTTCCTTCTCGAGGCCACTCTGGGTTCTCTGCAGGTGTTCATTCCGCTCTTCCAGCCGGATAATTGCCTCCTGCTTCTCCTGACAGCTCTTGCACTGCTCCACCAGCCTCTCGACGGACGCCTGAGTGTAAAGAGTCTCAAAGTGCTCACAGTCCCTCTGTATTTTCCTCAGTCTGTCCGTTAGAGCCTCCTCTTCGTCCATGAGGAACTTGATTCTGTTAGCCTGCCGCGTGTTCTGCTCCTTCAGCTCCGTGATCTGGATGAGATTTGAGTTCTCCACCGTCTTCAGCCGCTCCACCTCGAGTTCCAGCTGCCGCACCTCCTCGCGCTTGCTCTTGATGTCTACCAGGGCCCTGTGGAGCTCACTCTTAATACTCTTGAGGCTGCGGTCCTGGATGGGCGTGCTCTCAGCTAGGCTGCCGGGCTTGGTCAGAAGGTTCGAGTCCATGTCGCCCACGAGAGTTTCCATGAGATGAAGATCTTTGGACGTGGCTTCGAGCCTGAAATTCAGAGAAATTCTACTCTTAATTTGAACCTGTATTTTGAGCCTTTAGGAGACTTATTTTAGTAGAAATTAATTTTTTAATGTAAAGTTTGATGAGTAATCTTGAAGTTAGAGGAGTCTTATAAACATTTTGAAAATGATAAATTTTTGATGAATTTTCAAAAACTTTGCTTAAAAAGGTTCGTTGTTAAAATGGTGGTTTTTTGGAATCTATTAAGTACCTATGGCTAAGATGGTCGATTTCCTTCTGCTTGCAGTTGTTCTCGTCCCTCAGCGTCAGCAGCTCCCTCTGCAGTTTCGCGTTGATCTCGGAAAAGTCGGCCTGGCTGCAGGCCTGTCTCTGGGACTCCTCCAGCCTCTGCATGAGGTTGTTTATGGTTTCGGAGTTCTCGAGCATCAGCATCTCTCTGGACTTTTGCAGCTCACTGTACCGCGTCTCGAGCTGCTTCAGTGACTTATCCCTCTCCTCCACCTTGAAGGTCAGCTGCTCGATCTGGCCCTGCATCAGCTCCACCTGGCCCTGGTGCTTGGCCTGGATCTGCTTAACGATCGCGTCGGTTCTGCTGTCTATCCTTCTGCCAGCCTCCATCTCGAGGATGTGCAGCTTGTGCTGCAAATCGGACAGCATCGTGTTGGCCTGCTGCACCTGGACTTCGAGCGAGCTGTTCTTCTCCTCGGCTCCCGCCAACTTCTTCCTCAGCTGATCCTCCCTGTTCTTTGCCTCCGACGCCGCTGTCTTGCTCTCGATCAGCAGCTCGTGCGTTTGGTTCCTCGTCAGAATGGCTCGCTCCTTCTCTGCCTCCGCCAGAACCAGCTTCTTCTGCAAGTCGCTGGCTCTCCGCTGCTCCTCGGCGACCTGCTTCCTGAAATACTCCACCTCGTTCGTCTTCGCCTGAAGCTCGTTTTGGAGACGGGTCACCTCCTGGCTGAAGCGAGGCTGCTCCTCGTGGAAGCTCTCCTCCTGCGTATCCAGGGTCATGTCGTCCTGGACGTCGAGGAACTTGTTGAGATTCGCGGCGATTTCCTCGTTTCTCCGGATCTGGTCCGCCAGCTCCTCCGCCTCCTCATCTTCATCGCGGTAGTTCACCTGGATATCATTTGCACTGCTGTGGAACACGGTGAGGCCGTTCATTGCCGTCCTATTTTATTTAAAACGCTAATTTTTAAAATCCTAGTTGTTTGTTGTTTGTTTGCGCGCCGCTGTCATTTGGAATTTGACAGTTGAGGTCGGTTTGTTGTCATTTCACCGAATCGAAATTGCAGGTCATGAAACTCCGAATATTTAGCTGATGGATCTCTCGACAGTGCTAGGTACTTACGTGCCTCAAAACTTGGTTCAAAACGCCGAAGATGGGAGGAGGTCGATGGAAAACATGGCTCGTATTTTACTGGAAAAAGTAAATTCCCTCGACTAAAAATCCAAAAAATTTTAAACTTGGTTTTATTTTAGAAAAAGCTCCCCGACAGAAACTGGACCCAGTTTGAGATCGAGTATCTCCTGAAATACCTGGCTTCCCTGGACAGCAGCAACTTCCCCAAAAAGTGCGGCCTGGGAGAGAGAGAAGGCCGGGTCTTCAGCAGTCTCGTGCTTGAGCGGAACTTCGGCTTCTCCCACGGCCTCGGGAGGTCTGGGAATCTCACGGAGCACCAGCCCAAGGCTGTGGGCAGCTCAGTACTTAACCAGCTAACGAACAGCCTGCTGCTGGACCTGCTTCATACCTGCGGTCTTCGTAGCTCAAAGAAGGCTCTCCTGGTTCCAATGGCGACTGGAATGACCCTGATGCTGTGCTTGCTGACGCTAAAGAGATCGCGACCCAGGGCCAAATACGTGCTGTGGTCCCGCATCGACCAGAAGTCCTGCTTCAAGGCCATCTTGACAGCCGGACTGGAGCCCGTTGTGATCGACACTGTTCCGGACAGCGAGGGCCAGCTTCAGACTGACGTTCCTGAGTTCTCGAGACGCATTTCCTCGCTGAAGGCAGAAGAGATCCTGTGTCTCTACTCCACCAGCAGCTGCTTCGCTCCACGAGGCTGCGACGACCTGGAAGCCCTCAGCAGACTCGCAAAAGACCACGACATTCCACACCTGGTCAACAACGCCTACGGTCTTCAGAGCTCCTGGTGCTGTCACCAGATCGAACAGGCCTCGGTCAGTGGGAGAGTCGATTTCGTCGTCCAGAGCACCGACAAGAACCTGATGGTGCCCGTGGGGGGAGCCATAGTAGCGAGTCCGAGAGAGGGCCTAATCGAGAAGCTGTCAGACTCGTACGTCGGAAGGGCTTCGAGTTCACAGGCCCTGGATGTCCTAATAACCCTTCTGGAAATTGGGAAAGGACGGTACTTGGAATTGGTGAGGGAACGGAAGAGACTATTTGAGGACTTTTACTCGAGACTGCGTCAGTTGAGTGAGAAATATGGCTTGGAAGTACTTAGAGTCTCGAGGAACCCGATTTCCTTGGTAGTGAGGCTGAAGGACGAGGACCCTTCGAGTGTGGGAGCCAAGCTGTTCAAACGAGGTGTCTCGGGGACGCGAGTGGTGGCGGTCAGGAATCTCGAGACTGACGTTGGAGGACATGTTTTCAGGAGTAAGTTTGTTTAGACTTTAATTTTTGTTTGTGAGTACCAATTTTCCTTAAGAGAAGGACTCAAGAGCCTAAATGTTTTATCTATTCGTTTTTAGGGAAATATTAGACTTCCCAGTATTTTTAAAAATTACAAACTGGGCCTAAAAGTATTGCAGAAGCTGGGGTTCGTAAGCCCGTGGCGAATTCCCAAAGATTTTCTGGGGCTTGAAAACTGAAAAATTTGGAGTTCAATGAATGGCAGCTGGTGAAAATTCACCAGGAGCTAGCCGGGAAATCAGAAGAGGGTTCTATAACATAATTTGAAATATCTAAGGGTCTGGGATGGGTTTAACGAAGCTTTTGAAGTAAAGAAACTAAACCAGGATTTCTTTTCAGACTGGGGAGCCCATACGAGTAACCCTGCAAGCTCTTACCTGACCGTCGCTGTATCCATTGGCTGCACTACAGAGGAAACAGAGGTCTTTCTGAGGAAATTCGAGGAGGTTGTGAAGAGTGGGAGGAAGTGAAAAATAAAGGCTGACCTAAAGTTACAAATTATTATTTATTACAGGTTGTCCGCTCAAAACAATTCCAGTTAGATTCAAATTTGGACACTGGTCTAACTTTTGCATATCTATCGTGAAATCTTTCGGGACCCTCCGCCAGTTCTGGGCATCGAAGTAGTAAAACGTCCCACGCTCCATCGTTCCGTTAGTAGTTTCATAGTTGGAAAAACCTGGCACTCGAGTTATCCACACCTTCTCTTCAGTATGGTACCTCCAATCTCGACTATGTCTGCGAAAAAAGAGGTCTCATTAGCGACGGGTTGGGTTTCGCGCGGTTTCTACTTACAACTCAGCAGCGGCAGCGATTTGCATTAGATCACCAACATTTGTATAAAACAGATAGAACAACAAATCATCCTTGTATTTCTTCAGCGTTACTGGCGACAACTTCTCCTTAATTGACGAATTAATCAAATACTCGGGCGGTACGTTGAAATCAATGTCCTGAGGTCTGAAGCACAAAAGAGGGGTCACAAAATGTCAAAAAGTGGTCTTTTTTACGAAAACTTGGACAAACAAGGGGAATGTGGAGAATCTTGCTTCTATTGTTATCTTAGAATTTTTTATTTAACTTTTATTTCTTTTTTTTAAGGCGACTTAAATTAAAATCTCTTTTAAGAAATTGACTCAACCCTTTTTATAATAACAAAATATAGTTCGTTAAAAACTATAAATAAATATACTTTTTATGATTTATTGGAGAAAAGTTTTAGTTTGAAAGGTTCTAAATTCTTAAAGAAAAGGCAGAAAAATCGTATTCGGAAGCTTCATCAGTCTTAAGTCAGGGCTTATTTAATTTTAGAAAGTAAATTTCGTCGATTTTTTCTTTCATTTTGCTTAGTTTCGTTACTAAATTTTGACTAAATAAAAATAAAAAAGATCATTTTACAGATTCAGATTTCAGTGACATATTTTGAGTGTTGGCTCGAGTTTTTGTAAAAAACAGACCATTGTGGGCGAGAGAGAAACGAGATAGGGCTTACCTAGCAGGCGCGTCCGCGAACGGTCCTCCAAAGCTGGGATAGAGGTTTTCGAGGGAGTTTAAGTTGAGACCGAGAGCAGTTAGATCTTGCCCCATTGCCAGAGACACGAGATTAGGGTCCGACTCCGCTGCCCGAATGAACGTCAGCAGGCCCACCATGCCGAATTGGTTGTTCACCATACTCGCCGGGATGTTCGTTACCTTTCCTGTGGGAAAAAAACAAGCGGAGGACATTAGTACCGGTTCCAGCTACAGGACGGTCATTCTGAGGTGGAGGAAACGAGGAAACTCAATAGTCGAAGGAGACTCGTGCCCTAGGCCCGAGATCTCCGCACCCCAAGAGGACTCCAGCCCCTTACCGTCAGGTGATGTTTGAACGCCGCGCTTTAAAGCCTTTTCATTAAGCGCACTATTGTCGGTCTGGAGATCCATGCCCATCGCCATGCCGGTTCCCATGCTCGACATCTTGTCGGCCCCATCAATGTTCGTTGAGAGAGCGTTGTTGGACGAGCCCTCTAACGTTTGAGTGCCTGGCAGTGCTGGAAAGTCTTCGTTCGACATTGTAAATTCCGTTTGTTCATTTGTCGGTTGTTTCACCATTCCCACTGCAAATACTCCAAAAAGTTCAGAATTTGCCCGTGACTCATTCCTATTCTTCCTCTCACCGTAAGGTTTACTGCCAGGGGGCTGCATGACGTTAGAGGAGGGGAGGGACTGATCGTTTTGTCCCCTCGCATTCGTTAGGGATGGGAACTCGGACAGGTCGAGCAGAGGTGGAGTTCCGGTATCCGAAACGTTGTTGCCAAACACGTGAAAGTTTCCCATACTATTTGCACTTTGAGAACCACCATAAGCACGAGACTGCATGAAAGAGCCCTGAAAAAGATGGATAGTGTTTGGGTAAGCAAAAGCACGTTTTGCACATTACAAGGTTAGAGCTTACCATGGGGCCTCCCATGCCGGGAAGGGGCCGTCGCTCGGAGAACCCTCGTTGACCGATCATGTTCGCCGACCTGCTCATCTGACCGCCAGCTGCATTTGCTACATTCGGGGAGAGAGACGGGAAAAAGTCACGTTTCTGAATACACTGATAACCAAATGAACGGTCTCACCTATCAGATTTCGATTCGGAGACAGCTGAGGAGGTTGTTGCCCTGGTTGAGGTTGTGCAAAAGCGCTTGTAGGAAACATGCCCGAAGTAGGTGTTACATGCCCCGAAATAAAGCCTCCCGTACTCCGGTTCGCCAGTGTTGCAGCACTTGTTATGTTTCTAGGCGGTTGTTGAAAGTTCAAATTTGCCATAACCTTGAAACGGAAGATGAATAAATGAGATTTTGTCTGCGTCGCAAGTTGCTCTTGTTGTGTTTCCCTCCTCGCCTCAACTTACCCTCGCACTTTTCGATGATTAAGTTCTCACATTCAGATCACAAGCTGATTATCATAATCAAAAACAGCTACGCTGACTTTTTGATTATTCCAATTTTCCTGCGATTTTAACTACAACAATAAAAAATCAAGTTTGGTTCCTCGTTTGCTGCCAAATATTACACGTATTTAGGCTTTCGTCTGGGCAAAGCACACGCAAATGAACTTAAATTTCAGTTTCAACTTGGAGGCAACTTTCAGAAAGATCCTGAGAATCTATGGTATTTTCTGAGCTGAGAATTATTGATGAGGCTAAAGTAGACTGACAATGGAAATAGTAATGGCGTCGATGCAGGCGGATTTTGGTAAGAACCGACTAACTGACACTTCGAGTACCAAACGTCACGATTCGCCGACTCGTCCCGTGACGCAAAATTTGCCTACATTTTGACTCAAAAATGCCAAAACCAACTTTTCAAATCGAATTTAGAACTTTTGAACCTGCTCAGAGGTGAATTAAGCAAAAGTTTCTCACATTTTGGCAATTACAACGCAATTATCACCGGATCTACGTCTGTTCATCCAATTTTGGGACCAAAATGAGGAAGGAAATCGAAAACCAAGTCCGATTCAATGTTCAAAATGTCGTTTTTGACTATGTGCCGGTTCTTACTCATTTCTTTTCGGTGTCAAAATTTTTACGCAATTATTTTCCTAGACTGGCAGAGCCCATTCAAAGCGCCGCTTCGCTTTCGAATCTGTCAAAAGCAGAATTTTCAATTTTGGTCGGAGACATTCGTAATTTTCCTTCGTCACAAACGCTCACTGCTGCTTGGATTTGTGGAAAAAGTATAATTAGTAGACATCAATCATGGCACTCAGCGACGCAGATGTCCAGAAGCAGGTGAGATCAAGATCTGCGAGAAAATCTCCCGAAATATGTCGATTTGGGATTCTGCGGGGTCGCCTGATAAAATTTCCATGTCCCCCCAACCTTGAGATATCCCGAGCCTCGGAACAGTTCTCCCTTGAATCTGCAGAGCCCCTCCTCGGGACGGAGACTGCTTCTGGGGGAAAATTGATTATGCGGTCCGAAATGCAAGTTCAACATATGTCACGAGATAAGTCATGTGAACAATATTACCCAATTCTGACCCCGAAACTCCAGCTTGGGGGTGGAATCCTGCTCCAGTCAACTTGCTGGGGGCCCTTCAATGGCCCAAAATGAGTTTCAAGTCGAGTAAAGGCGAAACAAAAAAGTTGGAAAAAATTTCGTCTGTCACATGACTAATCAACGATAGCTGTTTGGTAGATAAAAGTGGAGCTTTACGATGTTTTTGGTTCTAGATCAAGCACATGATGGCCTTCATTGAGCAAGAAGCCAATGAAAAGGCCGAGGAGATCGACGCGAAGGCTGAGGAGGAGTTCAACATTGAGAAGGGACGACTCGTTCAGCAGCAGCGCCTCAAGATCATGGAGTACTACGAGAAAAAGGAGAAGCAGGTGGAGCTCCAGAAGAAGATCCAGTCTTCGAATATGCTGAATCAGGCCCGTCTAAAGGTGAGAGGGACGGGAGAGTGGCTCTTGAGTTCGGCCCTAACTTGGCGCCCTTCCAGGTACTTAAAGTCCGCGAAGACCATGTCAGTTCCGTGCTGGAAGACTGCAGACGTCGTCTGGGTGAGGTGACGAAGGATGCCGGCACTTACGAAGCCGTCTTGGAGACCTTGATCTGCCAGGGATTGCTGCAGGTAAAAACTCAGAAAATGGGCTAGTAATTGATATCCAAATCTAGAAGGAGTGGTGTCTTTTTATTTTAAAAGTTATTCTTGGACTAGATAAATTTTTACCAAGTTGGGATTGGATAAAAGTTATTGAAATGGAGGCACCCTTTAGGCTATTTTCCTAGGAGCCTTACTTCTGAGACTATTTTAAATTTTTGGGATTTCTATGGATTGATAAAAATTCGATGGATGATGAAGATGGATGAATAGTTGTCCTGAATAAAAGAATATTTATCTGGATTTTGAAAAAAAATTAATGGATTATCCTAAACTATCTCATTTGCAGTTGATGGAGCCCAACATCATCATTCGTGCCAGGAAGCAAGACGCGACTGCCGTTCAGAACGCGATCCCGCGAGCCGTTGAGAGGTACAGGGAATTGGCCAAGAAGGAGGTCACTGTGTATCTCGACTCAGAGTCGGTGTTGCCCCAGGAGACAACCGGAGGAGTGGAAATCCTCTCCCAGACCGGAAGAATCAAGGTAAAAATAGCGTCAAACAAATTCCAATTTTTTCGGGCAAAGATTGAGATATTTTTGGGTTCCAAGTAAAGGAACAAATTTGGCTCCAAATAGAAAATCAAAGCACTGGAAACATTTAACACCCTCTCATTGCAGGTGGTCAACACGCTGGAATCGCGCCTCGACTTGATTTCGCAGCAGTTGGTCCCCGAGATCCGTATCGCTCTGTTCGGCAGGAACGTGAACCGCAAATTTACCGACTAAATAATATAACCAATCCAACCTTACAACGTTCTTAAAATAAATCCTCCATAAGTCGCAGAATCGTACCACACATTTAATCCCTTTATTATTCATTGATATTAATAAGAGAAAGAGTACTTTCACGAACTAAAATATGTATATTAGAACATGTATAAGATATTGCTCGGGTTCCTCCTTTCTTTTGTTGTTGTGTGCTTAAGAACATTCCTTAACTTCTAAAATACTTAGAAAACATGTTAAAAATAAAAGCAGCTCTGGCGTTGCAGCATCAGGTACTTTGAGCCACCGTTGGTGAACGCTGTCGAAAAGTACTGACTCCAGAGCCTGCGGAAAACATTTTCGAACATATTCGTAGGAAAAGTTGTCGTGTTTCAGCCAAATCTATCTAGAACCAGGTCATGCAGCACGGTACGAAATGAGGCCGATATCTTTAGTGCAATACTGTAAAAACTTTGAGCTCTAAATGTTCAGGCTTGGTCTTAGTTCTCTGCCACCACGTGCATGGTCCTCGCAGGTATCTGTAAAATTTGTGTGTGGTATCAGAACATCAAAGTTTCCATGCGAGTGTAGGATTAGTAGGATGTGGGATAGCTCTAAATGTCAGAAACAGTTAAAAAATTGCAGTATCGAGTTTAATTCAGTCAATGAATGGTCACATTCGCTTTGTTACTACATATATCTTGGTTATATTGTTAAAGTCTTTAATTTCCAGCTTAAGCTACAAACAAATAGAGCGTTAGAAAAACCGTTGAAACATGTAGTATGTAAATATGTATACGTGTGGAAAATTAAATAAAATGTTGCAAAAACGTGGGCCAATTATTATTGTGTTCAAGGTGCCTTCCTGTCTCTACTGATCGGTTTGAGAAGGGTTTCCTTTCTTTGTTAAGTTCATCAGTTTGGAACAGTCTGGGGCTGGCGTTAACCTGCCTCGGGAAGGCTAACTTTAGACTAAAGTAAGGTTTTGGAGAAAGACTGTGGCTTTCAAGGCGAAGCTCTAAATCTCATAAAAGAAAGTTAAGTCTTGATTTCAAGTCACAATTCATAAACAATTCGGCAAATCAATTCGGGTAAGAAATGGCTCATAGTGAAGGCTCCAGTTTGAATTAGTTTGACTTGAAATTTATGGATATTTCACAAAGAAAAAATTTAAAACCATCAGTTTCGAAGACAGGTTTTAAAGATTGAGGATATTAGGACGTATTCTTTATAGACTCTGAGAGTGTGCAATAGTGCTTAATTGTTCTCATCAAGCCTAACAAATTTTATATGACTTGTTGTTTCGTTCTAAGAGACATTTAAAATGTTTAAACATTTTATTTGAATCTCTAAAAAAATCTAGAATCTAGAAATCTAGTAAAAATGATCTTTAAAAGTCCTCCAGATAAGGATTTGCACGAATTCTTCAAGTTTATTCTTGAAATGATACTCGAGGAGTTCTCTGGGGTCCTTTGAGAAGTCTTCTTTTGTGATACTTGTTACTCGAGATTGTCTCCAGGTAACTCCAGAATAGACAAAGTGCTTCGTTCCATCTGAATCTCTCATAATTGTCTAGTCAAAAGAGCTATATCCATTTGAAATGATATTTCGCCCTGAATTAAAATGTCTTCTCATTCGAATCAACAGATTATGATCCTTTCATGTACTCCAGCGAGCGTTTTCATTGTCCTGATCATCGTCGCATTTCGCGTCCAGAGCTCTCGAGCTGCCATGCCATGTTTCAGAGCACATCGAGGGTCTCTTGTTCACAAAGAGTGCTCGCATACATATCGCGCGTTTTCTTAACTGACATCCATTATTTGGTGTGCTGTGGATTGGCAGGATGTGAGGAGAAAGAAGTGATATTGAGCAGATGTTCTTCGCTCGTTGCGATGTCAAAAGAAAACCTGGTTTTTATGCTCTCCCGTACGCTGCTATGTCGACACAGGCATGTGTACGAGTCCATTTATGTATTTTGAGTAACAAAGGAAGCGTCATTGAAAATTACAGGTATGTTGTGTACGATGAAGCATTAGTTGAATAAAAATGTTCAAACGAGCTTAAGTCTAGACAATAACGCGTCACAGGACAATGCTGATCGCCGGCCGGGTAGTTGCAAAATTGCGCTCCTCCTTTGTGTCGACTACCGGGCCGGGTCGAGACACCAGAGAGAGCCTCCTGTGTGCAAAAAATCGTCCTGAAATAGAACACGACCCATGCAAATCGCGACACACAGATCGAGAGCGGAAATACAGATACGATTCGAATGTTAATGGCTCCGTAGGCCGTAGAAGTAACCACAAAAAATGAAGGAACAGCTGCAATACCTGCAAGATTAAGGTTAAAACATGTTTGATGAGTATTTTCAATAAAGAAGGCAGATGTGCCATTAAGCTCGTAGGTTCTCCAAATGCAGCAGAGCTCCGGCGCATTGGGAAGCTCTTCCTTTGTGCTTCACGCTTGTTTATCATCGCCAAGGACCAGAAGGACCAATCGCCTCTTCCATTGTTAAATGTTAGTCGACGCAGGACACGTGCTGTTCCACGCTTTCTGGAAATTTTCATGAGTCACAGAAACCCGCGTGGAAAGCGTGACTCACTGGAAAGCTCACGGCAGTTTCCTTCTCGATTCTTCCGCTAGAACCAGGTCACGTACATAATAATTGCAGGAGGGGACTGAAAAACACATTATGAGACCAGCTTTCTTTTCATTCGGAACACTGTTTTGAATCGTTCAAGGTCTAGTTGAGTCATAAATCATAAAGTGATTTTAAATGCTTAGAAAAGAAGCCCCTGGAGTTCCTTTTTCTACCAGAATCAGTATCAAGGCCACACATGTTCTGCTAAAATCAGTATCGTGGCTGAAAACTGCCCCTTTCTTCACTTTTTGGGCTTTCAATGGCTTTATTGCTCCATCAACATCTCAATTTCTAGAAAATAAAATAATATTAAAAATAGATTAAAACATTAAATAACCCCTGAAGTCTTTTATACAGAACCAACTTCTCAAAAAATGTGAAATATTTTTAATTCATCATATTTAATATAAAATATATTGAAGCATTAAATCACCCATGAAGTCTTATGCCTTTTCAAAGGTCCTTCTTTCTCTTAAATGGTGATTTTTAGCTTCCCGAAAAATGTAAAAATTGAGTTTCTCCAAAGATTTTAATTTCTTCCAGTGGCCTGAAAGTCCAAGACTTTTATTCTATTTATTAGAAGAATTACAAGAAACTCGTTCAACTGAAAGGTAGCTTAGTTCTGCAACCCTCCAGGTTTAATCTGACATCAAACCTCCCGAAACAAGTCAACCGGAAAATCGGGGCGAAAGAAACTTGCACCCTGAAAATCGTTCGTTTTTTCCTCATTAAGTTTTTGCTCAAATGACCTTGAACGACAAAAGCGGCCGCCTTTTGATCAAAACAGAAGGGTGAGCAATAGCACGACTTTCGTAACAATAATAAACACATTTCTAACGCAGAATAAATAAGTAACAGCGTGTTTGACCTTGAACTTCGTCCCTCGTGCAATTTCGTCCTGCGACTTCTCTCGGACTCAGACCTCTTGGCATCACCAGCATCACGTTGTCAGCTCATTTGACTGCCTGCTGGTCATTTCGAAGGTACCGAAAATTTATGTAGCTGTGCGAAGTAAAAGCAACAGCAAAAAACACCAGGTGTACCGAGACCGAGTCGCTTCTTTGCTGCCTCGCCTGCCCATGCCTCTGGAAAAGCATACGTAACACACACGTAAAGGTACGAGTACATAAGAGCGCTGCAAACAGGATACCCAGAGTGTATTACACACCGAGTCCCTACAATATCTGCCAATAATAGTCGCCCAGGTTGTTTTCTTTTCTCTTTTAATTTTGATCTTGATCGTGTGGCAGCTGGTCTTAATTTTTGTAATTTTCAAATATGGATCGCCCTGCATATGCCAGCCGCGCCTATGTAGAGCCTCGCCGTCACCGGTCGTGTCATAAAAATGCATCACGTGTTGAGCCTCGCTGCCTCGGTGAGCGGGACATTTTACCATTTAATTGCGGAACTGCAATTGCCTCCGAAATTAAGTGGCCGATAAAAAGTGGCGCGTGCCAAGTCATTTTCGGGGTTTGTCAATTGGTCGTAAATTCGTATTTTATTGCGAACATGAATGTATTAGCCATTAATTAGGGGAGCAGCAGGAGGTCCTTGTTCTAGCTCTCTCGATCAGGAGTTATGCAAACGAGAAGCTGGAGAGCAACCGCGATTTTTAACGAAGCATAAGAAAAAGCGCCAAATTTATGATAGCACATTTTGCCTGCGCGATACATAACGTCATGCTCTGTACATATTCATGTTTACGTTCCAGGTTCCAGTTTCCGAATAATTTTCGGAACAAAGAAACTCACAATGTGAAGCTTTGGGACTTTTTCTCGTGGAAATTGCCGATGTGGCTTTCCCGTAGTTTTCGGGGAAGGTGAATTGAGAGAATTATGTGTTTGAACAATAAACGACGTCGGATGAGAATTGAAACTGAAAATGGTTTCTCAATTCTCGCGCAGAATGTATGCATGTCTCTAGTAGTATAAAGGGTAGGTGACTTTTGACTGAACTTAAATTTGGAATTTCGTCCAAAAATAACTGAAATTCATCAACACCAATTTTTTAACAATATTTTAGTTAATTGTTTTATTCTCAGCAAAAAAATTTGATCGATAAATTTTTTAATGATTTATTGAAATGTCTCAAAAAATGTGTCTCATACTTTGTTCCCTCGTTTCCTTCAAATTATTATCGTGAAACATTTGGCTTTCTTTTCTACTATGTTTCCATTTTTCCTTCAAAATAATAAACGTGAAGCGGCTACAAAATTTTTGACCAGAAAGTTTTGAACATTGTTTGATTTTTCCCCGAAAATTCCAATTTCCTCAGCAACGTGAATAGTTTTGTAAATTCAAGATTCAAGAAGCCCCCCAATACCGGGCAACACTAGCTAGTATTATGTACTCAATAGAAACGTGTAGAACACGCAGACTGGAAAATGGAAGGTATAAATAAAAGGTGCCTTACATATGAAGACTATATTCCAGCAGGTCGTCGAGACGAGATCGGTTGTGCGTTCCTTTCGCATGAGCGGTGTGCAATTTTGTCTTTTGTTTGCACTTTGCATACTTCAGTGAAGAAATAAGCAATAACAATGATAAAAGGAAAAAGGAGTGAAAAGAGGATTAGAAGGTTGCATTGGCAGGAAATCAGTGCAAGTTGGTGGAAAAGAACCGAAACAACTGAGTGTAACGAATATTATTTTGTTTTGTGTCTCATCTCAATCTCAAAATGGTGCAGATTTCCGAGAAGATCAGATTATGTGTGGAGAAAAAAATCTACCTAAGAGGAGAAGCAGATTAGTTTTGAGAACGAAATGGTAAGTACTCGGTCATTTGGGTTGCAAGCTCGCGTTCATGCCCATGTTGTGGACGTTCTGGCCGTGGCTACAAAAGTGATCACTGATCAGAACGCGACACACAGACGCGCCGTGTTGCGTACAAGCTATGGCATTACGTTACGTTTATTTTGTAACGGTACATCAATTATTTCATTTTATTCTTTCCTCATATCGCCGTGTGCATTTATCATACACGTACAGCTGCAAAAGAGCCCGAGAAAGCCCAGTCTGATCGCCATCCTAGTGCAGAATTCGGTCACGAGTCGCGTCTAAGACGAAGCTGGTTGACGATTCGAGGCCCGGACGGCGCCAAACACGTGGTGGAATACCGAATAATCGAGCCCTTTGTATCGGAAACGTGACTGATATCGACGCACTCGCTGTGTCTCCGCGATATAGGCGATAGAGAACCTTGTGGAATTGTGCTGATCCGGAGAGTTCTCGCGTTCTGACATGACGGAGCGTCGGGCGAAAAAGACGCAGATACATAATTTTTTGTGTTCAGTGTTCGTATGCAGGAACTTGATACCCCATTAGTTTAGCCGGCATCAGTAAATTTGGCTCCAAAACCGAAAATTGGGAACGGGAACATAAAGAAAGAACTAACAATGGAAAAGGTGCTCAAGGATGCCATCTGCTCTCGCTTCTCGGTTCAGTTGCACATTGCACTAATGCACCTTTTATGTGCTGAATGTGCACATATGTACGTCCGTGAAGCATAAATGAGTGTAATTAAGGTCCTATGTAATATGTATCGAGACCCCAAACTGGTTTGTGTCAAAAGGAGGGGTCGGGAAACTTGGTGAGCCACTCGTAGGTGAGCCGGTATAAACAAAGAAGTTATGTTTATGCGTCGGAATAAATTGCAAGGTTCAAATGCTGGTGAAGACTTTTTAATTGCAACTATTCTTCGCTCTCTCTCGCGTGTTTCGCAGACTCACAGAGACAGAACCTACCGTTAGGCTGGACAATGAGCTTCTCTTCCTCGTCATTCACAACATCTCTCGCGTTTTGGAAAGCCATTAAGAACGGTTAGGGTAACGAGGTAGAAAACGAGTTGAGACTCGTCTAAGGTGTAATTTGAATTTTCTTAGTGTCGCCGTCGCGCAAATCCATTGAAATTCTAATAAATGGTGAGCTAGGGATGTTCAATTGCGCTGAATATTTTTCAATTGCGTAATTTCGAGCAAACTAGTTTGATTCGTCGTGTGTATTGTCATGTTGTAAGAAGGGAAAACTCGAAACGCAGAAAAGACGCTCTCGTACACGTGAAATTGAGGGGTTGGCGATGATTCACATCCGCTTCCATTCCTCAAAAGGGTAGACGCTACTGCGCCCTATTTTATGCTCAATGACACCGCAGAAAGACGATACTCCGCGCTTCTTCGGGCCTGTTCACATATTACGTAACGGTCCAAGGGGGGGGGGGGGGTGTCGGCCGCTCCGTGACAGTCAGTACAAACTCAAGTTCTGTTATATAGGACAAACCGTGACAGAGGGGGGGGTGGGGGTCGAAAATCTCGATTTTCACCGTTACGTAATATGTGAACAGGCCCTTCCTGCGTCTTGCTGATCGGCCGTGATGGGAGCTAATATTTTGATTCTGCAATATTGCACTTGTCCCGGCCTATCTGCGAGTCGCCAACACATCTGGAGATCCGAATTATGCGCGCGATGCAAGTTTGAAGTTATGGCAAGCATGAGATTTTTATAGCGGCGATGTTGGAAACAAACAACCACGTGGTTCACACAAAGAAAGTCCATGTGAGCGCGGTCACGTATTGCGTGTGCTGTGGTAGTAGTGTGCGGGAGCCGAAGTGAGCAGAAAGAGACCCTTCGTTCAGTGGCAGAACCAGTTTTTGAAGGTTAAGGGGACTACTAAAAAATGTACGAGCTTAATTTGAGGGGTTACCTAAGGTTTTTGAGATTTTCAACCTTGAGAGTCGAGAAAAAATACCATTTTCTGAGGACTTATTTTGACAATCTAGTTAAATAAACCGCTAGAAATTGCATTTAAAAAAATAAGAATAAGATAAAATTGCATCATTAATTGTTTTCTTGGAGGAAAACTTGATCCATTTTCCATTAAAAAATAAAAACTCCGATTACGGTGAAATCGATGAAAATCAGTCTCGGACTTGTTTGAGGTTTTTCTACGGAAGTTTTTGATGACAAATGGAGTTTTTAAACTTTGAAAGTTTTCCACAAGTCTCTCTGAAGTGGAAATCCAAGGAAAATTTATGGAAAAATCGGGGAAAACGCACTTCCTCGCCTCAGAAAATTTTTCAAAATTGGTTTTTACGGGACACCGAATAACGTCCCGGTAAATATTTAGATTGGAGGTAAGGCAACCCTAACACGCTCACGTATATCGTACGCGTGTCTATAGAAGTTTTGTACGACGGAAAAAGATCTGTACGGGGTCGGGAGCGTTCGGTTGGGCTGTGTGTGTGCGTGCTGTCGTTTATTTAAACATTAAATTTTTATTTAGATACAAGAGAATACACATAGCGTTAGTATTAAAAATAAGTTGGCTGTTAAATGAAGTGCGACTGAGGAATAGAACGGAGCTCCGACGATTCTCTCCCGCAAGTAGTCGAAAATAAAGCAACTGACGATGGATTCCGCCTTCGATATACGTTTGATAAAAGAGTTTGAAAAAGTACGCGCATTTTACGACAGAAGTGATCCTTGTTTTAAAAACAAAGCGTACATAAATCAGATGTGGGACAATATCGCGCACACACTCGGCTTCAAATGTAAGTTTTGCGTCGCTATCTGAGTTAGAGGTCTGAAGTGAAATAATAAATTGTCGTTGTTCTTCAGCGGACCTTCTCCGGGACAGAATGCTGCAGCTGAGGAACCGCTTCAACCTGGAGAAGCGGAAGATGGAGAGCATGCGAGAGAACAACCAGACCCCCGTCTCGACGTGGCCCCTCTTCGACTGCATGACGTTCCTGGAGGGCCACATTCGGCCCCGCAAGTCCTACAAGATGATGATGAAGGAGATGATGTACCGGCAGGGAGCTATGGAGAACGGGAGCCTCATGCGGATAGCCTACGACGACAGTGACGACAAGACGCACTCGGATGACGACGGTCACCTCTCGTACGCCAACATGAACGGCAAGACCGAGTTCCAGGACGACCACCCCTCGATAGACGAGAGCAATGTGGCCCAGTTCATGGTGCCCGAGATGACAGAGTCGATGCCCGGATCGGACCTGCCGCCCCCGCCGCTGATGAAGCGCCAGCGGATGAGCAACGAAGACCTCTACTCCTCCCAGAACTACTCCCAGTACCAAATGCCAAACGAGCCCTTCCCAAAACTAGAGAAGTACAACAAATTCGGGCAGTTCATTGCGTCATCGCTCCAAGACCTGCCCGAAGATCAGGCATTGAACCTCATTGAGAAGTTTACTCTCGAAATAGTGGGAGCCATGCGAACGAACATTTCCAACTAAGCCAACTTACCCACACACTGAAGGAATACTGTTAATTTATATTTACCATTAAAGCTTGTTTAGTTTTAATTAGCTTTATTATAGACTGAGTTACTTTTTTTCCATGAACATGGTTATGAACGAAAATACGAGATACGTGTACTGAACACGACGTGTATGTGTAATATAAAATTTTAATACGCATTTTGTTAGTCTACAAGATAATATATGGAAGGAAAAAAAATTTAAAGTAACGAGATTAAAGTGAACCGTATTGAACAAGCAAGCAAAAGCGAGTTGGTTGGTACGTCTATAGAATATTGTATTACAGTCGTTATGCATAATTTGAAAACTTGTAGTCGGCTTATTGTTGTGCTAAACCTTAAACTTATGGCAACAATAACCCGATAATAATGAAAAAGTTTTAGACAAAGAACGTGTAAGAAGGAAAAGTATAAAAATGTACATAGCGAGCGGGCCTGAGTGCAGGAAAATATAAAATATAATAATAAAGATACCCATATATCGTATAAAGCCTATAAAAACATTTTCATTTATTTTATTTTTATACCTAGGCACTATGTATTCTATGATTTTTGTTGTTTTTGGTTTTGTTTTTTTCTGCCTCTTCCACGCACACAGACGGTCGTGGTGAGCCGTGAGTGTGGCGAGTGTGGGAACGAGGGCCGAAGAAGCGAACGAACGAAGTACAATGCGCATGGTTGCCGGGGCAGGGTGGTGTTGGTGAACTCGGGTTCTAACACTGTCTCAGGCTTGTAAGTGCCAACTTTTTATGTTATGACTTATTTATATTTTTAATTTAATTGTTTAGAGCGCGCACACTCTCGCATGGGCTGCGCTATACATAACTAATTTATCTATAATGACGACGTATATTATTATTCCTTTCAGAGTTATGTTATGAGTTACGTTAAATATAGACTTTTTTAATACCAAAGGGGGCAACGCAAAACGTAATGCGAGACTTTCGTAAAACTTTGAATGTAGGTTATGATTAGTGCATTATTTGCTGTTTGAATATGCCAAATTGCACTAGTCCCGGCCTGCAGAAAAAGTTTATTCCACCGTTCGATCAAAAGCGAGCAGCAAAAATGTGAAAATCGATAGTAAAACTTTGTAATTGTATATGCTGAATGTTCAATAAACCACCTGGGCTGAAAGTTTTGGACTCTGAACCTCGCTTTGGCGCCATTTTCGCTGCGACTCCAAACTGTCGGGTCAGAGGGTGCACATCGATATGATATGATTACCATTAGAAGTTAGTGCTAGTAGTTGAACTGGAAGGTTCGAATCAGACACACGATGACCTCGTCGAAGCCAACATTGATGAGCGAGCACATAACCCCCCTGAGTGTGCCCGTTCTGTTCTCCACCAGCAACGGGATCCACATACGGCAAGTGAACTCTCCCTCGAGCGAGTCTCTGAAGTTCAACGTGGAGTTCTGCGACGTCCAGAGATGGGTGAGGCGGGGGAGGGGGAGAATGTCATGTCATGCGAAAGTTTTCTTTCTTGTTGCAGAACCGAAACCTGGAGAAACTGGCGTCGTCGAAAAGCAGGTCTTCGTCTATCCGACATAACTGAAGAATTTGAGTCGAAGAAAACCACATGAATTTAACTGCCTCCGACTACATGCCTTTATTGCGCATGTTTCTGTGTTTCTTAAAGAAAGCTTGTTTTTGTAATATAGATAAGTGCACCGATTCCGTTTGTATATAGGAATAAAGTTAAATAAAGTAGAGTTTTGTGTTTTGCTGTAGATGCCGTTTTTTCTGTAAACTAAATTTAACCTTCGGTCGACTCGAATGTGTATTGAGTTTTGAAAGATTTCGTTTGCTCGAGGCATTTTTGTACAGTCGTCATTGAAAGTTTTGACTTCACGAGAATGTGTCAGACTTCAGATCGGGTTCCAAGTAGTACAGTTGTCTGTCGTTCTGTTTATGTTACCAGAAAGTAATGTGAACCTTGAATCGAGTCAAATATTTGTTTTTGCATAACGTAGAGGCCACAGAGTCCACTCTTCCTACCCCCCTTTAAGGCCCTCCCCTACAGTCTTTATGTGGGATATTTTGAAGAAATAAAGTTATCAAAACAAAACTTTGTAATCGAATAGTAAAATTTAAAAAATCTTGAAAATTTTTAGGGCATTTTCAGTATTTTGTAAAAATTTTGTAAAATAACTCGAGTCTGTAGGGGTTCAGGCTAACAATTTTAGACTCCCACCCCTTCTTGGGGCGGAATGGTGGGTGTTTTACTTTTATATGAAAACTCCTTATTTTACATCCGATTGAGCTGAAATTTTAGTATGTTGTAGTCTGTATCAAATCTAGCGAATCATGGTACCACATATATCCTCTATTATGTACAGGGACGGAGTTAGGGGCCCTCAAAGTTTGGTCTCTCGAAATCTTTGAAAATGCACCCATAAGCTTAATCTCCGATTTTGCTTTTTATGTATTTTTTCTGACCGTAGATGGCGTCATTGTTGTGATCCTAAATGCAAGGGAAAACTGTAGCTACACCCCTGACATCACAGACCAATTTGGTTGTAGCACATCTGGTTGTTGAGTTATAAGAGCTTAAAGTTTTTTTCTGAATTAATTTTTTGACCATAAAAATATTTCAATTTTGGATCCGAAAAATTGATTTTATGATAATTTGTCATTGAAGTGGTGAAATAAATTAAAAAATTTTCCATGAGTCACAGTTCATCGTTTACAAAAACGTTAATGGCTTGCTCGCGGGACTAAACGACTCAAATATAAACACAAATTCCCGCTTAGGTGTTAAAATCTCGTGGGTCGGACGTCTATTTTAGCTTTCGTCTGTAAATATTGTTTGTACAAGAGGACTTAATTTACTCATATATACCTTGGTATGTGAACACTCATATGGGTATATTCATTACATAGATAGCAAGAGCTGGACCGATTATTTACGGTAGAATGTCTACTTTTGAAACAATGAAGCAACAGAATGAGCTCCAACTTCCGAAGGTAAAGTTTGATTACACAACTTTCAGTTTGCATGAATGCCACATTGTGCAACTTTTTTGCAGAGACTTTTAAGCTTTCTCGACTGATACAAAAGCACTGAGGCGCCAGAAGTTTTTAATTAACGCAAAGTTTGCTTAATTATTCCTCATATATTTTTCCTTGAAATATGGATTTTAAATTCAAAGTAAATTCAACGAACGGCGAAGTGAACTTTAAAACTCGAGGAAAGCTTAGTCATGGACGAACGAGTTTGAGCGCATTTATTTAAGTATTTATTCAATAGTTGAGGGCCCACGTAGCAGCAAAGTTAAATACTACTTTGAAATAAACTCGGCACTCGGCCCTGCATACTAAGTTGAATCACAACTGGGCAACTTTGATATTTTCCCATATGTCTGCTACAAGCACTCTATATAAGGGGACCTAGAGGTTAGATAATAATAGGGGTATCAAAGTGCGCTAGTCTTGGAAGAAATTTCAAAGTCCGATTTTTTCTGTTCAAAATTGATTTGAAAATTTTCCCCCCAGATTTGAAGAAAGACCATTTTCATTGGCTTTCCATCATCAACAAGAGTTACAAGCCGGAAAAAATGTTAGAAAGTGGGACAAGTTTAATTCAACCCATTAAACGTTTGAAATCAACATCGAGTCTTGCTAAAGATGAATGACGTAAACAGCAACTTTTTCTGCATCAATGGATTCTTGAAAGTCAACAAAGTTGTTGATTTGAAAATGTCTGTACTTCAATGCCTATTTACAACGAATCTAATAAATAGAACCTTCTGAACTTGGTCTTGAATTATTTTGGGCTAGTGATGATTCATTCAACGTTTTAGAATGGCTTCTTTCCGAAATAATATTTTACCTTGTATCAGAATCAACCCACGATTTTCTAGAATCCTACTATGTGTGTAGACAATTCGTTAACTTATTTAGCGGTTAATATCTGCAAAAAAAATTTCCTGAGTTCAATGTTGCACGGAGAAAAAAGTTCGTCAAGAAACATATATTTGACTTCAATTGGTACATCATTCGTGCTTCTTGTAAATATTTATGTTTGCTTTAATCTGGTTGCTTATTATACTGTTGGTCTGTAGGGATAAAAACAAGAAGGTAAATAGACAGATTTCTGAAAACGTCTTAGAAACACCTTTTGTAAGAATATCTTGTCGATCTTATTTAGCTTGTATTGAGGACACATTTCTACTCAACAGAAGCATCCATAAAATTTCTCGGCTTATGGAAAGAAAGACGTTTGGTTTAAGCTTTTAAGTAGGTAGGTACCTTCTACAAAATCTTCAGGTAAAAAATACCACGTTATGTTGAGTTTGAACTTTATTCAAATAATCAATTATAATAATTTGGCTAATCTAAGTAATGAAAAGGGCACTACATCGATATGAATTGGTGGCGGACCGGAGTCCTTTGCTTGTTTTTCAATATCCTGCCTCATCCCGAATCCTTAGATATACTTTCCCAGGCTCATTTCAGTAAAAGCGCGTTGAGCAATCAATACCTACTCTGTTTATTTTAATAATTTATTCAGCTAACTTATGCAGGGCACTTTGTTAGGTTTTCGAAGAGTTAACTCGATAAAGAATCTGCGTGAGTGTTTCACAAAACGTTGGTGCTATGCATTTGCTAAATTTAGAGGAACCGTTTTGATTGGCTAGCTTGGTAGGGTGTGAATTGAATGGGGGGTGTCCTTACAAGAGACCTTCGTCCACCAGCTCGACAAGCAGATCAGTCATGCGTTTTCTGCAAACATCATTGACGGGAATTGAGAGCGGTGGGGCCCCGTTCGTAGCCTCATTCTCGCTCTGGTACACGTCGGGGGCCTCCTCGGAGGAGCAGGTACAGATCGGTAGCATGTCCATGCCGAGGTAAATGCCGAACTTTGCGAAGGTCTTGAACTCCTCCTGGATCTGCTGCCACAGCTCCTCCTTCGTCCGGAACGCCTTCGGGAGACCCCCGAGGGACTTGAGGTTCTTGTACAGCTCCTCAAAGTAGAACCGCAGCAACTCGTCCTTGTGTTTCTTGCGCAGGTCTGTGTCCACGGAGCAGTACAGGACGTTGGCCAGGTCCAGTGTGCACGAACCTGAAAGGGATAGAGCTGTCAGTTGCCGTCTTTTGTTCCAACAAGAAATGAATGTCCTATTTAGATTAAAATTCACAAAGAACTCACCGTATCTCATGAGTTGGAAGTCCACAAAGCACGTTTCAGAAATATCACCGTTTTCGTTATACTTGAAGAGGACGTTGTTTGTCCAACAATCACCTAAAATTGGAGAAGTTAGGTTTGCTGAAGATTAAATTGGGAGCAAGGGTCTCACCATGACAAAGAATTCCTAGTTTAGTCTTTTGATTAAGCAAACTCACAATCTTTGGAAAAATATTATCGCACAGCTCCTTCATTTTATTTACATACTTTGGCTCACTGATAGTTGAGGTAACCTGAAACGGAGCAGCGTTAGTTTCCTCAGAGTCTGCCAGGGCTCTGTCACTCACCATTTGTAAAGCGTTTGACGTTAAAATCTTGTAGTAGTTTTTGTACCATTCAGTGTTTTCAGCGCTGAATAGTCCTTCGGAAATTTTTGATTTAGTTTTTTTGAAAATTTCAGGCTGCTGGTCTTTAAAGCTCAAGCTAAGCGCGTGAAATTTAGCTAGTTCTGAAAACAAAGCTTTTAGTTGATTAGGCTGTAACCCAGCTAGACGGTCTTGCATTTTGAATCCCCTCAAACACAGGTCTTCGAGAATAATCAAATCGTCGTGAGCGTAATAGCAACGGGGAGTAGCGTCGAACAACATCTTGGGATCATCACATTTGCTTCGTTGGAACTTTTGAAACTCCGGCAGAATCGAATTGTAAAATTCCCGTTCGTTTCTTCAAAGAAAGAAATAACAATTTAGTTGGCGGGCTGAAAGCTACAATTTAGCACAACGGCTTGGCTCTTTGGGATAAAAAATGTCAATAAAAAAATTAAAAAATAGCGCTCTTTCTTTTTAATATTTTGTCGAATCAGGGGATACTAAGTCATCTCCTCAAATTCTTCTAAGTCCTTAAGACGCATCAAATAGCGTTCCGACCCGGGGCCTAAAAACTCCTGGTGAGGAGACAGAGGCTTTTGAACGACTTTTTTGAATGTCTGGGCATCGGGGAAATTATCGAAGTTGTATAGAATCTCGAGATCGAGTTATCTGAATCTTAGGGTAATTTAAAGAAGCTAAAATCCTGAAAATGTTATTTTTTCAAGAGAAAGTAGGAGTAGAAGAACTCAAGGACTTGTTGGAGAGTTAAAAACTCATAGAAGCGTGAACCCAACTGTCAGAGGTTTTGGGGGCACACAGACAGAAAAGACTGTTTCATAAAAACCGAGTGAGAACACACACCAATCATATTAGAGGCATTTGCGGAATCTCATGGCTATCTAATTATTGTAAAATGGTGCAATTATTTTCTTTTGTTCGGCTCTTTGCTCACATCAAGCACGACTTACACGGGATCACAAAAATGGCAGCAAATTGCTAAAAATTGCGGTAACTCGCTGATGAAATTTTGATTGGAGTTCGAGCAGGTCATGTTTTTTTGCAACATTATTACGAGAGAGAGAAACAACCTGCTTGTTACACACGGTAATTGGGACGCAATGTAGCGAGGCAGTTGGAGGGATCCGGGAAAGGGAGCCTCAAGGTCGGAGCCTTTGACACTTTGACGTCAGGCTCGTGTCCGCCTCAACTCGATTAGGCACTTGGCATGGAACCGTGTCGCAGGGTGGCGAAGAGCAGAAAATTATCGATTTTGCGAAACTTTACTCACCTAAATAAATTTTCACTTTTATAGGCATCACGTCTAATTTGACTGTCAGGCAGTCTTTTGCAAATCACAACACGCTCCCACTTGAGTCTTTTATTAGCCTCCTCGTCATCTGTGAATGTGTGGCCCTTGAGGACGACCCTGTAGAGCGCCGCAGTGTAGTTGTCACCCTGCTTGCTTCCTTGGGACTCCTGCAAGCAGAACTTTCATTAACAGAGTCCGGAGGGGAGCTGCAAGAACTTACCTCGAACGATTCGATGGTCACGTTTGGTTCCACATCCTTAAATATCTTACGATACACAGCCAGGTCCGAAGAGCTATTTTCTACCTCATTGTTATCGTTGATTCCCATCATGTGTTTCGTGTTTTTCTCCTTGGATCGCTTATCTAGATTAAATACCAAAGTTTCAGTCTTCTCGAATTCTGCAGCTCGCAGGTGTTTTCATCGACTGGCACGGACTGAGTTTGAATGGGAAATGATTTTAAATTCGCTCGTACACCGCCCTGCGACGAACACCACCACGTACAGGGCAAGGAGCAGTGAGAAAAATCAATAAAGTCGTGGGTACAGATGCACTTGCTGACGGCATGCGGAAATTCTCAAAAAAAAAGTTATCACCGGGGATGCGACGAAAAACAGCCGAGCTGAGCTGAGGCTTTTTTGGGACTGGAAGTGGGACAACAGTGGAAAAACCCCAGCGAGTCAGTCCCCCGATAAGACCCGCGATGACACACTCTTGACTTACTTCTCATTCACTAATTTGCGCACTAAAAGTGACTCAGAAATAAAGTAAAACTGGAAGTTGGTCGTGAAATGCGTATGATCGATTGCGGAACTTTCCTCGGTCACGTCTGGCGCCGCAGAAATCAGAAAGAGAACTGAAAACAATAACGAATGTACGCAGCGCCTGATTCGTTTACGGTTTTATAGCAGCAGCTCGCCTGATAATAGCGATAACTCGGACCGGACCTCTTTTTCGACACGTGCTCGAGAATACCAGCCGATTATCGCCTTACCACAGACCACCACAATTAGGTTAGTCACGCTGATATCCGAGTTACACCTGCGTCTCTCGATAAAGTTATCTCCTGATAAGGACTATGGAGACTTTCGGGACCCCTCTCTCGGATGGAGCCTCAAGGTGAGGGGAAATGGGAACAGAATTTACTGCAGCTATTTACGGCCGAGTCTTAACCCCTTAATAGCCCCTCAAGCTGCAATTATCGTTATCAGACCTGGCTATTTGCAACATTGTAGAAACTCTTTTTGTTATATTGGCCTTTATGAGATTTTTCTACCTGATATGAATTGGTTTTACGGCTACTGTGATTTAAAGTTTTTAAATTCATTTTAAAAATCCAAGATGGAGACATTTTTCTACGAACAGACATTTTTCCACGACAGGTTGGGCTTAACGTTTCATTAGTTTTAAACAATTTTTGTGAATTTTAATCTTTGAGAAAACCTATTCAGAATATATCAAGTTTCCCTTCCTTAAAATCTAATCTTGAGCCCCCAAACGCATTATTTTAATTTGTGGTTCATTAGCACGAGTCTCGACTTATCAAAAGTCTATAATTGAACTAGCTCATTATCATCATTTGTATAGGTAAATCTAAAGATTAGCTCGATTAGAAATCGAAATAAATAATAATAAAATTTAAATCACTGAGTCAATGGCGACAAAAACCAATCAATTTCCTTCTTGTTTACTCTTTTTATTTCCTTTGCATTTTTCTTCAATTTTACAGCATTAGTTTTTCTATTTTTATTTCTCATAACTTGAAGGATTCATTTGACACTTTAAATTTTTCAACCAAAAAGTACTGCTAGTTTTCAATGGTTTTCTTAACACAAATGTACAGTGAGAGACGCAGACAGGTGATTTTGGATTCCAAATCAAAGTGAAACGGAAATCGGGGAAATTGAGGGAGCTTCTTTTAATTACTGGTACAGTATTTATTACTTTTTGATCATATGTCATCAACAGCGTCACCTTCTTCTTCTGAACTATAATCATCCCCGAACTCAATATCCTCATCCAAGTCGTTCTCGACGAAGGTGCCCGTGTCCGTGATTCGCACACTTTCTGGGAATTCGCCGTATGTTTTCAAGTTCCTCGCTTCATCCGGAGTGTATTTGAGAATAACATCCGCCTTCGAGTCTTGGTAGTCTCTCAGACCAATCAAAATTATGTCGCCTTGATTTATCCAAACCTGCAATTCAAGAACGATTTAGTCAGCTGGCAGTGCAAGTCTCTATCTCTAGCGAAAAAGGAGGTGACGTCAGCATTTACATTTGAGAGTGATTGGAAGTGCAAATTTGTTTACATTCGCGGTGTAGTCGACATTCTGCCCGAGATGACGTCCGCCAATGACGTCACTAGAAAGAGAGATCCTCTCCCTTGTTCCGTGCAAATTGACGAGAATCAACACAAAATGCAAAACCGCCCCCTTTCTCAATCGCAGCAGCCAACAAAGGAAACTTTCGACTGTTGCTGCCAAGTGCACAAAATGCACGAAAAGCTGCGTGGAAATTCCCTCACATACGAACCTTTTTCCTAAGCTTTCCACGAATGTGACACAATCTCTTGACTCCGTCAAAGCACATTGCCTCTAGTCTTCCGTTTCCAAGCATTTTGGTGACTTGTGCATACTCCTGTTCGTCCTCCTTGAAAATCAGCTCACGCTTTTCTGATTCGTTTTCATTCTTTCCCCTACGTCTGTTCTTTCCTCCTTTTCCTTTATTCTTCGGCATACTTGCTGCCTTTTACGAAACACCAGCGTAAATGTATGCGTTTAAGCCTTCGAATACTGCCTTAATTTCGCTTGTTTTCCCAAGAAAAAGTATTTTAGTCGTCCAAATTATGACGAAACTAAAATGTGGCTCGCAAACGAATGGTATCTAGACTGGCAGACAACTCGTGCGACACCGAACGCAAGCAAATCGGGACTGCGCATATGTATAGTTTGCATGTTCAAAAATTACCAAGAGCGTGGTCTGAGCATTTTACTGAGTCCTAAAGTTTTCACAATTCACAAACTCTGTTATACTCGTCCACAGTCGCGGGCTCAATGATGAAGTAGCTGTAGGCTTTACGGAAGTTCTCGAGGGTGCAAGGACCAGGACATTTCCCGAGCCACAGCTGCTGAGGAACCTCCGTGTCGCCGGCAGCCCAGTAGTAAGCCTCGATGGTGTTGCTGCAGCCACAGAGCTCCAAGCTGATGGTCGCCCCAAAGGCCTGGATGGGGGGAATTTGGTCGTAGACTCCCAGAAGACGCGCCAGCCCGACGACGGTGTAGTCGTGGCCGGCGTACTCGAAGATCTGGCGGGTCTCCTTTCCACTCACGAAGCCCTCGAACCGCTGGAGGATCTCGGTGAAGAGAGCGGCGTACTTGGCCTTCTGCATGAACTCGGTTTCGGTGAAAAGGGCAAAGTACAGGGCAACCAGAGGCTCGACTTGGACGAGGAAGTCCTCAGCCCAGTCCGCGATAGTCAGGTCGTTCGCCTTCTCGAGCAGGAGGATCGAGTAGATGTTGAAGACGTCGGCGATCGTGGCGATTTTCTGGCCCGTCAGCACGCTCAGGTTCTCGTACAGGTTCGAGTTTCGGTCCAGGAAGGCTTGAATGCGGGGTGGCGGGTTGGCGATGTAGTCCTTGAAGAGCTGGTCGTAGGCGGGACAGACGGCCGTCGATAGGATTTTGTTGTCCACGTTGGCAGGGATGGGATTTACGGCGACGGCCTGCCACCATATCGGGAGCGGGTTCTCGCTGACGTTCAGAGGAGGCAGGAAGCCGGCCATGAACCGGTTCCCACTGATGATGGCCGTCTCCCTCACGCTGCTCTGGACGTTGATGTTGAGGGCCGAGTACCAGCCGCCGTTCTTCACGAGTGAGTCGTACCTCTTTCGGAGACGCTGGCCGTGGAAGTAGAGCTGTTGGGAGCCCTTCAGGGTCTGGGCGTTGTACCCGGTGGGCCACTTGAAGTCGGCGTAGGGGTCGTTTTTGTAGGTCCCACTGGGAGTCCGGAGACCGTGACGATGGACGATGGCTACGGAGCTAAGACCGCTGGGGCAAGAGGCTGAGGTCAGAGCCAGGAGGCTCGAGAGTAGTATCAGGGGGAGCATCTTTGTGAGACAGACTTGGGCGAGACCGAGAGAGTCGTTTTATAGCCGAAAATTACGTAATCTGGGCAGAATTCAGGTCATTGGAGATATTTGGGGCACATACTTCAGCGTATTCAGCTGGGTGTTTCATTGTTACAATCACGTTTCCAAAGAACCTTGCCCGAATTTCATCTAGACAAAAAAGGCTCTTTGACGTTACGGGTTACACTTAAATTTAGCATTTTATTTCAGATTCGAAACTGTTGAAATTATAAAAAGACTTCCGCGTTCATGTTGGAGCGTCCCTTGAGGATATCGATGCGACAAATAGGGCAGTTTTGGTTAATCACGAGCCATTGATCCACGCAGACACGATGAAAGAAGTGAAGACACGGAAGTCGTCTGGAAAACAGTCAAATTAGCTATTTCTGGTACGTCCAAAAGGTAGAAAGTCACCTCACGAAGGAGTCAACCTCGAACTGACTCAAGCAAATGGAGCACTTTTCGCTCTCCTCATCCGGAACTTCCTTAAGCGGCGTGAACTTGTAGGCAAACGTGTGGTTTTCGATGGTTTCCTGCGAAGCCCCGCGGTTCGAGAACCTCCTGAATGCAGGTACGTTGTACAGCGGGCGAGCGTCATCCAGCAGCTAAAAGAATCGGGAGCTGAACCTGAGGAATTTTTTTGAGGCACCAAAACTTACCCTGAACGTGTCCAGAGGGTGAGGAAAGTGTGGTAGAGGTGGTGATTGTGGATATCTGAAATTTGTCAAAAAATTTATTGAGTGAAAAACTGCTTAGTCTTAGCTTTATAGGTAGAACCAGAAAAGACAAAAAGTACGTTTTTTGTATGGTTTCAGGTATAATCTATATTGTAGAAAGCTAGAAAGGGGAAGACAGGTTTTTTCGTTGAATGAAACTTCCATATAATTCATCCATAAACAAGAAATGTCCCTTATCTCTTACAGGGCCGGAGCTAAAGGCCTCCAAATTTTATATGGAGGGACATTTCAGTTTTTCAAATCTAATTATTTTTGAAAACCAGGGACGGAGCAAGGAGAAAAAATTTCAGCAAACCAACTTACGTTCGCCTAGAGCCCCAGTAGTTCGAGTTCCCTGAGGGCCGGTCACCGAGTCCGAGGCCATGGTAGATCTCTCGTCGTCTCTCGTAGGGCATGAACTGGTTATCGTATACCATGGAGTCGAAGCTGTCAAACATGTGACGGCGATAAACCTCCTGCATCACTTGCTGCCGATTGTAGAGCCACTGATGCGGCAGATACGGAGTCTGACGGTTGTTGCCATGAAACCTCCTTGGGTGGTGGCGGTTGTTGTGGTAGTATCCGTCCAGCAAGTGAGATATCCTCCGGAACCGGTTGGGGCTGTACGAGCCCTGGCCATTCCCTCCGTAGTAGTAGCCAGAGTTGTTGTGTTGGTTCTGTCTGCTGTAGTCGACGGGGTTCTGCCCCCGCGATGACGAGAAACCTCCTTCCCCGTCACTGGAATCAAGGTTAAAATTAATATCGTCACTATGTTCGATAGAAAACTCACTTGAAAGACCTGTTGTTGTTCGATTGGATGCTCGATCTGTGAGCAAAGTTGGGCGACTGGTGTCGGTAGTTGCCGGACTCGGAGTATCCACCGCCGTACGACTCGCTGCCCAGCCCTCGGGCTGTCGGGGCCGGACCTAGCTGCCTTGGTCTCATCACCTGGCGTCTCTGGGCACCGCCACATCCGTTGTTTGGCCGATTTACGAGATTTGTGGGGGCCTCCTGCACGGGATTCGGGTCCGGAGGGTCCTGAAACAGCCATGTTAGTCACAGAAACGTTTCAAATCCCCTTTTTCCATCCCCAAGAGAGAGAGACAAGAGGTTCCTCAGTACCATACTACCTTTCTAGAACTGCAGAGGCGTTCTCGCGGTTTTAGGGGGCACAAAATAACCTATTCTCTCACTTCAAAAGTACGGACTTTTGCCCCACCTGCCAATTTTCACCTGAGTTATAAGAAAAATTAGAACTCCGCACAGACCAACAGACAAACCGCCTTAACTGTGCGTCCTTTTCATGTTCAGGGGTCAATATTGAGGTTAACACTCACAATGGCGATGACGTCGTTGCTGGAGTCGGAGCTCGAGGTGTCCGAGAAGCAGTCCAGCTGGAGATCGGGTGCAGTGAGGACGTCACTTCGTCGCAGGGACCTACTTGCACTTCGGCTAGAGTCTCCTGGTGCGTCTTCCAGGCTGGAATTCGAGTTTGAAGCCGCTTCCGGGACCGACGAGCTGGATGGCACCTCGGTTTTTATCTGCTTCGGCTCCCTGCTGGTGGAGTCCGGCTCGTGGGACCGCTTATTGTCCGTCCTGGAGTCGGGTTTCGACCGTCGAGGGGTGCTGGGTCCCGGCTCTGCTGTGTTTGTGGCACTACCGCTACTCGTTGAGGGCCTAAGACGGATATTTTTAGCTAAGCCAAAATTTCATGTTGATAAAACATTTTAACCCATTTCTGTTACCATTTCTACTACAAAAGCTATTGAAAATTTTGGTTTAGATAAGCCTTGATTTATTTTTTAACAGGCTGAAATCTTTTTCTAAAAACTAGTTTCAATAAAAAGTAGCTTTTCAAAATTAAGCTTTAATTTGAATGAAATTTTGTATAAAATGATTTTGGCAAATTTTTTATGGATTAATTTTTCTACAGGCTTTCTAGGGGCCTCCTACAATTTTTACTCTTCGAAAAAATGCGGAAATGGGTTAAAAATATTTTGAAAAATTTACAGTCAAATTTTAAGGTCAAACTTACTGCGCTGAAGCTGAAGATTGGCCGTCGTGCGCCGAAAAGTTGCCTCCCAAGTCCCTCCTCGGCATTATGCGGTTGGGCTGCGGCTCCCTATTGAACCTCTCGCCTCTCCTGCGTCTCGGGTAGTCGCCATTCTCGTCCAACTCCGTCTCCGTCACCTCGTCACTGTCCGAACTCAACTCAATGACTGACTGGAGGCCGTGATTCCTGTGCATGTTGGGTGGAATATAGGGGGACTGCGGGTAGTGAGCTCTAATGGGTCCCAAATTGTACCGACTAATTCCGAAGGGCGGGTAGTCTGGCAGAGATCTGTAGAACGAGGGCGCGTGATTGCCCCCCGAGTTGCTGTTGCCGTTGTGTCGCGGAGCACGGTTGTTGGGGTATCTTCCGCCGTAGTGGATCTGCCCCGGATCAATCTCCATCAGCGATGGAACGTGCTGCTGCATTCCCCAGAGGTCGTCCATGGGGACAGCTCCATAGTCGTCCGCAAAAATGGGTTCAAATTCTTCTGAAAAAGGGGAAAATTAAGTAATCTTTGAACCCGACAGTTTAGAAACTCCCCGACGAAAAGAAATCGCGTGACCTTCGAGCTAAACTTTAACAAGAAACTTTGCATATTTGAGACTTTGAACGACTTCCGGAGCACCACCAGACACAAAACCATTTATCTCAAACGAGAAGCGAGAATTCAACGTTGATTTACGCAACATACCTGGGCCAGGCTCTGTGGGAAGAGACTGTATGGAATCTCTCAAAATGTTAGACAAATCCATTTTGCTTTAATTCACGACACTCCAGCATGTAACTGAGGTTGCACCTGCAAACCAGGAATCTCTCATTACTTGCACTGAAATCTACCGAAATTCACCAAAAGCGAGCTCAAATATACCCACAAATTGTCACAGGCCAGAGCAAATAATGGCTGCTTTGTTTTTATCAATCACTGCATAGGCGAAGTCTGCTCTGTAAATTATGCATGAATATTTCTTGTAGTATTTGTTTTTTTACGAGCTGCGTATTTATTTAATAAGCACTTTATTTAGTGGTTCTCGCACTTTGAGCCCCTCCAACATCACCATTGGGCGCTCCTGGGGTCAAGTAACTTTATTTTAGCTTTTTGGGCGAACAGTTTCTCTGAGATAAAGGGTTTTCACGGATTTTTAGAGAGGGCTGCAAACCTAATTGAAGTTGCAATCACTCTAAACATATGAACTTCTTTGTGTTGGTGCCTCAGACCAACATCTCTAGACGCGCACATTAGAAAAGTCATGTTGTCTCACAACGGGAACTTGTGGTTCTTAAATATATTCCTCTCAGAAGATTATGTTAAGAAAAATACAAAAACACTCATCGAAGGGCTTCTGTAGGAAAATCTTCTGAAAGATTTTCAAACAAAAATTTCAGAATATTTGACTTGATACGAATTTCAACGATTAATTTTTGTGACCCCAAAATGCCAAATATCAAACCCATAACAATCTGAAAATCTGTCGTGTCTAGGGTTTTTGTTTGTTTTTGCAAATCAGGTGTGCCTTGCGTTACTGTTTTGGCTCGCGTTCCGATTACGGCTTGCGTTATTTCAACTGATATTTTTGCTGCAGCGCGAATTGAGCGTTCCTTAGTATATTTTTGACTGTACCCAATAAAACAAGAGTGAGTTAAGATATTTCTTCCTCCTGGATCCCTTTTAGTGATTGTATTCATTCAACAGAAGCATGGCTCCGAGGAAGAGAAAAATAGTTACTCGCACGGAGGAGGAGGAAAACACCCGACCGAATTTCCTCCAGGACCCAAACTGCCGAAAGCTAATAGAAATAGTGGTGGAGGCGCAGAAGAACGACTCGTACCACGAGAAGTGCAGCAAGCAGCTCCTTCAGCTGTACAAGAAGTTTGAGCACCGGACCTTTATGCAGATCTCCATCCACTGCGTCAAGATGGCCCTCATCATGAACGAGGAGAGCGAGTACGGGAACTCGCAGCTGCGGTTCTGGGCCAAGGCCTTCTGCAGCTTCGACTCGGACGAAGACACGCATCCCGTCCTCGCTGACATCCTCAACTGGCTCCTCCAGACCATCAGCCCCGACCCACACGCCCGGTTCCGGATGTGCTTCTTCGTGAACGCCCTGCTGAATGCCATGGGACCCGAGGCCCAGCTCGACGACGCGATCTGCAACAACATCCAGAAGTACATGATCGAGAGGATGCGAGACAGCAACAAGCACGTCCGGCTCCAGGCCGTGTTCGCGCTCCAGCGCCTGCAGAATCCAGAGGACTCCTCTGACAAGGTCATCCACTGCTACTTGTACCACATCGACAAGGACCCTTCGTCCAAGGTAAGAGGTGTTCGTGATCCTGGAAAAACTTCCTGAGTGCCAGAAAACCGCGATTTTCCATACAACCCTTACTTCGGAAAAAAAGCTTAATATAATTAGGGGTGTCTGAGCGTTTTTGATTTTGCTCAGAGTTTTCGTAAAACCAACCCGGCCAAATCTGGGTTCTAGCTCTATCAGTCGATTATTAAAAATTGTTTTTCGATTTCCAGGTGCGGCAGGCCGTGATCTCGTCTGTGGCGAAGAACAAGAAGACGATCCCCGACATCATCGGACGGCTCTGGGACGTGGACGAGAAGGTGCGCCAGCACACCATCCTCCAGATGAGCAAGTATCCCGTGCGGTCCTACATGGTGGCGCAGCGTCTGCGGATCCTGGAGCAGGCGCTCAAGGACCACTCCAGTGTGGTGCACAACGCCGTGGCCAAGATCATGCTACCCCAGTGGATCGAGTCGTACCAGAAGAACTACGTGAGCTTCGTCAACAGCCTGAAGATCGACGCGACTCGCGAGGAGCTCATCAGGTTCAGGAAGGTCGCCACGGACGCTCTCGTGGAGCTCTTCAAGAAGTACCCCATTGCCGAGGTCGTGAGCTGTCTGGAGCTGAACGAGGGCGAGGCGATGGAGAAGTGCGTCCCTCTGGATCTCCTTGACGTGGACAAGGTCGTGTTGTGGCACGCCCTTATTAAGTATCTGCGAGACAGCGATCTGGACGAGCTGGACCTGGTGCTGCCGGACCTCAGCGTGATGGCGCAGTATCTGAAGGAGTTCGTGAATCTGCAGGAGAACCAGAACGAGAGCAACTCGGACCGTCTGCAGAAGATCAACTTCCAGTTTATTCTCGAGATGCTGCTGGAAATTGTGAAAGGGTGAGCTTTTCTTCTGTTGAGAGCCTAGCAAAGCCCAGGGAGAAGCTAGAGAGCTGATTTTATTTTTTTGAGCATTGCAAAAAATTGGGTTTCAAAATATATATTCATGGGTTAAGTAAAGTTTTAAACTTCTCCATCTCTTCCAGCTACGACTACGGAGACGAAGTAGGTCGTTTAACTATAAAATCGACGCTCCTGGACCTCCTGAAGTCCGTGCAACTCGACGAGTTCGTCGTCAAGATCGCCGTAGAGATCCTCGAAGAGCTCGTTCCCGACTCGGACGAGAGATTGCAGCTACTGGCAGAGATGATTCGAGACCTGTACGAGCAGAACAAGCGCTTTGACCTCGAGGGGGCCAAGCAGATTCTCGACCAGTACCTGAAGCTGCACCCGAACCCGGAGCTCGAGGTCAAGATCCGCCAGCAGGCAATGAAGATCCTAGAACTGCGGGAGCAGGAGTCGTCTCTGATGAGCAGCAAAGACTACACGAAAGCCCACGACGTGGGACAGGAGCTGGAGAGCTCCATCGATGAGTACAAGTCCATCATCAAGCCCATCCTCGAGTCCAGCTCGAACGTGCTGAGTGTGAGCTTGGCCAAGTCGCTGAGTGGCAGGCGCCAGCTGTCAAAGGAGACGCTCATCAAATGCGTCCAGATCCTCTTCTACACCATCGCCTCCAAGAAGGTGCACCAACTCACGCCCGCTACCGTGGAGCTCTACCGCAAGCTGATCTGCGTGTACTTCGAGTACCACGACAACAACCTCAGGAGCTGGGTCCTGAAGACGGCCACCGCCTGCGCGATGCTCTATGAGGTGCTGTCGAAGGAGGTATTTGACTCACTGTGGCGTCAGTTCGTGAAGACGACAAGCGCCAAGATCTGGAAAACCACGTTCCAGTGCATGTTTGAGCTCCTGGACCGCTACGGACTCGACCACTTTGACCTGGAGAAGGAGCAGAGCAAGTCGAAGCGGGGACGTACGCTCTTCAACAGCGCCAGCCAGGATGAGGATGAGGAGCCGGAGACCACCGTGGGCTTCATGAACTTCATTGCCCATCTCTACGACAACTGCGAGGACGCCTCCATCCGGTCCGTCGTCGTCCACGGCTACTGCCGTCTCACGCTCCGAGGCCACCTGTCGTCCAGCGAGATTGTCTCGAAGCTGCTGCTCAAGTACTTCAACCCGGCCACCGAGAACGAGGTCTCGCAGGCCCTGGGAATCTTCTTCGAGAAGCTCATCGAACGACGTCGGCAGGAGCTGCTCCAGCAGGCGCTTCTGCCCACCCTGAATGCCATTTTGGATGCCCCCAAGAACAGCCCCCTGGTGGAAATCGACACCAAGAAAGTCATGAAGTTTGTGATCCAGTCCACCAAGCCCGAATTCTGCGCACCCGGACTCCACATCCACAACACTCTGGCTCTGAGCTTCCTCTCGACCATCAAGGACTCGGATGAGGAGACTCACAAGGGGCTCATGAAGCTCCTGGTCTCGGGTCTACTCTCGTTGGAGATCTCGGAGGACGCCGCGCTCCGAGCTGACCTGAAGTCCTGTGTCGGAGAGCTGCTGGAGAAGTTCCAGGACCCCAAGACCCAGAGTAGCCTGCTGAACTTCAAGAAGCTCCTGGACGGCGACATGACCTCCTTAGAGGCCCGGAACTCCGAGAAGGACGACGATGAGTTCCCAAACAACTCCGAGGATCGCCAGGAGAAGAGCATTTCGGGGGTCTTTAAGGTGATTAGATTGGTCGATTTTAACCCAGTTTTGAGCCAAAAATTCCATTTCCAAAGGCATATTTGTAATCTAGGATAGTCCAATAATTGTTGATTTATTTTTCAGGTTCCATTGTCCAAGACGATCCCGGAGTTCATGTCGCAGAACTTGGAATCTTCGAAGTCGCCAATTCCGAACGATCCCCAGTTCCACATCCCTGACACTCCAAACGCCTCAGCTGAGGATGAAGAACTTTCGATAACACCCTTTGAAATCCCCGCCACTCAGGAGTCTGTAACGGAAACGCCAGAAGAGGCAGCAGCGGGAACTCCAGAAGAGCCAGTGGTGGCAACCCAGGAGGAAGTTGCTTTGTCTCCAAACTGCCAGGAGACGGTCTGGGGCAAGACCAAAAAGAGAGGCATCAAGCTGACGGAGAAGGCTCGCGAGAACCTTGAGAGATCGAGAGCCAAGTCGAGCTCCATGTCGCCCGCCAGCAAGGTTCCGAAGAAAGCTGCACCGGTGAAAGAGACCTCGGAGTCCATTAGGTCCTCAAGAAGTAGTCGACGAACTGAGGAGGCAAGGTCAAAGTCCACGACTCCTAAGCGGACGGCGGTGAGCAAAGCGAGCGAGGCTGAACGAAGCAAGAGCGCTGTGCAGGAAAAGGCAGCTCCAGAGGCTCGAACTAGATCTCAGAAGCAGAACGAGGACGAAGCTTCGACGCCCAAAAAGGGGGCTGCTGCAAGATCCAGGTCCCGGAAGGCAGAGGAGCCTTCGACTCCCAAGGCTGGCCCTATTTCGAGATCCAGGTCCCGGAAGGAGGAGACAACTCCGTCTCGCAAGCAAAACGAGCCATCAGCTCCCAAGACTCCAGTCGCGAGAACCAGATCCAGAACCCAGTCTGAAACTCCAGAGCCCAGAAAGCCCACCCAGAAGCCAATCGACCCTCCGACCCCGATGACTCCTGAGCCCAGAACTTCCAGAGCAAGCACCAAGAAGCCAGCGACCCCCAAAACGGCCCCCACGTCGAGATCAGGGTCCAGAACCCCCAAGACTCCTGCCAGCTTGACGAAGCGGAAGGTTGCCAAAACGGCGGAGATTCTGCCGCAGTCGCCCTTGGGGCTCATCGGGACCCGTTCCCTCGCCACCAGAGGCCTCCGGAGCAAAGCTAAGAAGTAATTTGTGTAATTTTGTATAATTTTGAAGCACGAGAGAAATAAAGCTGAAGCATAGTAGGCACTTAAAAATCAATCAGAATCGTTTCGGTGTTCCGCATTGAGCGCTCAACTTTACCTAGTCCAACAAAGTTTCTCGTACTCTCGCCTCGTAGTCGCGTATTTGCGTGCAAAACGTTTTACATCGAAAATTATTGATTGTGTTTCACCTAAATCGCGCGCAACGCGTTCAAAAATAACCCGAAATTCAAGAGTGTTGTTTTATATAGACCATCAAGCGATCAATAATGGAGGCATGGTAAGAACTGACACCATAAATTTAGCTGGCAGCAGCTTTAGTAGTGTTTTGAAAACGAAAGTAGCAGGAAGGAATACGCTTTCACTTTTTTCTCACCCTCCATACTCAGCGCTGGTCAGTTACCAATCATATACAACCCCCTTGCCGACTCATCGCTGCAACCCCCTCATCACCACTTGGCCCCCAGCAATGCTGGCAACCGTATGACCATGAGCTCAAAGTGCAAGACTTGCAACTGCAACAACCCCAACTGCAGGCCGATCCCGAAGATTGTACGTACAATTCTGCCGAGTTACTCGTTGCGGTTACACACATGGGAAGTGGGTTAGGACTGTAAATCATAGGGGTTTTGCTCCGTGAAAGTGACCTCATTTTGTTTTTCTGGGAAAAGGAGGCCTGCTGTGTTCATTTACAAAGTTTCAAGTTTGATAGTGATAGAAAAATTTGTGAAATAATTTTTGGGTTTCAAATTTTGTGATAATTTAAAGAGGAGCTTTTGGCTCATTTAAAAAACTCGAGGCCAAACAGAAAAGTGTTATAGTTCTTAAAATTAAAATTCAAATTTTCCAAGAAGGCTAGCATTAAAGTTCTGCGATTTTCCTTGTATTCGGAACGGATTCATCCCATGTTCTCTAGACACTTACAATCTCGATAAAATTTGACAAGGATTTCAAGGCAACTTTTCTCAAAAAATTTGATTTTTTTAAAAGTAGAATTTCGGGAACTTTTTGGATTTCACTCATGATTCAAGGACATTCAAAGAATAACACTTGTCATTGAGAAAACTATCAATTTTCGTTTCCTCATTTAAAATTTAATTTCCGTGAAGTTCAAAAGTGACCCAAAGAGTTCATTTTCTGGTCGAAAAGGCCTTGAAAACTGATCCTCTTCTGGTTTCTATTAAAGAGATACGTCCAGCCGCCCAGGACCGAGAGTTGCAAGCCCAAAATCGAGTACCAGTACCCAGTGGTGAGGATCGACGATGACACGATTTACAAAAACTCGTACCAGTCGCTGAACTCGAGCGTCGCGAAAACATGCCGTCCGGAGCCCATCAAGCCCGCCAATCAGCTGCAGTTCAACTTGGCGAAGATGGACAGGGACACGGTCACTGGAGTAAGCTTTTCTCCCACGTCTTCTCAGGCAGTTTCTCTAAATTCCAACTCGCAGCTCTCGTTCCCGATGTACTGCTCCTACTCCAAACGGAAGCCCATCTTGCCCCGCCAATCCACGCTGCTTGGAAGCGGCCAGATGCAATCACTGACGACGCAAAAGCACGACTTTGTGGATAAGTTCATCAGACCGCCAGCCATGATCCTGCCCAAGGGCTGCATCGAGAGACCCCAGGGGTCGCTGGAGAAGGAGACGATCCAGAAGCTCTCGTTCCCGATTCCCTGCTTTGTCGAGCCCGTGAGGTCCTGCAAGCCCGTCCGTCACTACCAGAAGCCCATTGGTGAGTAGCAGTGACCCCCTCTCTAGAACAGGATTCAGGGATTCTTTCTCTCCTGCAGTGAGAATGGAAAGCGACACCACGAACAAACTGAGCTTCCTGCCCTACTGCCTTCCCAAAAAGGAGGCAATGCCCTGGGCTAGCAGGGGCTCCTTCCAGAAACCGACCATTCCTCTGGAGAAAGAGACCACTTACAAACTGAGCTTCATCCCCAACCCCGGCGACTTCCGGCCCAAGCTCAAGAGCCCCTGTAGCACCCTCAGTACGGACCGGGCGGTTGGCTTCGACGGCCGTACTGTCTACAAGGAGAGCTTTTTCGGTTACCAACCGACGGGTCGCACGCGTCCCATTATGCCGACGGCCCAGCTGAGTCTCCCCACTACCTGCTCTCAAGACCCCGACACGGTCTACAAGGTAACCAGTTCCTCTGCACTTCCACGAAACTTTCTCTCTCTCTCTCTCTCTCTCGTTCTAGTTGTCCTTCCCGATCTATTGCAAATACCAGCGGGAGCCCATGATAATGCCGAGGCCTCCCAAGCTCATGGGAGAGGGCCCCATGCAGTCCCTGACGACACAGAAGCACGACTTTGTGTCGAAACCGATTCATGTCGAGCCTCCAATCCGCCCCAGGGACCTCATTGGGCGACCCTCGTGTCCTCTCGAGAGCGAGACAACCCAGAAACTGTCCTTCCAGACGAACAAAATAGTCCCCACCATCTCCTGCAAGCCCATTCGTACCTACAAGAAGCCCGAAAGTACACTAAACTTCCGATTACACTTCGAGTGACCGAGTTTTGCCTTTCAGTTCCGGTCGAGAAGGACACCATCCAGAAACTGAGCTTCCTGCCGCAGTGCCCAGCCCCCAAGGACCGCATGCCGTGGGCCGAGAAGCCCAAATACCGAGCACCGACGATCCCAATGGAGGTGGAGACGACCCAGAGACTCAGCTTCCTGCCGCCCGGCCAGGTCATCGACGAAAACTGCTGTTCCTGCCAACTCGAAGCGCGCTGCTCGGAGCCCTCGAACGTGCCCCGGGCCGCCATTTGTTGATAATGTGTAATTTTAGCGAGGGAAAGAAGTATTCCGTAGATATCATTTTATTGGAAAAATTATACGTTTGTTGAGCTGAAAGATCGCACGTCTTTTCCAGTGACTTTTTAGACTAGAGGCGGTATTGAAACTAAATTCAATTTAATTGTAACAATTATATGTGGATTTTAAAATTTTAGACGCAAATACATAATATAATAAATATACAACTTAAAGACCTTTCTGCTGGATCCGCCGTCACTAACACCAGGAGAAGAACGGGCTCTTGTTCTGGAAGCGTTGGGTCAACGAGTTCAAAACGTGACTCCCGGGGCTGTTGCGAGATCTGAAAGAGGTGACTATCATCAAGAGAAGTCTCGTTGGGAAGAGGGACTTACTTTTCAACTATGACTGCCGGCATCTGGACCAGCTGCACAGGGCTCTTGCGGTCCTTCAGCGCTTGCGTGAGGTTCAGGATTTGTCCTCGCATCACAGACATTTGGCGTTCGAAAAGACCTGCAAACATTTGATGTTTATTTTTTAAAAATCTAAGTCATGAATGCCAGTCTTGGTATCTTTGAATCTAAGTAAATATTTTATGAGCTTGAAAATAATTTCCAACGCTGTTGATCATGATTTGATCACCCTAAAACATTCAACAAATAAGACTTTGGACCCCAGAAACCTTTTTATTCGTCTTAGAAATAAATTAATGTCACATTTTACCGAAATGACGATTGAGAAGCAAAGTTTTTGTAAGAAAGAAAATTGACTACAAAACGAGCCTTATCCTGCAGATTACTTAAAACGAGGCCTAGAAACTTCAAAAATAGCCTCATACCTTTATCAAACCCCTTGTCCTGCTTGAACAACTCGAACAAGTCGTTGCAGAGCTCCTCCACGAAGTTCATGTCTGAGAGCAGGGGCAGGATCTCGTCGACGATGGTCTGGCTGAACTGAGTCTTGGCTTGGGGCAACCAGGCCCAGTGATATGGATAAGCTCGCCAAGAGTCGGGATGTTTGAAGGGGAATGCTAGTCCATTGTCGATAGCTGCGATTTTAATCTCCGGCAATTCCACAAGATTCCAGTCCGTGGTGTCAACAGCCTCGACTCTGCTTCCACTGGCCAGCCCGATCTCGCCGTTTGCCTTGTGGTTGTTCTGTTGCACTATTTTGGGTTGTTCGTATTTGATTAGCCAGTTGTCATTTCCTCTATCAGTGTTCCTGAAAAGAAGCCGAGTTTAGACCTTATATAAGGACGCCTTTTAACGTCTGTAGTAGCTTTGAACTTCCTGTTTCCATCTTTTAGAAATTTTAAGGACCTAAAACCTCTTGTTTGCCCATTCAAGGAAAATTTAAATTTTAAGTCAAATCATCCACTTCAGGCTTTCAAAAGAAGACTTAACTTTTTTTTGACATTCTAAATTTTCCTGATGAAAAATTTGTGTTGTTTTTGCGAGTAAAAAGAAGAATTTTGGCGAGTAAAACGAAGCATTTTTCGAACATAAAGGAGGGATCCTCAAAAGAAGCCCCTATCATTCAAGAAAAGTCCTCACCTAATTATATAATCCAGTATTACTAATCGCTCAAATTGAAGTTGGAATTGAGTAGCCACTCTAGCAGGAAGAGGGTCCTGCTCGAACCGCCGGATCCAGTAGTCTGCGTCCTTGTATCCGTTCACGTAGAGCTGGAAGGACCCGATTTTCGGAGGGAGACTCATCCGGTTGAACCTCGCAGCCGGAATCCTCTCCTTGATGGTCTTTTTGATTCGCGCCTTCTGCCTGTCGATCCGCGGATAGTTGAACGTCTCGGAAACTAATCTCACACACCTCGTTTTTGGTACGATATTTAAACCTAGTTTTTGGTCCACTAAGCTAGCTCCCGCCTCCGAAAGGTAGCCCTGGTTGGGTATCAGACAGGCTCTTCCGAAACAGCACGGGCAGCACAGCTTGTGCATCCACTTTGTCCATTTTGGGTTCAGCCTTCCGTACGGTTCCTCGTCTTTGGGTTTGAACACAGCTATTATTTTCTAAAATTGAAAAAAAGTCAAACTCAAGTGAGATTTTAGACCCCCTTCCCCCCCAGACTGTGACGTAATCCTCAGTTATTCTGGAAATGTTCTGAGGTTCACAATAATCCCTATTTTCGCTCCAGAAATGGGATCTCCCGCACCTCTATCGTTACTGTTCGCTCATTTTGCAAGAAACGCCAACTCTTGAGCGCAGTTTCTTGTTGAAGTAAGCGGATTCTAGGAGCTATTAAGGTCGTCTCTTACCGATGAGGGATTCTTCACGAAATAGGACCCACTGCTTCCCTGGTAGATGCGCTCAGGGCAAATTCCAGCGTCGATAGCCAATTCCGACTGGTACACCAGATCGCTGAACTGGGGGTCGTCTGCAAAAGACAGGTAAAACATGAAAAATTTAGTTTAAATTGGAGCAAGTGAGGGCTGACCCCGGTTCAAGTGGAACAGTAGCGCGCAACCTCGAGCGCTATCAGTCTGAACCCATTAAAGGCCTATTAAAATGTGCAATCATGGCTCTTTGCTTTGAATAAGTAGGGAATGGACTCCTAGTACTTGACAGATAGCAATAAAATGAAGCCTTTGATCTTTTTTGGCCGGAGAACGAACCTGCTAGAGCTTCACGGTTGAAGTGCCCGTCCAGGAAGTCCTCGCTGGCCAGGCAAAAAACGGGCTCTAGGGCGTCACTAGACAGAGCATGATTCACGTTTATAAAATTGGTTTCACATTCCACGACCCGAGCTACTTGCTGTTCCATGACGGAGAAACACTTGTAATGACACAAGAAACTCGAACTCGAAGCTTAATTTAATTTTTGCCCAGGTATCTTGGAGTTCAAATCAATATTCCTTTTCCATTTCCGCACAGCACTTTTAGGTATGCAAAGTTCTCGTCTCCGTATCGATTATTAACCGAGTCTTAGAACGAGATAACGAGACTCGAGACGCAAAAGTCCAAACAACAACACAGACTGCGAACGCGACTGTCGAAATTAAGGCAAAATGACGTGTCTTCGCCACTACGAACGTACTCGATATAATCATCGATTTTACACAAACAGACATTTGTGAAGCACTTGCCGTTCGCCACTCAGCTGAATGGGTCGAGTCTTATCTTTTCTACGCTCGCTCCTGCACACGAGCGCGAGCTCCGAAAGGCGGGCTCTTGGTAGCTGGGCCATCACGCTGACCCTTGACCCTGCATCCGCTCCAATCTGCGTCTAATATATGTGCAACGATGAGATTGCGGGTCGTGTGACTCACCAGGGAAAATGTTGTAGTGCAGATCGTGGCGCTCCAGCAGCAGGGGGAGGCATTCTCCGTCCGGGGTGTCCAGCTTGTTGGTGGTAAAGCTCACTTCTGGCAATGTTAGATGATCGGGTTCCAAGGAGATGGACAATATGCTTGAGTTTTCATCCGTTCCCCCCTCTAAGAAGTTTTCGTTTCTTATGACTCCATCGTAGTTGATTAGCAGGCTTTCTGATGTCATGTGGCACTTGGGGGACTCGTCCTTCTCATCAGCCTCGTATTTACCCACTCTGACTAATTGGATGGGAGAATTTAAGGAAAAACTATTCAATCTCGCGACCTTTCTTCCTCGGGGACTATTCTAGGCAGCTGGGGTAAGTTTGACAGGAGAAAAGCGCAGTGCGCACAAAACTCGACTCACTGCGCACACTGCGCGTGTCAAATCACTCGTCAAAAACAGCTCGTCAGAAGTATTTTCAATTTTTGTAAAATTACGAATAATTTTTCCCAAAAACGTTCAAATTGATACCTGCTGTGTGTACAAAGAGCCAGTTGAGCGATTAAACCACAAAGTTGCAGCGGAGATGCATATAAACAACCCAGACGCGTTGAAAAGCTGGCTGAGTCTCGTCCTTGAGCCATTGTAAGTCACACACATACAAAAATTTGATAAGCATCATGTGGGAGCCATGATTGGGTCAAAGATCAATGAGGGAGCTTCGGTTCGGGGGTTCAGGGACTCAATCGATGGGGGATCCGATCGCGTTGGCCGAAAGTTATCTCCCGTTCAGAAAACATTCGAGAAGGTGTGTGTGTGTGTGCATTCACACGTAGAAGCTCTCAATGCTATTTAAAAATGTCTATGCAAGTTTATAAATAAATTTGTCGAGCTACAATGTAGGTACAGATGTAGAAAGGCAAACATTATTTGCTGTAAAAATTATATAATTGAATGTTTTGGTCCACTCGCAAAGAACATGAGGTGTGTCTGTTTGAACAGAAGGAGCTTGCGTTGCAGTGAGTTGTGTAATTTGAAAGGCTTCATACACCGCGGGGCTTATCGAAAATCTATAAGTTCTGGGGGTCTGTCCACAGAAGAAGTGACGGTTCGTTCTCGTTCCAGATGCGATGCCGACCCCAACGCCCTTGCCCGTTACGTACTCGCGTTGCTGAAGAAAGACAAGCCCATCAATGATCTCAGGGTCAGCATGCAGGACCAGCTGGACGTGTTTTTAGGCGCAGAAACGGCCCCATTCCTGGAACGGCTGTTCAAAACACTTGAGGTGGAGAAGTACGTGAGCCCGAGCGACTTGACTGGCGCAGCTGAGAAGGAGAACGTGAAGACAGAGGGCGCGAAAGTGCGGGAATCGACTCCCCCGATCGACAACACCAAGGACCCAGACACCATCTCCATATCGCCCTTCATCAGCGAAACCATCGTGTCCCCCTCCAGTCAGTCCTCCTCCACGGCCACCGTCGCCACCCCCAAGGCGCCCCGAAGCGAAGAGCAGGCGCGAGACACGAAGCGGAAACGACGGTCCCGGAGCAGGTCGTTCGAGCGTCTCAAGCGGTCCAAGTCGCGGGACCGGAGGAGCGACTACGTGCATCGGGAGAAGAACATCCAGAAGTACCGAAACAAGTCGCCCCCGGCCGCCACCACCCTCAGTTCCAGACGACGGCAGCATTTAGACGGACGTCGCCACCGCAGCCAGTCGGGCAGCCGCAGCCGCTCCGTGTCCCCCGACACCAGCAAGAAGCCTTCCAGATCCACCTCTCCAACGGTGGGACTCGCCAGCACCGACGACCAACGGTCCAAGAAGAGCCAGAGGTGCCGCGATTTCGACGAGAAGGGCTACTGCATGCGCGGCGAGACCTGTCCCTGGGACCACGGCGTGGACCCCGTGGTGCTGGAGGACCTCAACAACCCCTCTCTGCTGGCACTCCCTGGACCCCCGAGGCCCATGATGTCCGAGTACAGCCCGTACGCGCCCGAGATGTGGAACCGGGGACCCCGAGGGGGCCCCAACTTTGGCGGACGCATGCCCCCTCCGGGCTTCAAGGGGGGACCCGGTGGACAGCCCTTCCCGTTCCCCCTCAACGCAGCCCTCTCGCAGGTGTCGCAGCGCGAGCTCATTCCCGTGCCGGTGATCGGGGAGCGCGGCGACGGGGACCTCGCCCCTCCTCTCCACATGCCCAAGCGCCGCTTCGACGGAGACGACCAGGAGGGCGGGGGTGTGAAGCGCAAGCCGCCCATCTCCAGCCGACTCGGGGCGCGCGTTCCCAATCAGGGGCAGCAGAACTGCTCGCTTGAGCTGCGAAAGGTGCCGCGAGGACTAAACGCCATCGCGCACCTCAACAACCACTTTTCCAAGTTCGGGAAAATCACAAACATCCAGATTTCGTATGACGGCGACCCAGAGGCGGCCATCGTGACCTTCTCGTCGCACGCGGAGGCCAACGTGGCGTACCGCAGCACCGAAGCGGTCCTCAACAACCGTTTTATCAAGGTAAGCTCACAAATCCTGACACTTAGCCAAATGTTTATTTATTCAGCCTTTGTGAACTAACGTTTAAGGTTCTGAAAACTGAAACTCAGGAGTGGCTAAAAATTGACCCACCCGTAAAATTACAAACCCAAAAAACCGCGACCTTTCTTAATATATGAGAAGTAGGCTTGGAAAAGGTTTTAGTAAAACTCGTTAGACTAGAAGCTTTTTTGAGACATCCAGTTTTATAAGTAGAGCTCCCAAAAATATTAAAAACATTTTAAAGATAATTTGGATGATTTTGGGAAAATAACATTTGAATTTTTTTTTCACATTTTTAACGTTTTTATTAATGTTTTAAATTATTTTTGCAATCAAACCTTTGGTCTTATAAATTAAATGGCGTTTTGCAGACCGCCTGCAAAACTTCGTTGAAATATTTCTACGTCATTTTGATATAAATTTTTTTAAAGATATGTTTTGCTACTTTGTATTGAAAACTGAGACCTCTGTCTGTCTGAGATTCTATCTATATAACGAGTAAATAATTAATTCAATTCTAAATCTATTGTAAAGGTCTTCTGGCACACGCCCAGTCCCAACGCTGGCTCAGACGCCGGAAACGCAAAACCCGACGGAGTGCGCAAGAACCAGTACCACATCAACCACAAGACCAGTGACGGCTCCGCCAAAGGCAACGCCCCCTCCGAGGAGGGTACAGGTGTCGCAAACATGGCGGCCATCGGCAAGAACCTGTCCCTCGTGAACAACGCCCAGACCCCAGCCCAGACGCCCGCCGTTCCACGCATGACGAACCCCAAACTCAAGCGCGAGGTGGCCCAGCTGGCACGCAAGCAGAAGGAGAACGCCGTGCAGGTGGCTTGCGGACTCACGAAGAAGAAGCAGAGCCTGCTCGAGGGATACATCCAGCAGATGTCATCGATGGTGGACCTGCTGTCGCGAACTGACCTCACGGAGACGCAGAAGAACACGTACATGGTGACGATCAAGGAGCTCGAGACGAAGATCAATGAGCTGAAGAAGGAGATTTCGTCGGAGCACCAGAGATTGGCCCAGGTCCAGCCCCAAATCCGCAAGACCAAGGAGCAGAAGCAGAAGGAGCTGCTGGACGTAGAGCTCGACTTGATCACCCAGGAGCACGTAAGAGGATTTTTCTCTCAAATTTTTCTCTCTAGGTCTTTTTCAAAAAGTTTCATCAATGCATTAGAGGGTTAAAGTCCTCCCAAAACTGTTTCAAAAAAAAAATCTCTGACCGTAATTTTGACCCTCTTCCAGGACGGCAACGATGCAGTGGCGATCCAACGCAAGCTGAAGGAGATCCAGAAGTCCATCAACGCCGTGTCCACCAAAGCTCGTCCCAGACAAGTCGTTCCGAGGGGGTCGACCACCATCGACCGACGTCCCACGACTATTCACGTGACTGGGTTCGACGTGGAGGACAGCGACGCTCTCGTGGGTCACTTCAAGGTAAATCTCCGGCTAAAATTTGAGGAAGAATCTCAAAATCGTGTCTTTCAGCATTTTGGAGAAATTGCTAAAAACCTGTTGGACAAAAGCGTGCCATACTTGGTGATTTCTTATGCTACCCGTCTGAATGCCGAGCAAGCGATGCAGCGAGGGGCGACATTCAAGGACAAGACTCTGCGAATGATGTGGGTGACGCAGAAGGAGGAGCCCGCCGCGAAGCCCGAGGCTTCGACGACGGCGGATGTGGAGAGAACCAACGTGATCGGGGTCGCGGTTGAGGACGAGGAGGAGACAGAGGAGGAGGAGCGTTCGTGGAGACGTTGAAGGGCACGACTTGAGAGCAACTTTGTTTTCTAGTTTTATATTGTAAACTTGATAAAGCCATAGTTTAAAACTCACCTGAACGCAGGTGTACTCCGAACCTGATTCAAACTTAACCAAATTTATGTAAGGTATTTGAACTTTCGCCTTAAGATTAATTTTGAAGAAATGACTTGAAAAGATTTAAGAATTGAAGAACAAAGAAAAGAAAAAAATCTGAAGAGAATCTGAAAACACTAAAAAAGAAGGAAAAGAAAAGAAATCATAAAAGAGCAAAAGAGAGAACACGCGATAAATAAAACATTGCCAAGATTTTTCAATGTTCCGTAACCTCCTGTGTTTTATTGTCTGACGCAAGGCTGAGGTAAGTTCTAAGGTGAGTTCTCCGCGTGTAAACAGAGACATCTGCCAATGTGAGATAATCACGTTCGCGACCCCTTCGTAAGATGATGTGTTTCAAGGTGACCAAACGAATGCTAATCTGGATGCGATTTCCATCAAAGAAATATTTTTAGACACATTTTTGCCTCATTCATATTTTTTATAACGTTTTAAAGTTTTTTAGGCAAACATAAATTTGCTTCTTTGTTTTTCTAGTAGTTATGAAAATTTTGGGAGTTTTGGGGCATTTAAGTAGAGTGATTTTTTGCGAGTCTTTTCGAGACAAGAACGACAATTCACATCTGAGCTTTTGGTGTTATAAGCAAAAAACTAGCAGGGGGAAGGACGTTAGGCTTTAGTCTACTCAGTATTGAACAAGGAACCCTTTACAGGAATTAATGATTCATCCTGTTGTAAAGACGTGATTAGAAAGGTGTATAGAGAGCCAAAGGACCCCCAGTCACAATAAGGAAATCCCTATCATTGAGTTTGGGACATCTTCCTTCTAAAACTAGTTTGAAGCCTCCATTAATATACCATTTTGATGTGAAAAATGAGGCTTTTCAAAGACTTTTAACAATAAAATTGATTCAAAGCTCGTAGAATTCTTAGAAAGAGTTTCAGTAAAGGCAAAAAATAAAAGCTTAGGGAAATGTCTAACTCTCGGGCCATCCAAAGAAATTAACTTGTGAGGACAATTAAAGTTTTATTAAGTCTTACATTAAACATGTACCATATTTCAGTTGACGCTAGTTTGAAAAATAAAATGCTACATAAAAATTATGTTAGATGTGGTTAAGTTAGCTTAGACGGGGGCTGCAGCAGGCTGGGCGTTCGCCGGGACTTGCGGAGGCGGGGCTGCGTTCTCCACGGTCGTAATGGGGCCCGCCGGGGGGGCCTGCAGATTCAGTTGAGCTGGAAAGAGGCCTAAATCAGTGAAAGTCGCCCTAACAAAGCTCCTAGTTACCTCCATTGGGCGGCACGGGAACCTGGCCGCTGGGACCCTGAGCCCCTGGGTTCTGGTGCGGCTGCCACTGGCCCTGCTCCTGCTGGAACCGCTGATGGGCCTGCTGTCGGGCCCGGAACTCGGCTGCCTTCAGCTGCTCCAGGTGGAACTGCTGCCTCTCTTGGATCAGCTGCTGTCTCTGGTACTCCAGACCCTCTCGCTCTCGCTCCATCGTGGTCTCGAGCTCCTCAAAGTGCCGCAGCTTGATTTCCAGCTTCTTCATCTGAGTCTCCACGAGCAGTGCCACCAGGCTCTTGATCTTCCGTTCCTCAACTGCCGCCAGGTGCTTCGCCTTGACCGCCGCAGAAGCAAGAGCGGCCGCCGCAGCCGACTGAATGTTGGCTTCGTTGTATATTCGGCGCTCGGGGTCAAGCTGGTCGGTAGTCTCCTCTGACGACGGAGCCTCTGTCTTCTCTGCCTTCTTTTCGTTCTCGGCGAGCTTCTCAGCTTCCACCTTGACCTGTTCCTTGTCTGTTGAGGGGGATTTTTTAGGGGAAAAGTTTGCATTAGACTCGGGTTCTGCCTTTTCCGTCTTTTCGGAGGATTCCTCTTTTTCTTTAGGTTTTTCTGAATAAAAATAAACAAAGAAAAAACAAAAATCAAAATAAAATCATAAAAACCGTGTTTTTGCCAAATTTAAGAAAATTATAGCCAACTGTGACTTAAAGAAGGAGGGCATGATCAAAAGTGAATTAGCAACAAAAAACACTCGGAATTAAAATTTAACCTTTAACCCTGGAAAGGCTTTGAAACATTTTAGAATAATTTCTTTTTTCAGCAAATATTGGACTATCCTAGATAACAAATAAGCGTTGATTTATTTTTTTTATCAGGGTTTAAACTACTTAGCTGAAAAGTAGCTTTTGAAAACAAGGCTCATTTTTACATAAAATTTTAAGCGTTTAAAATTAGCTAAAACTGCAAAAATGTAAATAATCATGGGTTTGGTAGTAGTGTTAAGTCAAAAAATAAAAATAAATTTTCATCAGCCCCTTTAGCCGCTTCTAGGGAGTCAAGGGAATTTTTTTTTGCAAGAGTCTTAGTTTCAAAAATGGAAAAAATTATTTTTTGATCCATTGATTTTTTTAAAAATGGTGGAAATGGGTTAAGGTGATCTTGAAACGGCTTTGAAAATTTATTTTAGGCTCAACTGGCCCAAACTAGCCAGCAAATGGACGCCAACTAGCCCAAAACCCCTCAAACTCACCATCGACTGGAGATCCATCCTTTGTATCAGCATTCTCTCCCGGCTTCTCCTCCTCTTCCTTCTCCTTATCGGGTCCCGTGCCCGCGATTCCGCTCGTCGCCAATCCCGCCTGAGGGTCGAACTTGCCCCCAACACTCGCCTTCTCGACATTCTTGAGATGCGTGTCCAGCATCGCTGCCGGCACCTCGTCCTTGATGGCCGCGAACTCCTCCATGGCGGCCTTCGCGGCACTCGCAGCTATGCGGGGATCAACGACAGAGGCGAGGAACGCCACTGTCGACATAATGGGGTTGCCGGCCTTGCTGAAGGGAACAGGCTGGTATGCGAGAGGTCCGAGGAAGGTGTTGTCGTCCTCCAGGTAGGGATCCTCGATGGGCAGCCGCAGGAAGTGCAGGATGCACTCGTCCTGCGTCCTGGACCCCACGTGCTCGCACACCTTGTTCCAGTCGTCCTTGTAGAGCTCCAGACCCTCCAGAAGCAGCAGCGTCTCCTGCTCCGTCCACTCCCGAGTCATGCTGGCGGCCGTCTTGTTGCGCATCGCTGCCGGCTTCTTCGAGTACTGCTCGAGTCTCAGCCCGAACTGCGTCGAGGAAGGTTCTAGCGTGCCGGGCTCGGTCTTGATGGGCGTGGAAGGTCCTGCTCCGGGACCCAGGGAGCCCGCTGCGGACGGACCGGCCTCGATTTCCTTCTTGAGGTCGATCTTCTTGTCGAGGTCCAGCAGGTTCTTGGCGGCCGACGGCTGCGGCGTCTTCTGGGCATTGATGGGCTGGAGTCCCGAGGGCGTGTCGCTGAGCACGTGGAAGTGACTGGTGGGGGGCGGGCCCATGGGAGTGGGGCGGGAGTCGGCGTCGATCTGGTAGTTGATGAGCCCCCACTGCTCCAGGAAGGCGTGAACTCGCATGATGGCGCATACGTCGCCCGCCAGGTTGCGCCTGCACGCCGTGCTTGTCAAGTACTCGGTCGGGTTCAGACGGTACGTGTCGATCATGAAGTTGCGGTACGCCAGGTAGATCTCGGGCGTCTTGGACTTGTTCTTGGCGTTGAAGAACTCGGGCAGGGCTCGCTTCTCGACCACGTGGATGGAGTTGTAGTCGAACCAGGCCGAGTACGAGGGAACTATGATGTGGTGGGCCTGCTCCGTGACGTTGTCCTCCATGTCGTCGTTCGCCTTGAACTCCTGCGTGTTCGAGTTCTCGCTCGCCTTGCCCTGCTGCGAGTCCTCTCCCCGCTCCATGTCCTCGTCCAGATCCGTGACCTGCGCTCCCTTCAGCGGCATCAGCTCCGGGTCTTTCCTCGTGTTGGGGGTCGCCGGTCCCGACACCGAGCTACTGGACCCCGGCTTGATCTCCGTGATGTGTGGCTCCGGCAGCGGGTCGTCCATGTCCTTCGTGTGGTCCTCCGAGTCCTCGTCGTCTCCTCTGTTGCGTTTCTGGAAAACGGCCGGCGATCTTCCGCTTTTTCGCTTCCCTCCCTTCAGCGGAGGTGACGGCGAGCGCTTGCGCTTCTTGTCAGCGGGCTTCTTCCGGGACTTGTCGTCGTAGCCCGGCGAGGTCATGAGGTCCTCGACGGCCAGGCGGAGCTTGTGAACTACCTTCCTGCCGCTCCCGTCCACCTCGTAGTCGTCTTCGCACATCCACTCGTTGTACTTGTCCGTGTCGATGGCCCAGGTGGCTGACACGTGCTTCTTTCCCTCTGGTGACAGGGGAGCGTCTGGAACGTTTTCCTGCAAAAATTCAAGAGCTGAGAATTTTGGGCACAAAAGTTTTGATCCCATCCCAATTTTAAGAAGAAGTATTCATATTTCAGAAAATCTTCCCACCAGGGGACGCTAAAAATCAACCGTTTCGGATGGTTATTTTATTAGAGCCAACGAACACGTGTACCAAATTTCAGACCTCTTCTTCAAGTGAGCTGATTTAATCATATGATAAGTTATTGCGAATTTGAGGAAGAAATCATGAACGCTTCGCGAATTCGAAATTCAAATGTCACCTCAACCTTTGGGATCTGACCTCGATTGACCTTGATCTTGATGAAAGGCTACTTACGGGCAAGTCAAACGTGTTGGGGCACCACAAGTCGTACGAGTCGGGCAAGTAGTACCAGTGGATCATGATGAAGCGATCCCGCTTGAAACTCGGCCGGGCGTACTCCTCGGGGAGCGGGTCTACTGCGGGGTGAATGACGTGAGTGGCCTCCTCCTCGTCCTCCACGATCTCTCCCTGGTGGCTGAGCACAATCTCCTTCACCTTGTGGGCCAGGTTCCGCTCCACCTCGGGCCGGATGTAGACCACTGGGTTCCTTATGAACTCGTGATGGATCAGAGCTGACTCGATGCTCGTCAGCATCTGTATAAACGGCTCCTTGCGACCCTGGTTCTGCAAAATATCTCTCAGAAGGGACTCTCACTGGTCACTGAGACTCACCATGAAGTCGAACTTTCTCCACTTGTGCTCCGCCTTGAACTTGTACAGGACCTGGAAGATGATACACAGAGCCCCACCTGCCTTGAAGTCGTAGAAGCACCGCATCTGAAACGAAACTTCGTTAGCTCGTGATGACGGGCAGTCCCCGGATCCACTCACCGGTATGCGAGTGATGGGCACCTCACTCGTGCTGTTCTTCCCGAATTTCGCATCCTGGTACTGTATGAACTGCACTATGAGCTGCGACAGGGACTCCTTCGTTGGCGGGTCCGCTTGGATGGTCTGGAAAGCGAGCAAAATCAATATTTGGTGGCAAACATCTCCGTACTGGGTTGGAGGGGAACAAAAATGGACGCCACGGTACCTTTCTGCAGTTTTTCTGCAACCACTGACGCACCACCTCGAATCCCTGCAGCGTTTCCGACGACTGGAAGAAGTCGATGTTTGGTCCTCCATCTTTTTTAGGCCCAAGAGTTAACATTTCTCTGACTTTTCGTCAATTTCATGCACACACAACAACTTTTCGATACAGAACCCAAGCTATGATTGCCCAGCGCGCAAATTTTCAGCCAGAGACGGTGCAGGGGGGAGGGCAGCTGCACAGTTGATGCTCCGGTGTGACGTCAAAATTGCGGTTCGGTTGTGAAATTCGCAGATCTTCAAATTGGAGCCGAAAAACGTAATCTGAAGAGCTGTGTGACCAGTACAAGTTCAGCTGGCTTCTCGAATGAAAATTTGTGATGATCTCGGGAACTTCGAGCATGGACATTTTTCAGGTCGGTCGCTTTTTATATGGAGTGGACAAACAAAGCAAAATTTTCAGCCAATTTTCGTGGAAGTCTGGATGTGAGTACTTAAGTCCGTAAGTCCGGAGGCTCATCTCTTGGTGGCTGTTTTTAGGGGTCCCTCTAGTGATCGTCACCAAAGATGGGAGCTCTAGCCCCCGTACTTTGGGAGCTATAGAAAATCGATTTTTTTTTTTGAAATTTTTGCATGGGAAAATTTCACCAAGATTTGGTTTTCTCTAGCTCCCAAAGTACCAGGGCTAGAGCTCCCATCTTTGATGACAATCACTAGAGGGACCCCTAGAAACAGCCACCAAGAGATGAGCCTCCGGACTTAAGTACTTTGGGAGATTTTTGTTCGATCCAAGTAGGTCTCAAATTCAAACTTCCACGAAAATTGGCTGAAAATTTTGCTCTGTTTGTCCACTTCATAAAAATAGCGACCGACCTGAAAAATTTCCATGCTCGAAGCCTCGGGAACATCCCTGGACTTACGCACGTTCCGGGCAGTGCTCATTCAAATTGTATCTGTGTGTGAGTTAAGAAAAACATAATGAAAAATTGTTGTTCAGGAGCTAAAAAAATGAAAAATTCGGTTTAAAGCCCGCAGCTTTGCACCTTTCATAAGAAATTGGAGACACCAAAGTCCAAGGATTGTGTTAGTGGTGGAGGAATCTCAAGTAAAGTGCGAGAGAGGCGGAAAAAGAGTGGCAAAGTATTCCATTTCTTCCGATCGATTGTTCGATTGCTCCGAAGCAGCGAGTTAATCATACAAAAATCCAGAGTTCGATGGTAAAAAGGCCGAGTGCGAGGTAAGGAGACCGCGGAGTGGCCGAAATGTGACTGGTGGCCAGGTTTGGGGACGCGGGGAGCGAATCAGAATGGAGATGTGAGGATTTTCAGAGGTATTTCTTCGGATTGCGTGTGTGTGTGGTGTGAGCGTGCTCATCGTATTGTGTGTGATTTTCGTTTTATCGCAGTCAAACTCATTCATAGTGAACAATGAAATGCTGTAGTAAGCTGCTAGCTGGTGCTGTGCCTCCGTCAAAGTCGAGTGTAGTAAGCTAGCAATGTTTGTTTTGTGTGGACACACATCCACGTTTGGTCGTTGGCGGGGCTGCATGGCATGAATGAATGAAATTGCTACGAACGAATATTTATTTAGTTTTTCCACCACCAACTTGCCCCGAGCCTGAACCCCCCCTGACCAGCGACTCGCTAATTGATTGCAGTGCGGCGTTGAATCGCGGGTCACTCGGCTTCAGGTCGATGGGGCTCTTGACGTACACGAACTGCTTCCAGTACTGCAGGCCCCGCTTCTTGACCATTTCGAGGTACTCGAGGAATGTCTGGTAGTTCGTGAGCCAGTAGTTCATGCACTTGGAATCTTCGGAATGGCTCTCACTGCTCTCCTTATCTGCGATCCACATCCGTTCTGAGGGCTCGTCTAGTTTCAGGCGCTCCATGACCTTGAAAGGAGGGGTTTCAAAAATTCCAGGGGTCATTCTTTGAAGTATTTAAATTTTTAAATTCAAACATTTAAATTTTAGGCAAATAAAAATCTTCCTTCATACAAACTTTGGGAACCCCTGACTCCGCCCCCTTAGGTGATAAGGACATACTTGTGTTCTACGACTTGTTAGATTTTAAATTATGTATAACAAATCAAAAATTCAGCTCAATCGAAAAAAGAAAACCCTCCCAAAAAGAAATGGGGGCCCAAGGCTCCCTACATTCGAATGTATGAAATTACAGGTTTTAGAACAGACAGACAGACAGATGATCTATAAAATTACGTTGTAGAGGAGGTCCAAGCTGGAGTAGTGGTACTTGGAGACGACAAAGTGCAGTCCGTCCTCGACGAGCTTGTAGACCTCCGGCTCTCTCACGAGTTCCATGAGCTCCGGGCTGTTGGCTCCCCGGGTGTACTCGACCAGCTGCCACGGCGATATGAGACCGAACCGGACGCACTGGATGACGGCCATCCTGTGGGTCTTGCGGGTGTCCCAGTCGTGGTGCAGCCACCTCAGAGCGGCGTAGAGGACCTCGGACTCGGAGTGAACCGCAATGTTGTGTGAGCTGAGGATCATGACGACCTCGTCAACGTCCATTTCCACAAAGTCCCTCAGCGACACGAGCGTCAGGAAGAACCGGCTGATGCGGGAAATCATGAGGGCCGGGGTGATCTTGTCCCCGAGGTGTCTGGCCTCCAGGTAGAGCTGGAAGGCGCTGTCCTCGAGGAAGTGGTCCGTGCTGTCCATGCAGGTCCAGCACTGCTCCACGAGCTCGTTGATCTTGAGGAAGTTGGCCGCTACGAAGACCTCCAGGAAGCCCTGGCGGTGCACTTTGGCGTTGGTCGAGAGCATCCAGTCGTAGATGAAGTGGAAGGCCTCCGGGGAGACCTTCTCGGTGGGAACTTCTACGCTGGTGACCTCCTCCAGGTCCCAGAAGAACTCGGAGTACGCCTGCAGGACCATCAGATGGCACTTGAAGTGACGAGAGCCTGGATGTGAGAGAGAACTTTTGATTTGGGGCCGGAGTTGGGACTCTAGCTTACCCACAGTGACCACAATATTGGTCTTCTCCCTGTTTTTGACCATTCTCTCGAGCAGCTGCAGCAGGTCCGTTTTCCGGGGCTGGATAGAGTTGTCCCAGTTGACACAGACCCCTTTCCTGCCCGCCAGCTCGTAGAAGGACGGCTCTTCTTCGTAGAAAGAGGATGTGGAGGACTTGTGTGAGAAGGAGGACATTCTTTTAATTTTGAAATGAATCTTGAAGAGTGGCAGAAAACTCAAGGCTTTCTTTTGCAGGAGGAGTTTTTGGAAGTTTGTGCAGCACGAAGAATTTGCTACAATGTGCATGTTGGGATAAAATGCAAGTTTCTACGCATTTGAAAAAATCAAACTTCTCCGCACCGCTAGCCGTATCGAGCCATTCAACACAGATAGCAGACATCCACGAGCCCGCGAAATCTATTGCTGTGACGTCTCGCGACCATGTCCAGCGACAGAGTGAGGGAAGTCTGAGTTACAGCAGCAGCACCCTTGTTCCAGAGAGTTTGCGAAAGGATTCTGAAAATGAAGTGAGTTTTGGCTACCGAGGGCTTGAAATTTTAGACTCTAAAAAATTTATTTGGCGGAAACTAACGTTTCAGATGTTAGAAAGCCACATTTCGATTTTTAAGAAATTTGAACCCTCCAAATCCTCACCAGGAGCTTTCAAGTCCTAAAAAAGTGCTATAATAAAAAAATCTTCTGATTTTTGCAGATTCCACTGTCTGTCATCACGTCGAAGCAGCTAATTCTGATCCCCAGTTGTGAGACGACCGTGTACAGCAGCAAGAGAAACAGAAGTGATGCTGCAGGCCACTGCAGCACACTGAATTCGAGCTTATCAGTTAGAAACACCGATGAAAACCCGCATGGTGAAGAGACCAGTAGTGTAAATATGGAGAAGAACACGCAGGAGATGCCCCTCCAGCCCCGTCTGCTGCACCCGAAGAAGCGCAAGTTCGACCTCGCAGAGTTGGAGGACAACGAGGTAGCGGGAGGAGGAGGCCAGAACGGAAGCAGCGTGAGACAGCCCACAGTCCTCGCCAGTGGCTCCTCCAACTTCGGAACGATCATAGCCGTAAGCTCCACGATGGTCCCTCAGATGGTAATAACGAGCATCAAGTCGCCAGACGGCTCTGAGACGAGTCTCAAGGACACCAGCTCACCGACCTTCTTCCACCACCAGGAATCCGTGAGGTTCCAGCCGACCACGACGGATTTGACGAGCAAGAAAATTCTGTGCAATTACAAGCCTATTCAAGTGCAAAATCAGGCCACACTGGTGCCACTAAACGTGAAGACCACCGGTGGCCACATAAGCTACTCCCAGATGCAGCCCGCGATTAAGACTTCCAAGATTATCCATCCGCTGCCACAGCAGCAGCATCAGGAGCACGACGCAATCGACCTGACGGACTGGCGGGACTCGCGAGTGCTTGCAAAGAGGCGGGACCACTACGAGGCGGGCATCATTCGCTCGACGGAGGGCAAGAATGCAATACTTATAGAGTTCGACTATCCCGAGGGGAGCAAAGAGTTGGTGCGGGACGTGTTCGGGGAGAGCAAGTTCGCCATCGTTGGGGACGCCTGTCCATCAATCAGTGATGTGAGTAGAGTTTCTAGATGTTTTTGACAGAGGCGTAGTTAAGGGGGGTTTTGATTTCGGAGGGGGGGGGGGGTCAATTTTAAAATTTCTGGTGCGTCATTTCTTAAGACTTTTGGGCAATATTTTTACGATACTCTAGGGCGTTTATTCTAGAATGCTATAGTTTAGGCTCAGAAGCGTGATTTTTTTGGCTTTCGAGACTCTGAGGGTCATGTTTAAGACTTGAGGGTCTCTTTTCAAGGATTTTAGAGTGTGACTTTTGAGAACTTGACTCTTAATTTAAGAATTAGGACCCTGAAAAATAATTTTTATGACTTAGGGGATTCATCATAAAAGCACTGGATGGACTAAAAATTAAAAGTCTTCCTGTTCCTTTGCTGGAGCCTCATTCAAAAAATATTAGAGCTTAATTTTAAAACTCCAGTGACCTTGAGGAGCTTAAAAATTCCTTCCTAAGCACGATAGAATAAATTCTAGTTTCTCAAGACTTATTATGGCTAGTAAACCTTCAATAAAATAGCTTTAAATGTAGTTCTGAAAAATTGTTTGACACCAGAATTTCTCTTCCAGATATCCGTTGGAACCAGTGTGTGCGTCAAAACCAGTAGAGGAGACGCCTCGATGCCCATTTTCTTAGAAGGCAAGATACTAGATGTAGACAATAGCTCGAAGCAATTTCTGATACAGCTCCAAGGAACAAAAGCTGAGGTGAGCCCTTTGCACTATTTTGAGCAGTTTTTTCAGAGTTGAGTTCGCAGGTCAAGGCCAAGCGCGCCGACATCCGTCTCCTGAGACCTCCGTGGTGGGACGAGATGAGCTGCTTCAACAACACGCCCTCCCAGGCACCCAGCGCCGCTCCCCAGAGACCCATCAGCACTCTCAATCGCACCGTCATTGACGCCAGTGGCAACAGGAACCTCATGTCAATTTTCGTCAACAAGCTTCCAACCACTGTGGCGGGAGGTTCCGACTCAGGTAAGCGATTTCCAAGCCTTTTCGAGGAAACAATTTTCAAATCTCGACTTGCAGCTTCGTACACACACGGAGCTCTCCAACTGCTTCCGACTCTGGCGCCAAACGAGGCCTACTACCGCACGGCAGCGACGTCCCCGTTCCAGACGGTGCAGGTGGAGACGGCGGGACCGAGCGGGGGTGGCTCGATCGTGACAGGTCGGAGCAACGTCTTCGTGAGGTCTCTGCAGAACGTGCATCAGGAGGAACAGACGAACGCAAATGTGTCGGTTCTGTCCAACTCGGCGAGTCCCTGCCACGAGGAGATCCCGCGTTTCTGCAAGGAGGACTACGACAGCGACGACGAGCTCCGACGGGCTGACATTGCATTTTCGATGGAAGGAGGTGAGTTCCAGGACTTTCTCTGGAAAGAAAGGCATTTTGTAACTTTCAGAACCCCCCTTAGACAATGAGAAGTATTCTGGGAGCAGTAAGAGGAGCAGCGTTATGAGCAGAGGGAGCACCAGCAGCTTAATGGAACATGGAAGTGTGACACCACGATCTCAACCAGCAACTCCAAGGTAACTCTCCTTTTCGGTGGCGCGAGAGTCTCACTTGGGGTTATTGCAGATCTCAAGCAGCGACACCCCATCGATTCAAGAAGGGCGACGTGGTTTCGACGCCGAGTGGCATCAGGAAAAAGTTCAACGGAAAGCAGTGGCGTCGGCTGTGCTCGAACGAGTCGTGCTCGAAGGAGTCGCAGAGGAGGGGCTACTGCTCAAGACACCTGAGTCAGAAAGGAAACGCCCTGAGGTCGTCGACGGGACCGAGCCAGTTCTCCAGTCGGTCCAGCAGCAAGAACCAGAACGACGAGGACACGTCGAGGGACTCGGAGACCTCTCCGAACTACAGAGTGACTGGGAAGTTTGACCAAGACGAAACTGATGTGGCCAACATGCTAGGTGAGTTTTTCGAACCCACTAGAGGGAGCCACCAAAATTTGAAACGTTCCTCAAAGTTGGGTGTCTCATATGCCTCAACCTTAAGTGCTAGATTTAATCCCAATATATCGCTAGAAAGCTTTAAAAAAATAATTTTCAGTGCGAATTCTCATTTTTTGAATTTTTCAAAAAAATCCAAGATGGAGGCGGGCTGACTTTCGGTTTAGTAGAAAGTTCTCTCAGAATCTGTTTTTCAAAAAAAACATTCCAGCCTTCTTTCAATTTCAATTCCAAAAATTTTGGCTGATTCTGACTCTCTGAAATCAAGGAGTTTTCGTTCAAAAAGACCCTAAAAATTTCTGAGTAAAATTTAGAGCCTCAAATTGAAATTTAACGACTTATTCAACATCGAAGGCGCTCTGAAAACATCGAAATCAAATGAACTTTTCTAACGGGCGCCGATACCTCGATAACGAATAGTTCAAAAAAAAGAAAGCACGTTGAATCAGAATTAACGCAGTAAAATGGACCCCACAGCCGAATTTTTCCAGGCAGGAGCGGAAATCTACCTCAAGTGCCTCCGTACTGACCCCCCAGTGTCTCCCAAACTGTGATTAAGAGTCATTTTCTTGCTTTTCAGTGTCCCTCAGCAGCTCGAGGTCGGCGACTCCGGCGTTTTCGTCCCCAACCGGACACGGCAACTCGCCGCTCAACGTGGTCCCATCCCCCGTGACAGTGGGTCCGCGCCAGAACGTGTTCATGCCAATCGGCAGCCCGGCACCTCAAACAGACTCGAGCAAGTACAAAAGCAATAACTCCCCTAGTTCGTACATCGTTAGTAACCACCAGCAGCTGATTCGGCCTGAGCTCGTGAGACCACCTCCAGTGCTTCCTCCCCCACCCCCCACGATCGTCAACCTATCGGCTCCCTCGATCGCGATCGACAACGGGAACACCACGAGCGTCATCCGGATCGGATCGGCGGCGGCCATCTCGTCATCCGTGGCAGTCTCCACGCCCATCAGCAGCACCCATCAGAGCTCCGTGCAGCCGATAATGGGGAATCCCACGCACCTGATTCCAATCCTTCCCTCGACGGCGGAAAAGACAGTGACAAAAAACGGAATTAGCACGGGTTCGGTGTATCAGTGGCACACACTGCTTCCCGTCATAAATGCTCCCTCAATCACCGCCACCGGTACTTACAAGCTGCAGCCACCAAACTCGATCGTGCAGCCGGCCTCGCCTCCCACGAACTTCTGTCTGAACGTGCGTCAGCCCCAGCAGCACGTAGAGCAGCAGGTGAAGAACCACTTTGTTAACAACAACAACCACAATGAGGCCTCGTTTGAGGCAGAGGACGACCAGGGGGACGACGATGTGTTCGAGACGGGACCCGTGAGCAGCAATTCGCAGGTCTCGACGATCCAGTCGGGGCATGGCAAGAACAACGGCGTGGAGCCCAAGGGACCGGACGCCAAGCCGGAGCTCACCGAGAGCGAGATCAACCTGGCCATGACCAAGCGCCGAACGCAGTCCTGCAGCGCCCTGCTGGCCTCGAAGGAGCCCCAGAGTCCTCTGAAGGTGAGTTGCTTGTATACAGGCGCATGGTGGATCTTTAACCATAACACAGATTCATGTGCGTTAGATTCACAAGATCTTGAACTAAAATACAAGCACATGCGCTTCTAATAATCCTAAGCTCTATAAATTTAAGGACAATATACCTATAAATACCTCTAAATCATCAAATCCCCAAAACTTAAGTTTTTGCTCATAAGTGCATGCGCTAATATTCGATCAAAGACAGTACTTTTTGCAAACTGTAAGCTTTTGGTTGGAATTTAAAATACTGGAAAAGAATATTATTGGAAAAGTGAGCTTTTAAATGGGTTTCGGAATTCTACAATTGGAGAATCAGCATTTCAATGGGACTTACAGTGCTTCTAAGCAGTAACATAAGAAAAGATATTTGTGTCTAATCAGAAGCTTTATTTCCAATTGCAAACGACAACTTCCAATAACAAGTTTTGCTTGAAAAATTAAGTCGATTTTCTTGTTTTGTTTTAAAGAGTCAATGTATGGGTCACAATAGGATCATAGGGACCTGCGTGACCGTTTGCCCTACCCTCAGAGCCCTTAAATATCAAAAACAGAGCCCTTAAATTTGTTTTTTTTTTCAGAACTCGCGCATCCGAAGACCAATGAATGCCTTCATGATATTTTCCAAACGACACCGCGCTTTGGTGCACCAGAAGCATCCAAATCAGGACAATCGCACCGTTTCGAAGATCCTCGGGGAGTGGTGGTACGCCCTGAAGACAGACGAGAAGATGAAGTACCACGAACTTGCGAGTGAGGTGAAGGAGGCCCATTTCAAGGCCCACCCCGAGTGGAAGTGGTGCTCCAAGGACCGCCGCAAGTCGTCCAGCTCCTCCAAGGATTGCCGTGGACGCATGGACTCGCTCGACGGCACCGACTCGTTTGACGAGAAAAGTCCCAACACCCCCAATGAGGCTGTGGGGGCATCGACAAACGAGCAGATCCCGCTCACCGTCGCTCCGTACAACAATCAGGAGGAGGAGTACCGAGCTCAAGAAAAAATGCGTGAGTACTCGAGACCCCTTTTGAGTCAGCAAGTGCAGAAATTCCATTGCAGATCTCAAGCAAGAGGAGCAGATTGACATTGTTTCGACGGAGGAGAGCTTCAAGGAGGAAGAGGTTCAGCAGGAGGAGCCCCGATTGGTGGGCGAGCACGTCGTCCTGACCGAGGAGTCGACGCCTGCGCTCGGAGAAACGGTCGAGATCGACTTGAAGTGCGCAGAAAAGGTAACAGACTCAGATATTGATGAAACGGAGGATGCTACAAAAATGCTAAACAAGGCAAAAGTACGTCTTTCTGTGGTCGAAGACGCCCACGGTCTCAAGTGACTTCTTGTGATTTCTTGCAGCTCCCCGACGTCGACGTGACTTGCAAGCCCAAAGCCATCAAGCCGCAGGGACAGGGCGAAACGAATATCACATATCCGTCTTTGTTCTCATACCAAAGTCCCAAGAACCCCATAGGAGTCGCCGCGTTTCAGCCAACAGGTAGGTCGTTGCTTGGAAGACTTTTAGCCCTCTAATGACTAATGTTTGGGCAACCGATTGAGCAAAAATTTTGCACCAAAACCAGTAAAACATGGAAAAATACTAGGGCCGTATCATCTAAGAAACAGGAGCTAGGGCTCCCAAAGTAAAAAAAGAATTACTTGAAAGATCTCATAAAAATTTTTCCCTTAAAACTGAAATTTCTGTAGCTTTGACCAATGCATTAGAGGGTTAAATACCATCTCAATTTATCTCCTTAGGTGGTGCATTCAAGACGATGCAGAGCCCGAAGCACCTGAAACCAGAGGGCTACATCGGCTCACCGGCCGACCCCAAGGCGCCCACGATGTTCAACTTCCCCTCCCCGCACGCGGTCCAGCACACAGGTTTCCCGCTAGTCTCCCAGAACGTGTGCCATAGACTCCCGCAGTACGCGTCGACTCCGGGCGAGGAGCAGAGCTTGGTGTCGGAGGGATGCGAGAGTAGTGTAGATGTCAAGGAGAAAGGTAACGAAATGTGTAATGTAATTGTGAAAGCGCATGAATGTTCATCACAAGCAGTCGCCTCCGAGTCTGCGGGTGCGGATGTGGAAAAGCCACAGGCACCGAAAAAGACACTCTCCTTTACATATCTCAAAGCATTGAATGCGAATCACCAAACCTCATCTACTACATCAACAAATCACACATATATCATCACTAACTCCACCTCTCCATGTTGTCATGCCCGTCATACTAACAATAAATGTGTCAAAGTAAATGTTGTCGAGGACGAAGTGCTTACTAACATTGCGGATCATCCACTAGCTCCAACGAGTGAGGAGAGTGTCGGGGTCGCTAAGAGTAGTGGTCATAGTGAGGCTGGCAGCATAATCGTACTAACCCAAGCGTCTCTCGCTAACATACTAAACAACTCCAACCCCCTAACGCCTCCCGAGGAGAGGTCCGAAAAGAAGATCTTTATCAATCCGGGTAGCCAGCATAGCTCTTCCAGCGACGGTCGTCAGACCATTACTCAGCAGATCTTGATGATCAAGGGTAAATCTCACTAACTAACTTAGTTTATGGTTTGAGTTTGTGTTACCAAGTTGACTCTCAATGTAGTCCCCAGACAAATTTCTAACGAGCCTTTGGTGTTTCAGGATCCTGTGCGTCCAGCGTGGCCAACATGAGCTCAACCGACTCCACCCCAATCATGACTACGACCCCGATTCTACCATGCCAGAAGTCAATCATGCTTGCTCTCAACAACTCTCAGAAGGTATTCCTTTATTTCCATAATTTCCATATTCAACGAAAAAACACCCAGGATGTTGTCCCAACTTTTCAGACCCCATTGAGGGCTCTGGAGTTACTTTTTGTAGGCCAAATTTGAAAATTGGACAGGAAAGCAGAGACAAAATCTTAAGTGCTTCATTTTTGAACAATGAAAATTTGAACTAGTTGTCCCCAAAATATTCACCTTACGTATAAAACCCCCTTCATTCAACTGAAAACAAAACCAGCCCTTTAAGAAGACATTTCACTAACTAATACATGCTTCCAGGTCGCCTTTGTTCCCATAAGCGAGGAACAATGCTTCAAAGCCCGATCAAACATGTACGTCAGCAACGCTGGAAACAACGTCGAGAGCTGCTCCACGGTCGCCATGTCGCCAGTGAATCGGCAGAACCAATCCATTCAGTTTCTACGGATGCCAAACCTCATCATACCATCACAGCCGATGCATCAGGAGTACATGAGCCAGAACATGATGCAGAACCAGCAGCAGCACGTTCAAATGTTCCAGAAGGACATCAAGGCGGAACCCGAATCTCCCCGAAGCGTCGTTTCCTCAACACCCAAGCTCGAGTCCGGCTACATGCAGGCTTCCAACGTAGCTTCTCAGTACACGGAGAACCGACGACCCTCGTCAGTGGATGAGGAAGCTAGAGACGAGCAGGGTGGCTTGCGAGTGGACCAGGAGGAAGAAACCAGCGAACCGGAGAGCAAAGAGTTCGTTTTGGCGCCCACGCCGGCCCAGCTAGGCAAGGCTCCTCTGCAGAGACGCCAGAATATGGGTAAGCAAGCTTTATTGGGCTTCTATTTGAAGAGCTCATTTTTAATGAGGCTGAATTTTAGTTTCACAAGGAGATGATTCAACGCCATCGTCTCCCCTGCTGCTCCCCACGACCACCGGCTCAGCCGCAGACGACTTCCAGAATCAGATCTCGCCGACGATGAAGAAGGGCCTAATGAAGAAGATGAAGCCGGATGAAATGGACAAGTGAGTATTTCTGCTCAGGCTTCAAACACCTTATAAAAATTTAGGGGACTAATTTTTCTAGTTTTGAGTTTTACTTTGAAGTTTAGTTTGAACTGTGAAGTAAAAAAATGTTGTACATTGAGAAAATTCCAATAAGTCAAGAATCAAAAGTCTCTATTGCTCTCTTCCCGACTAAAACTTGCTCCCTTTTCACCCTTTCAGCGTTCTCCGCAAGGTCGATTTCGAGAAGAAGTTCCAGACGCTCCCGCAGTTCAAGCCCGAGGACTGTCAGTCGCCCAGCGCTATCTCTGTGCCGTCGTCGCCCCGCGTGTTCACGCAAAACTACAGAAAGAAAGCTCATGGGTTGCCAAAACTCGGTAAGTTTGCTCCAAATCACGAAAAACCAAAACTTCAACGTCCAAATCGTGTTTCAGAGGACCTCTCCGAATCCGATACCGGGAGCATCGCTTCCACCACGGCAACGCCCTCCTCTTGCTCCATCGGCACCAGATTCTTCGGCCCAGAGTTCAGCATCGACCAACTCCGGTCCCTAGGTAAGCATTTGGGGGCAAATCTGGAGAAAATGCCTCACGAATTCGTTGCAGCTGCTTGTGACATGAATACGCCAGATCAAGCAGAAAAGTCGCCTCGAACTCCCAAGACACCGTCACAGAGGTCGGCGGATGCTGAGAGGGGCCACCGAAAAATTCTGGAGCAAAGGAGACAGCTGGTGATGCAGCTGTTCAAGGAACAGGGCATGTTCCCAACTTCGCAGGCCACCAACAATTTTCAGGTGAGTTGAGACCAGGGGCGTTTTTAGGGTTATTTCACTGGAGCCCTTGACTCCAAGATTAACATTTTTGGAGCCCCCTGAGCCTTCCACCAATTAGAGAAAAGTGTTTTTAGCCCTTTTCTCAAAATTATTTTGGCCCCCTAGGGCCTGTTCACATATTACGTAACGGTGAAAATCTAGATTTTCGACCCCCACCCCCCCCCTCTGTCACGGTTTGTCACTTTTGCTCAAACCCCCCCCCCCCCCCCCTCTGTCACGTCACGCAGTATTTTTTTCTAATAATAATAAGCACAAGTTCATATATTATATTTATTTTATTATCAATTATATTTCTTCCCAAGGGGATACTAAATGGGTGCCAAGAGAAACTATTGGCATGGGAGTATTCATTTGTTTACGAGTATGTTTTATTTTCGTTCGTAAATCGAAAATCGAAACAGTTATACAAATTTCAAAACCATGTATGAGAAAAGTCTGTTTGTTCCCGAATTTGGTTTAAAAAGCATAATAACATATAACTTGGGTAAAAATGTACAATTTTTGTTCAAAAAACCCGTGACGTAACACAGAGCTAGAACCCCCCCCCCCCTCCCCCTTAATTTTTGTCACGGTCATGTCACGATTTTGCCAACCCCCACCCCCCCCTAGGCACCGTTACGTAATATGTGAACAGGCCCCTAGCCCCTATTAAAGGACCAGTTTTTTTCCTGAAATAGGGGATACATAATTTTTTATGGACCCCTAGCCCTTTTTCCGGATCCCTTTTCTCCCAAATAACGGAAGAAAAATATAACTGGATCTCCTAGCTCCCATTTTAAGGCCCTTTTCTCCAAAATTAAGGGAAAAACAATTTTTACTGACCCTGATTTAATTTTTGCCCTTTAGATCATGCACAGTGACGTCTTTCCGACGAAGCAGAGTCTGCAGCTGAAGATCAGAGAAGTGCGGCAAAAGTTCATGGCACAGCCTGGCTTTACGGCAGGGCCGTTTACTCCAAACGAGGGTAATCCTAACATTCAGAATACTTAACTTGCATTGAGGGAAGTGCGTGAGGAAGACACGCTCGTTGCTTTTTAATTTTTTACGATTCCCAAAAGATTAAAGATGAGGAAGTCGGAGTTTATTTATCACTCTTTGCAATAGCGTTAGTAGAGACAGAAGAAATACAATACAATACAGTGTAATCGAATATGATAAGGAAATAAATGAATAAATTCAAAATCTTGTACATTTTGGTCCAAAAGAAACAAAAAAGAGAAAGTATATAAAGTATTGGGTGATAAATTTTGAAAACTTAGGAATATTTACATTTGATTGAGAAGAAGTATACACAAAATTTGATAAAATTGCTCGCATGAGAGAGAAAAGATGTAAAAGAGTAACATAATTTGTTGATTAGACAAACTTTGGAGTAACTTTTGAGCTGCAGACGAATTCCAGTTCAGTTAAAATAGACAGTTTTATGATAAATCCAAGCTACTATTAACTTACTAAAAATTAAATGATGATAGCTATGTAGTTGAATAGATGTGCTTTTTAGCAGAGTAACTGTTATAGAGTAGGACGTTATGCACAAACATATTTTACTTATTGTGTTGTAAGATTTTGACCACTGAGAGCATTAACATAAGAGGTAGCGAATAAAGAAAAACTTTGGTGCCAATAAAATTAGGAATCCGCTTTCGAGGACACTTCTTGGTTTGCGAAGGGTCCGCACTTTAGGTCACTCAAAATCACACACCTTGAGGGTATATTTTGTATATTTTACGAGCATTAGGTAACGTGTATTATGTTGTAGAATCAAAAGTGTTTAGTTTAGTTCGAATGTTGTTAGCAGAGTAATGTGTTAATTTAATCAAGCATAATTCAAGTAAAATACAAAGGATTAATTGAATAAACAAAATAGACATGCAACAGTTGTTTGACATTTTTTAGTGCATTTTCAACATTTTGCAAGAAAATGCACTATTGTGGCTGCTTTTCTGTCTGTCTGAAATTTTATAGCTCAAGAACCAGAAGAGCTAGAGAGCTGCGGATTTTGCATCGTGTAGGACCTGGTCTGTAGGGTTGCAGGCTATCAATTTTAGGCCCCTACCCCCTCTTGGGGCGGAATGACGGGTGTTTTAAGTTGGTATGAAATCTCCTTATATTACATCCGATTGAGCTGAAATTTTAGTATGTTATAGTCTGTGTCAAATCTAGCAATTCATGGTACCACATGTATCCCCTATCATGTACAGGGACGGAGCTAGGGGCCTTCAAAGTTTGGTCTCTCAAAATCTTTGAAAATGCACCCTTAAGCTTAACCTCCGATCTTGCTTTTTATATATTTTTGTTCTGAGGCTCAATTTCGCTCAGAGAATAGAGCTGATATGGAGTTTTAAGACTCAAGAGAGACTCGAGATGATGGATGTCTTCAAATCTAATTCCCAAAAATATTGACTTAAAAATAAATTAAGTCATTCCAAAAACTTCGAATTGACTTGAAAAACCGCAAAAATTTTAGTGAGTTTTAAAAATCCTTTTGAAGTCAAAATAAACTGGAAAGAAACTGGAATTGAAGTTTCAAATTAATTTTTTGGTCGGTCCTCTTTGACGCTCCGTCCGACCAGTCCAGAAGTAGTTCGGCACGGGCAGGAAAGAAGTGCAGAGACCGAATGAACTCGAGAGCGAGCGGACGTGTTTTGTGCAACTCGCAACATTAATAAATTTACCATTTCAACCTCATTCATAAATACAAGAAAACCAAAAGTTCAAAGAAGCAGAAAACCCAGAGAGTCGTCTAGTTTTGTACACGAGAGTATTTTTACACAGCATCCGGGGGAAGATGCGAAAAGTGAAGAGTTGAAATAGTGCCAATCGATCAATAAAGAACGACTGATAGAAGAATATTTAGGAATTAACACCATGGTCATCAGCAGGAACCTCGTCAAGTTGCTTCGAGAGTGTGTGAAAAAGTGAGACTCAAAGTGCAGATGGAGACGGCGAGCTCCGAAGCTCAAGCTGCCAAAATAGCCAAATTAGTTCGAGCGAGCTAATCGAGAGAATTAATAAAGAGTGCCTTCTTGCTTTTGATCCGGAGTCAGCCCGAGTTGGTCCCGCGAGCGCAAAGCCGTATTTAAATAAGAATTTTGATTTGATTTAATTTACCATAAATTTGCTAAAGAGCTCCGAAACAACCTCCCCGATATTGGGAAGTGTGCGTGTGTGAATATATTAATGATAATAGGCAAGAAAAGAAGATAATAAAACAAAAATTACAAAATATGGCTTCATTATCAGTATCATGTTCCATTAGCTCTAATAAAAATCTGATAGTTTTTTCAATTGCTTTAATTAACTTAATGATGTGCCATTGCTTACCGCCATCGAGCTCGAGCACAAAAGGACCAGCGAAAAACGCCACCGCGACCGCAACTCCGAACTGTGAATCAGTCGAGAACGTATTTCAAAATCGTGGAATAATGAGTAATGAAATACCTCGGCGACCATTGCAGGGTAAGTTAAAGGTTTTAAATGGGTTTTTTCATTGCCCAGCGCAAGAATTCCTCGAGCCTTGCTGCTTTTCCTTTATTCATTTTTCTTGTATGCTTTTCTTTCTTTGATTCGTTCGCCGTTCTTTTAGCACATTTTTTATCGCACAAAATGAACTATTCCGCTCGTTGTGTGTCCGGATTTCTTTTCCCAAAGTTCACCCATAATTTCCGCACTTTTGAAAATTTTATCTCCGAGGTACTTTGAGATGTTCTCCTGATTCTTGTTTTAAAATTTATACAAAAACATATTTTGAAAATTAGCCTAATTTTTCGAGCCTTATTCGGAAAATTTAAAACTCTATAATTTAGTTCGCAAAAAAAAACCAACTCAACTACGCGTTCTCGTGGCGTTTTTAAGTTTTTTGCTCTTGCGTGCTCCGTGCTTCTTTGCATTCCTATAATAAAAGCGAGTAAAACCGGCTTAGCAATATGAACGTGAGATAAAACTTCAACATTCAACAATAAATAAATAAATACCACATTTGCGATGCAGTCGGTATATTGCGGGCATGTGCATACTTTTCTCCTTTTCGCAAGTTTTCAAAGTTGTGGAGTTGCGGTTCGAAAAGCTGCAAAAGGTGCTCTTTGTAAATGAGCGAATGTTGCGAAACCGAGAATGAGAATGAATGAGACGTTTAACGTCAGGTTTACGATAAACGGATGTTGGAATGAGCCTCTTGCAGAGAGCTTGAGCCAAATTAAAAATCGTATTCCAGAGAGATTCCTCAGGTGCAGACATTCCGGGGGGGTTCAGCTCCCTCAACCGTGATCGCAATGGCGAAATTAATGACCCCAGCAGGAATTTTGTTACTGCTAATTCTTGCAAAAAATCTGCTAAATTGTCATTTGAAGGTGGTCCGGTGTGCCTGAGACCGGCGACATAAAACATTCAGTGACGGGCACGGTTCAAATATTACGTCACGGTAAAAATCGGGACTTTAGACCCCCCCTCTGCCACGGTTGCTGCTGACCCCTCCATCATCGTCCTCAGACCGAGACGTAATATTTGAACAGACCCTGGAATAGATTTTGAGTCATTCAGAGTTGAAGAAATTTATTCATTTTGTCACCAAGTGCAAAAAAGGCAATAAACGAGCGTCTCTAGATTGGGCAGAAAATTATTTCCTAATTCCTCATTTGATAAGAGCTTGAGCAGTTAATTAAGAAACACTAATCTGAATGGAAAGATGATTTAATTTCCAATAAAGCACCAGGAAAAAAAGTTGGCAAAATTGGGGAATGTCGGAAAGTGTGTCGGAGCCGATGAGGGAGCCTAACTGTTATCGACGAGCGACAAGTACAAAGCAATTGCATGTCCCCTTTTAATTATCAATCGACGATAAAAGAAGCATTTCACTCCACTTTGGCAACCGTATGAATTAAATGTGAGAAATACCCGACGAGCTGTGAGGTACATTCCGAAATTCACCTTTTTCTTTTTCTTTATTCATAAAAGGCACCGCGTTGCTGTACGATAATTTTTGTATATTTTTTGGTATCTTCGATCTCCTCTCTCTCTGCCCACATTTTCGTCCATCGTTCCCTTGCATTCTTCGGTCTTCTCGTTCCGCGTTTTGTGTGTGTATCTCCAGCACTTTTCTACCGTATGTGCACGCTTGTCGGTTGAATACTTAACAACACAATAAGTCAACAGTTGGAGTATGTATCGAGAGGCAGCTCAAACAGTGGATCAATGAGGCAATCATGAGGCACACACATTTCTCCTGGAAACCCGATGCACAGCTTGTAAAATGCACAATGCAGAACACGGTGTGCATTGGTGTAAGTGCTCATGTGAATGGAGGCGAACGTTAGGTGCAATATAAATAAATATTTTTAAATGATTTACCTGTGTGATATGCATTCCTTCTTCTTCCTCCTTGCCATTCTCCTCAGTCCTCGCTCCGTCGGCCCGGCCGCATAATGTAATAAGATACTGGATGCAAAGACACTGTCCGCATGCGAAGTGGTTGGTGAAACTCTTAAAATTAAAGAAGAATTTGAACTCGTTTCTTTTCTCGAGCTTCTCCTGAACTGGACTGTCGGTCTGTTGCTTTTCATGTCGTAGAATCTGTTCCTGGTTAAGTTACCCAGGACTTATCGTTTGGTTAAGATTATCGATGAAAGGACTGTTCGGTCTCTAATTTAATTTAGCTGAGATTTTTTTCTAAACTAGCTTTGGTCTATTTCCTGACCCCAGAATTTGACCCTGGGTATCTTTTAGACAAACCCGGAAATTACTGATGAGTGATCCTTTGCTCATAACTTTTATGTCCTCAATCCGATTGAGATTTAATTTAAGCATGTTGTTGTTGACACCAAACCTTATGACCCTATCTACCAAAGAAAAGGGTCCCCAACATCTATTACTTGCAAGTTTTCTTCCTTCGATACGTTGTATATTAGAAACGGTCCACGACCAAAAATAAAACTCATACACCGTTCAAAAGCCAGATCTTCAGTCTAAAAGAACCCATGAAAATTTTTTGAGGAGGACACCATGCAAGAAAAAACTTTTTCTCCTTTTCCAAAGGAATTCGTAGGGCATAATCGTTGAATGGACGATAATGCTTGCGAAAACCAGTTTAGCGAGCGACATTTTGAGGAAGCAGCGCATACTTTAACCGGGTCGCCGTTTCTCACGCTTTTGAGGGACCCGCCGACCGGCCCTTGAGTGCAGTGTAGTGCTTTCGAAGATGTGGGACTGCGTGAGGATGTGAGCGTCAAATATTTGCTTGTGCGTCCCGACGAACCTCCTATTGTGCCCATTTTGTGCGAAAAGGAAGCAAATCTGGAGAATGGATACTCGAGAGCTGAATGCGGCCTTTGTAGTCGACATGTTTCTAAATTGAGATAGGTGCCGCCTGGTGCAGTCATTTGTAAAAAACGGCAGGTGCAAAGCACATCGATCGCTCTCGTTTCGCCTGTGTACATTCACGAGAACGTGAACCCAAAAGCAGGATCCTCAACGAATATACTTGAACACACGATGGAGACTTGGCCTTTTTTTTCATATGAATGCATGGTGGCGTTAGCTTGTTCCAGCACGTTTGATGTTGCGCTGACTCGCTCATCTCCGTCTCCGAGCACACGAGAGCGAGACTATACACGCAATTACGAAGAGGGGAACCGTGAATGCGAGGGACGACGTCTTCATAAGACTCTTGAGCTCCACTAATGTGTCATAATCTTGATATTCTTACCGGCGTAAAAACAGCTGGAGACCCGGGGCTGGCAAACAGAACGAATGTGGGGCTTTCGGGTTCGCTTTCCCAGCTTTTCAGCGGAATGCAGTGCCTAATGGGCCCACAAAAAAGAGGAGCAAACAAACCAAACTCCAGCTTGTTGACAGTTCTTTATGGCTTCGGGCTGTTTGTCTAAGCGTCTCTGTTTGCCTTCGGAGGCAAGTATCGCATGCAGTTGACAAAGCCATTTCTTGTATGTACACTTATGCTCGATGGTGATCCGAAGCATCGGGAGATCGGGAGTTTTCTCGCGTTCTTAATTTTTTTCGAGCTTAGAGGAGAGTGTATGTACTTAGTCATGGGAGGAGGCTTTAGTCATCGCGGTGGTCGATTCATTCATGTCTTATAAATAGGTGCTATCTTATCAGCATTTCGGTGTCTTATCGCGGCGAGATATGCGAGAACGGGGTTTGTAAGTGACACTTTCCGGCATTCCTGGAGTCACTTTTGAATATTTTATGGGTTTTTATTGCTCTGCAGCAAGCGTATTTGTGTAAGCTCGGGGATTAGAGACATAAGGGACGACTGGAGTTAATGGTAGAACCTTAGGACATTTTTTCCCTCAGAGCAGTTTTCTCTCTCATAATAAAATTTAAAGGAAGGTTCAAGGCCAAATGAGACCTTAAGGTTTATACCGTTGCGCATGCGCAAAAAGTTAACTCTAAAAGATGCAAGAATTGGTCTCTCACGGCTTCTTGATGTGCGATGGTAGCTGTAAAAGCCAGAATCAGCTTTTTGGTTGATCACAGGATCGCGAAAAGATGTCTCCTATTCTGCGCATGCGCAATAGCAAGATTTTTTTTTGTGGTGTTTAATGGAATAAACAAGCATTCAGTTCCTAATGGAGTTGTAAAAGACGTTAAAATAATATCTTTAGTCAGCAAAAAAGCCAGTTAATTCAAGAACCTTAAATGGTTTCCGTTTTCTTTTGTCCCAAAAGTGGCGCTAATGGGAATGAAGGGTTCCTTCTGAAGAAGAAGAGTCACGGATGGACTAACGGACACTTATCATAAATAACAGTGAGGTGCAAGAGAAAAAGCGAGCGGGCAGGTGACCGAGCAGGGGTCAGAAAGCGTGACTGCGGCCTACGTGTGAGGTCCTGAGCGACACCGAATCGATTAAATGCTGTGTGCCATCGTGTTCAACGAATGTACTTTGGTTGAGTCACCTCGAGCTCTATTCTGCTGGCCGGAGCACAAAGAAATGCCATTGAAATTAGTCCGGTGGTAAAAAATGAAGTCTTCATCGCGAGGAACGGGCCGAAATCGAGGAATGTAGAGACTGGAGGGGAACCAAGAACGTGAGTCGTGAAGCGTAAAGCTTTTTCGTCACGATTCTGAAACCTTTGTCAATTCCCGAGCCATCTATAATTTTTCAAAGTCCGCTGAGAGCTGCGATCAGATGCTATCGATAGAATTTGGGAGTTTAATTAGCTGCCCGCTCGTCATTACCAGCAAATACTCCATAATAGCCCCGGACTAAGTGTAATCATAATCAATTAGGCTGAACACAATCGTAGAAATGTTCTTTCGTCTGTCTGCTTTGTCTTCCCAGAATTCCTCGCCGTCGACTCGCGCGTTGAGATAGGTTTGGTGGGGAGAGAGCGAAAGAAGAATCGGCTGTAAGGTACACAAGGTGCAAATGCAGGGCGACGTCGACGATGAATCCACATTCCTAGTGTGAATATGTCTCACGGATGAATACACATGGGCACAAAAGTGGAGGAAATGAAGAGTATGGTGTCGAAAGCCCAGGGAGGATGACGCGTGGTTGATGGAGACGTGCTCTGAAAGTGACGTTTATAACTCAGTTTTATGTCCCAATAATGAGGTCTGATGTTTGTTCTAAACATAGAGAATTGTAGACTAGAGGGGGGATAAAAATGGATTCTCAGATTTTTTTAGTTCATTAAACTTGATTTATGGCAGTCAATACTACCCCATGTGAAAAAATTGCTGATTCGCCATTTTTGGTTTATTTACATCTTTGTCCCGTCCAATATGTAGTCTGGAGGTAAAATTCTGAAATTTCCCCGCACGGGGCCTGTACAAATTTTTCCCAATCTCCCCGCGTGGGAAGACTTGTGAACAAACACTCTCGCCCTCCAACACGGGGAGACTATCCAGAGTCTCTCCGTTCCATACTGGCCACTGGGAGACTTGTTCACACTGGGTAATTTATTCGTCCCTCCCTATTTATTGACGATGGTCACCTCAAACATGCCGAAAATTCCACAATTTCAAGAATTTGTTATTGGTCGGTATTGATTAGTATTGGTACAGCAAAAGATCCGTACTCTCTCTAGTATCCCATTCTCTATGGTTCTAAAACAGGTCAAGACAGACAGAACGACCTTCAGCAGCACTTTAGCTCTCCCATTGAAAGCAGATAAAAATTCCGATCCACTTTATTAGGCCTTTGTGTGAGACTGTTGCTGAGAATACACAAATGCCGAGGTGCATTTTGTTAAAAGGTTATAAAGCAGCAATAAATAATCTCCCAAACTTGCGACTCATGCTTCGATCTCAAATCAACACTCTGCGCGCCGGGGTTTTATCAAGCCATTATGATGGTGCACTTTTGGCCCTCTTAAATGCCCATCCAGGCTCCCATTTGTGATGAGCCATGTTCCGTCACCTGCTACAGCGCTGCTTGGGGGCCAATCAAAAGTTTATGGGCTGCGTGAGGTCACCGGCGCGGTGTCAACTTTATTAGCACACTCGAGATTTTAGTGTACGAATACGCTTATTTATTATTCCATTCGTTTTGGAGAGTTTTTATGTTGTTCTTTATGTCTCTCTTCACCGATTACATGTTACGGGGCAGCCGGGCAGCCGGCAGAGGAACAACATAACAAAGAAACCACGCAGGAAATTTTGTGATAAAATGTCGAGCCGCACACACATCAACATGGGAAATGCATACGATATCGAGAGAGATCGGTGGTGTTAATATGATGTGGTGGGCTTTAATGTGTTATTTTGATGTTACTTGAGGAAACATAAGTAATTATCGTGGCGACTTTAGCGCCATGTCGGCTCACTTGAAGCCTGCTCCTGGCTCTCGGGAACACGGATTTGTAATTTAAATTTTTGAGCTCCCGATTGTCGCGCCGGAACATTCCTGGGAGGTGGTCATTGAACGTCTCGAAATGTATTATTTTTATCAATAAGCATGTTCATGTGGGACCGATAAGGTGAGCAAGCGTGAAGGTGGAGAGAGAACAAAAGTATGTCAGACTCGGTGTTCGGACGAAGAACACCCGAAAGCACCTTTGAAAACCCTGGGCGGTCCAGGCGTCTGTGGAATCCGTCAGTAGAGAAAGAACACAGGCAATTTTCAATCAAACTCATAAATGCATACTTCCTCTTGCTAATTCCAGTCCGAGCACAATGGAGATTACACACAGTGAAAAGGAACAGTTGGCTTGGATGTGTGGGGCCTAATAACTAATAATAAAGTGGAACTAATCGAAGTAAAAAATGAGACCATTCTTGGAGAAAAAAATCTGTCGAGGGTATTTAATGAGGAATAACGTAACAATGCAGGGAATGCATTGGTGAGGGACTGTGTGCTGCGTAGGTATTTTAAGGTTAACAAATTCCTTTGATACGCATGTTCAATAAAATCAAGAGGTAGAATTAGTAGTAGGTGGCACCGTTCTGATCTCGGTCTCCCTCGTTTCGTGTCCGTCTGTCTGATTAACGTCTTTATTTGATACTGAAATGGTTTTAGAACAGCTCTCACACGATTAAGAAACTCTCAGTAACTTCTGAATTTTTTTCGATAAGGAATTTTTGATTTAGGAAATTTCCACTGATCCACTAGGAAGGAAAATGTCTCAACCTTTAGGATTTTCCATACACATTTTGATTTATGAAAAGGGCTTTGAAAAAACACGTTTTTGGATCAAAAAAGGTGAACAAACTTTTGAAATTTTTTTGACTAAACTTTGGTCGAAAAATCGGTCTCTGAAACCTTCAACCGGCTCTTAGCAGATGAGGAAGTCTTAAAAGCCCAGATCAATTTTCAGAGAACCCGCTTTTTATCGTTAATTTCCGACCATTAGTTCCACCGGTGGTGAGCTCTCATGGTTTAAGTCGTTCCCCGAAAGGCAACCAGAAATGGGCCCACTGCTGTGCGTAAATGATAAATAATCTGAAGCATGTAGCAGGAGAGACTCCCGCGCACCCATTGTTGCCCACAGATCGGAATCCTCTGATTTATGGACTTCTGATCGACACCCCGGTCCGTCGAACTACACGGTGTTATGTCTTCATAAGAGTGGAGAAATCGAGTCTGATACTGCGCTAAGTAACAAGTAATTTGTTGCTCAAACACACGGTGGAGAAGTAGGTAATCTGAACTTTCTTTTCTGTTCTGCGTCTCGCCGTCGGGCGCGCAGCGTGGCGGTCGACCAAAAAGAAGATACTTAGACGTATTTGATTCAATTTGATCGTCATAAATTATTACACACAGAACGAAACACAAATTTTTCCAACTTGATCGCCTAGTGATGCCCCTCTTGCGGTTTGTGTTAAAGATGTAAGCTGCTCGTGTGTATATTTACACTTAGGCTAATTAAGTTCACAGCTGCATTGAGTTTATTTCATTAATGGAACCCAAGATTCGGAACATTCGGTAGTTGTGTCAGCTCATGTTCACAAATAAAGCTAGCAAGAGCAAGAAAAGAGGATTACGTTGGGATGAAAGCGAGCATTGTGAGTGCTCTAGAAACCATCTCTCGTCGAAGTGATGCCCGTACAGAGAGATACTGTAACTGTGAATTGAGGCAGAAAGGAATGTATTCATTGACTATAAACGCATTTGTGAGATCTTTATCGATTACAAAATTCACGACTCAGCTTTCAACTCGGTATTGAGCTTCATCTTCTCATTAGTTGTAAATCTCTCGGCAGCCTCACCTCCACTCTCGAGATTAGAAGACCGGATTTCTTTCGGTTTTTTTTTTTTTTTGCACTTTCAACATTTCCGATCCGTCTGTCTGTCCTAAATTATAAGACTTAGAGACCTGCAGTTTTTTTCATGTTGTCATGTGAAGTCTGAAGAGTGAGCTTATTGTATTGATGTGTTTGAAAACCTGCCAGGGACGTAACCAGGGATTTTTTCTCGTTGCATGAAACTTTCTTATACGTCATCCAATTGAATTGAAATCTTAGTATATTGTAGTCCGTGCAAAATCTTGCAAATTATGGAACCACGTGTGACTTTTATGTCTTACAGGGACGGATCTAGGGGCTCTCAAAGTTACCCTATGTAAAAGTTGCCGATCTGCCATTTTTCATTTGCTTACATCTTTGTTCCGTCCAATTTGTAGTCCAGAAAAAAAATTGGAAAAAAGGCAGTTTTGCCGGAAAATTTTTACTTTCGGGGCAAAAATTGTTTTTCCCGGTCCCTCCGCGCGGGGAGTATTTTTTTTCTTCCAAATGAGCTGCAACCTTTCAAGCGGTTCAGAATCTCTATGATCTCAGTTTCTACAGAAGAAAATCAATTCCTCAACTAAGCATTAATTTTTAAGAGATGTTTAGTCATTATCAAATTAGGTGCATTCACTTAGGGCCTGTTCACATATTACGTAACGGTGAAAATCGAGATTTTCGACCCCCACCCCCCCCTCTGTCACGTCACGCAGTATTTTTTTCTAATAATAATAAGCACAAGTTCATATATTATATTTATTTTATTATCAATTATATTTCTTCCCAAGGGGATACTAAATGGGTGCCAAGAGAAACTATTGGCATGGGAGTATTCATTTGTTTACGAGTATGTTTTATTTTCGTTCGTATATCGAAAATCGAAACAGTTATACAAATTTCAAAACCATGTATGAGAAAAGTCTGTTTGTTCCCGAATTTGGTTTAAAAAGCATAATAACATATAACTTGGGTAAAAATGTACAATTTTTGTTCAAAAAACCCGTGACGTAACATAGAGCTAGAACCCCCCCCCCCCCCTCCCCCTTAATTTTTGTCACGGTCATGTCACGATTTTGCCAACCCCCACCCCCCCCCCTAGGCACCGTTACGTAATATGTGAACAGGCCCTTACCTGACGCTTTTTACACCTTCTAATTGCGTCGGTTTGAGTTGCTTCCGCACCATCGACCCCGAGACATGAAAGGAATCCTCTGCGCTTACACGAAAAATCTTTCAACCTAAATGGAGAGAATAACAGGAAGTGGTGATCAACACAATTTTCTTCCCATCATCCTAATCAAGCCAATTTAAACATTAAACTTCCCTCAGAATTACAGACTCTAATTGAAGTTGTGTATATTTTTTCATTGCAGCAATCACGTTGAGAGTGTGCGATGTACCTTCGGCAGGAACATGCTGTACCGACGATATGGAAAGTAAATTGACGAATTATGCAAAGCAGCAGATTGAAAAAAACACAAAAGACTCCATCCAAAAGCTGTCGGCCGTTTTGAAGACGAGGGCACAAAAATTCACGGGTGAGTCATATTTTATGATAGTGCTAATTTGATTTCGACGCGAAAAGGAGAATCGCTGGCCGAGAACTATCGGATCCCATGACGATAATCGAGTGTTGGGAAAGAATTAATGATTAGATGCCAAATGAGATTCCGAAACTTTGTTTCTCCTCTGATAATTTGAAATATTTGCATAATGGAGGCGAGGAAGAGGCTGAGTGTTTAACTTTTTATAAATCAGCACTTTGGGAATTTTCAGTTTACTCTGGAAAGTGCTCGGGCCGGCAGAAAGCAGATTTTCGGGCAGAAAAAAGCGCACGTACAAAGAAACATTGATAATTTTGCTTTATTTATGATACAAAAGCGTACAAATATCAATCGACTGGCTCGAATGAGATCATCGCTAGGTATAGGTTTGTAGACGAAGCAGATCTGTGTGTTTGCAAACAAAATCTGCAGAATCCAGTTCAATTCAAGTTTTGGATTTCAAACCGCATTGGTGTCGTCTCGCGGAACCACTTTAGAAAGGTTTCCTCGAACGCAGATGTTGCGCCTACCTTTTTATGGGCTAAAGTAGGCCTTGACAGACGGAAACACTTGAGCGGGATCGACTCCAGAGAAATGATACGGCGCTATCCCATTTGGAGATAAGATCTGCTGATTTGAAAAATCACCTTCTTTGATCGGAGCCGCAAAAATTGATTTTGCCCAAAATTGGATGGCCTGAATTTTGCGTGGGATGGAATTGACTGTTTTAATTATGACAAACGTTAACCCTCTGATGCATATGTGACTTTAAGAAATAAGACTCCATTTTTGCTAAAGAAGGAGTGATCTTCTTAACAAAACTTTTCAATTATTTGACCAATGAAGTTGAAATCTTAGGGTGTTGTAGCTGACATAAAATCTGATAAATCATGCAACCAGACTATGACCCTATCACCTAAAGGAGAGGACCTAGGGCTTGCCAAAGTTGATAGAAAATAATTAAGCCACGGGTTTCTTTATTCAATCAGTTTGAGATAGACGGACAAATCTAAAAAACCTCCATCAAAGCGTACCTCAACGATTCAATTAAAAACACGTGAACCCGAGACAAGACCCTTGACTTATGGGGCAAGGCAGGGGATGAAAAAACGTCTACTTTTTATGGGCCGAAGGAATCTCGAAGGCAATAAAAATGTTTCACATGCCTCGAACGCACAAATTGAGATGTGAACACCTTAATAAGTGTATATTACACCGGCTCGGCGCGGCACGGAGCGGCTTCGGCGGCAAAGCACCATCTTCAGAAGTTTGTTAAGTTGGTAAATACTGCGCTGTGTTCTGTAGCCTCCTTTGCGGCAAATATTGTGTATATGAGTGAGAACGCAGTCGGGCATGTTTCTTGATTGAATGCCAAAGCAGTTGAAAAATAAATAAAAACGAAGCCTTTTGTTTCTGCAGTCGTAAAAGCTGAGATGGAAAAATGTTAGACCTGTTTTGTTACGACTTTGTGAATGGAAGTCGAGGAACACATGGAAATTACAAGTTTGCATTTGCTTTAATTGCAGAACACTTTAAGGAGCTGCTGGCACAGTCGAAGCGGGAGTTCCACGAGATGTTCAAGCGCACATATGGGGCGATTTATGAGCAGAATGCCCAGGTCTTCTCTGACCTTTTTAATGAACTGGAGGGCTACTACGTTCGCGGCAAAGTCGACCTGGTGGAGGCGATGGATTCGTTTTTCAACACGCTGTATCAGAAGATGTTTACGGTTATCAACATGCAATACAACTTCGATGATAAGTAAGTAGAAATTTTCAGAAATAGAAAAATGATTTTTTTTCTCTAAAAAAGTAAAATGTTTATGTCGAGGAAAGGTTTGTTATGTAAATACCTAAAGTCTGACGAAGTAATGTAAACAAAAGTCTGATCGAGCCGTTCTCTGGTTCCATTGTTGGAGGTCGAGTCATTCTCTGCCGGCGTAACTTGACTATTAGATTATTCGCTGTCTCAGCTAAGAAGTTGAGTGGCGTGTCTGTTTGTCTACTCGTGGCTGAACTGATCCCCTCCATAGTTATCTAAGAAGATAGTCATGTTTCTTTAAATTAGAAATCTATGGTTTTTTCTTTAAAGAGTTCCAAAGTATGATTCTAGTTTTCTAGAATACTGTGGTCAACCATTAAACTCTTGTTTGGCTATCAATTTAGAGACCTCTGGTTTGCAGATTTTCTAGAGTATTTCCTACTTTAGATTCACTAAGAAACCTCTAAAAATAATCAAGATAACTGTGGTCAACTCTGTTTTCTAAAAAAATGTATATCTTAAAATATTCAAGAGATTTCCCCAAAGAGTAGTCAAGACTGTTTCTCTAGAGGACTGTGGGCAATAGAAAATATGCACGGCTATTCCAAGATCAGGACACCATGGTTCAATGGTCTGGTTCAATTTCATTGAGGCCAAGAGGCCAGCTCTCCCAGTGAGCATTCAATAGAACTCCTATTTTCTTAGATTACAATCGAATTCCGTACAATAACAAGAAAAATAATCTAATAAGTCTCTAGTGCGTACCTAATTGCTCGAAATCGTGATTTCTAACAGAGAATGTTTTCTTTTCAGGTATTTGGGTTGCGTTAGCGAGAACATGAAGGATCTTAAGCCATTTGGCGACGTTCCAGACAAACTTTCAGTACAAATTAAGAGATCTTTTGTGGCGACGCGAACATTTTCACAGGCCCTGAATACTGCAGCAGAAGTAACGAAAAACGTTCAGAATGTGAGTACGAAGATTAAAGAAAATAGAACAATATGTCTTTAGTATGCGCTTCATGAAAAGAAACGAGAGTAATTGTTGTTTTGCATCCAGCAAAGAAAAGAATTCCAGTTGAGATTACGCGTTGGAATCTTTTTTTTCGAAGAAGCTTTGAGGCGCATTAAAGTCGTAAAATGTATCTGGTCATTAATCGGCAACTCGGCGAGAGACAGGTGCCGAAGAGCTCAAAGGTTTACCGAGAACCTTATCTCAAGGCTGAGTTGGCAAAACAGTCTTATTAAATTACCGAGCGCTGCGAAAAAACAGAAGCACAAGTACTAGAGCTTCCCACTTTTTTGTGTTGGTTTTTACGATTTCCAAGACATTTTAAAGGTATTTTTTGGAAGTTTTAGGTCCCAAAGTTCAATTGAAGTCTATCAAATCCAAGTCAATTAAATGCAAAATATGAGTGAAATCAAGCAAGAAATCTCTTGTTAAATTTTTTAAAAATATCTTAAAGTGCCTAAATATCTTACTCAATGAATTTGTACATTGGCCATTTTAAGTAAAATTTAACAACTGTTTTTGATGCTTTAAGAACACAATTTTTATAAGCCCTAACCAGTACTAACGCTCTTCTATCTCCTCCGTAGATTCGCCTGTCCCCCGAGTGCACCAATGCCCTCACCAAGATGCAGGTCTGCGGCGCGTGCAGCGGCCACAGCGAGAAGCCCTGCTACTCGTACTGCATCAACCTCATGAAGGGCTGTCTCTACTTCTTCTCCGACATCAGTTCTGAGTGGGACAACTTTGTGCTGTCCATGGAGAAGATCTCGGAGCGCCTTCTGGGTCCCTTCAACATCGTGAACGTCGTGGAACCCATCAACATCAAGATCTCCGAGGCCATCATGAACTTCCAGGTAAGTCGACCCCTGCAGCTGTCAGCCCAGTCTAATGTCACGTTTCTCGCAGGATTCCGGGTCCGACATCACGCACCAGATCTTCCAGGGGTGCGGGAGACCGCAGCTAGGCCAAATGGGACGCCGAAAACGGGACTTGGGGCTGCTCCTGGACACGAATGAGGACTTTAGCTTGGAGCTAGACGCCGGGGCGGAGGAGATGAGGGTGAAGCGAGAGGCCAAGCCCGGCAAGAAGACGGATCTGCAGTACGAAACACTCAACTTCAGCGACATGGAGAACAACGGGGGCAAGAACAGGCGGAAAAACAAGAATAAGAAGCCGAACAAGAACAACTTTGAGGAGGAGACGCGGGACACCTACATGGACAAGCTGATCAAGGACATCCGGCAGAAGGTGAAGGACTCGAAGAAGTTCTGGGCGAACCTGCCGTACCAGACGTGCAACAATGAGGACATTGCGGCGCACTCCAGCGTCGACAGCCAGTGCTGGAATGGCCAGAACGTGGACTCGTAAGTATTGAGCTATTTTGGAATGTTTGGGGATTTTTTATCTTCCTTAACTTCTAAAAATGGGCTCAATATGTTTTTAAATAATTAGCTGATTTTCTTTGAAATCTGCTTAGATGTTTAGAGTAGACAATTTTGATAAGAAGAAACCAAGCTTTCCGGGTAACTAAAGGGCTCAAATTAGTTTCTTTTGCTTTAAAAAATTATACTGAGTTTTGAAAAGGCTTCCAAAGTCCAACGTTCTCTTATCTGAGTTTAGGGAAAGATTTTAGCTAAGAAACCCAAAAGCTAGAGTCCTTTTAGTCCTGTTTCCTTGAATGAAATTTTTTAAAGTTTATCTTCGAGATTTCATTAAAATCCTGTTCTCAAAAATCAACCCTAACTTTCAACAATTTTATTTTTCAGATACCCTCACTTTGTCGGAGCAGATCACAAGAAGGTCGTGGATTTGAGCGCGTCGTCGTCCGCCCGATACTCGAGCCTCATCAACCAGCAGCTGTACAAGCTGCGGAAGGCAAACAGCCAGCTGAGGAACGCGTACAATGGAATGGACGTGGAGTGGGGAGACCAGGAGGAGCCGTACTACGGCAGCGGGTCCGGATCGGGTCTCGGCAGCGACGAGGACATCGAGAGTGGGTCCGGCATGGGCCACTTTGACCTGGTTCCTCGCATCCCCGAGCTGCCTCCGCCCACCATGACCACGGAAGAGGCCACCAGAGGCGTCTCCCACTCCGATCCTCCCCGAATAGAGACGACTCCGAGCTCCACGGTGGGCACCTCGACGGTCAGCAGCACCGAGACTTCCGCGGGCGGAGGCGCGTCCAGCACGAGGATGCCGCAGATGACGAGGCTGAAGGCGCTGTCCGTGTTCCTCGTGCCCATCTTCGTGACTTGGTTCGGCGGCATGTTCACCGAGCTCCTGTGATTTTGTTGACTTAATATTATAGTGTTTGACTAGGCTTCTTCCGCACTGCTTCCGTTTGTATGTCTGGTGGAACTTTTAATTGTCTAACATATCAATGTTTAAGTTTCTTCGAATTTGAAAGTGTTTGAAACATCCAGGTTTCGTCAACGTATGTGAACTAGTCCTTAGACGTAAAATTATTTAACGTTTTAATTTTTAATTTTTGGTGTTTCCGTGTCAAAAATTCGATCTCAAAATTTGGCATTTATCATTGGCTTTTAAGTTTAACGTATTTTTGTAGCAGTTCATCGTTCATACAGGGATAGTCAGAGAGGTGACTATGTACAGACTCACGGTTAAGAAGGGACTTTGGATTTGGGGGCGTCGTGGTTTAAAATTGAATGAAGACTGTCATTAATTTTAAGGAAAATAAATTGCCACCAAACCGAGTTTCTCCAAGCATTTATTTATCCCAGTAATCGACAACCTCGTCGCCAACTTACACATAACAATCAATGATGATGTGAAGAACTTTGCATATGAATTGGAATGTTTTAGCAGTGTTTAGCTTAGATATAATTGACTGTGGTAATGCAAAATGTAAGAAATCGCAAAATTTAGCTATTTAAGCAATTTCGGAATACTATTGTACAAACTGTAGCATTAACTTAGATAGGTAAAGTAATATTATGAACTACAAATATGAAACATAGATGCATAGAGATTTTGTACGATTTGTAGACTAACATTTGTAGCAAATGCAGGAATGCAATAAAAAATTAAACATAATGAGCTATCGAGTTTTGGAGTAGACCCAGAGGACTAGGAGGAGGACGACGACGGCGAGCGTGGGAAGGACTGTCTTGGTGATCTGCTCCTTGATCTTGGCGTTCTCCTTCTTGCGCTCCTGCTTCTCCTTTCTCGTCTCCTTAGACCGCCCGCCCTTCAGTTGTCTCATCTGCGAAAGATTTTATTTCATTTTCTCCAGTTCCTCTTCATAACAATCTAATTGATCTTGATGACGAGACTTCAAAAGCCCAAGTCTCAAAAGGCTCAAATTCGACTCATTTGGAAATCTATCACTCTTGCACCTGAGCAATTAATAGTCTGCCACATCACTACGTGTATCCAACGTTCCATATACAAACGACACGATCGCGACCATGAACGAGTTATGATAAGAACTTTCAAGTTTTTACGTGACCGAAAATTCAACAATTTTGAGTACCTTTTGTATTTTTACGGAGCCTAAAAGACTTTCGAAGTTATCCCTCTCGGCTGGAAAGCAAGACTGCTCGAGGCTTCTACAGTTCTACTTCGGGCTCAGCTGAGGCTTGATCGTACTATAGCTTGTGCACTCTGAAATCTGGACTAGTTGATCGACATTTGATTTGCTTGTAACAAATTTAGTTGCTTGACTTTGAAAATTAATAAGAGGGACTTCTAAACTTCGAGCATGGAAATTTTTCAGGTCGGTCGCTTTTTTTAAGGGGTAGACAAACAGAGAAAAATTTCCAGCCAATTTTCGTAGAAGTTTGGATTTGAGACGACTTGGATCTCCCAAAGTACTTAAGTCCGGAGGCTCATCTCTTGGTGGCTGTTTTTAGGGGTCCCTCTAGTGATCGTCACCAAAGATGGGAGCTCTAGCCCCGTTCTTTGGGAGCTAGAGAAAATCAAATCTTGGTGAAATTTTCAAATACAAAAATTTCAAAAAAATTCGATTTTCTCTAGCTCCCAAAGTACGGGGCTAGAGCTCTAATCTTTGGTGACGATCACTAGAGGGACCCCTAAAAACAGCCACGAAGAGATGTGTCTTCGGACTTAAGTACTTTGGGGGATCCAAGTCGGTCTCAAATCCGAACTGAGAAGAGCGACTGACCAAAAAAATTTCCGTGCTCGAAGCTTCTAAAGATGTGCTAGGGAAAATAATTGAATGAAGAGCCACAGAGTGAGTCACAGGCTCCGGCTTTAGCTGTGGACGAGCTATAGAACAGACTGATCAGTTCTAGATTTTTATTACGAAATACATATTTCTACAATTTCACTTATTTACACGCCCCTCATCACTGGTTCTACTTTGAATTGTCCATTAAATCCTTAGCCTCGTTTATCTTGGCCGCCAGATACGGGGAGCCTCCTCGGTCGGGGTGGTTCAGAAGCATGATCTTCTTGTGGGCATCCTTGATCTTTGTCTTGGAGGCCGACGGGCTAACACCCAGGATCAACGACGCCTCTCGCTTGTTCATCTTCGGCTCGAAGCCTCCCTTGTAGTACTTGGAGTTGGCGAGCGATTCTGCGTCAAACTTTGGAAGGTTCTTCATCTGCTCCGCCACCGTCTTCGAAATGTTCGGCATCTGGCGCATGATGTATCTGCCTCCGAAACCCACTGCTGCCAGCCCGAGGCCGGTCAGAATTAAGGAGCTGGCCTGTGAAGGAGAGCCTGTTAGATTGTTTTTCGGGCTTAAATCTGAATGTAAAACCATTGTTATTGTGAACAGCGCTGAAACACGAATATGTGCGCAGTGGCGCAGTAGCGCAGCGTTCTGATTGGCTGCGCGCAGTCACACGCTCATTTCCTACGAGCCGTACACATCAGCGCACGTGCAAGCGTCGAACAAGGCTTTCGTTCTTTTTCGTAAAATGGCAGTCGGCAAGAACAAGTCGCTCTCCAAGGGAAGCAAGAAAGGCTCCAAAAAGAAGATTGTGGACCCCTTCACGCGCAAGGATTGGTACGATGTGAAGGCCCCGAGCATGTTTGCCATCAGGCAGGTTGGAAAAACCCTGGTAAACCGCACCCAGGGCACGAAAATCGCGTCGGAGGGTTTGAAAGGCCGCGTGTTTGAGGTGTCTTTGGCTGATTTGCAAAACGACACCGATGCCGAGAGGTCTTACCGCAAGTTCAAGCTGATCGCGGAGGACGTGCAGGGCCGCGACGTTCTCACCAACTTCCACGGCATGGATTTGACCACGGATAAGCTCCGGTAAGTGAAATAATTCGACATTTGGCCTAACCTACAGCGACAACGTGTACACGTTTGCATATGGGAGATTTGTTTATGTCGTGAAATGAAATTTTCAGCTCCATGGTCAAGAAATGGCAGACGTTGATTGAGTGCCATGTGGACTGCAAGACCACCGATGGCTTCTTGCTCCGCGTCTTCTGCATCGGCTTCACCCAGAAGGACCAGCAGTCTCTTCGCAAGACCTGCTATGCCCAGCACTCCCAAATCAAGATCATTCGCAAGAAGATGACCGACATCATCACCCGCGATGTCACCAGCTCCGACTTGAAGGATGTCGTGAACAAGCTTTTGCCCGACTCCATCGCCAAGGACATCGAGAAGGCTTGCTTGGGAGTCTATCCCTTGCACGACGTCTACATCCGTAAAGTGAGTAGAACCGTTATTTCGTCTGGGAGATTCTGACCCCTCGAACCCCTCTTTCCAGGTTAAGGTATTGAAGAAGCCCCGCTTCGACTTGTCCAAACTTCTGGAGTTGCACGGAGACGGCGGCGGCAAAGGAACTGTCACTGTTGCAGCCACTGCTGAGGGAACTACTGTCGAGAGACCAGAGGGTTACGAGCCCCCAGTACAGGAATCAGTTTAAATGATCTGATAATCTGTACACAAAAAGCGGAGACGAATAAAAGCTCCTTACAGAAATGTAATCTTTTAGTTTTGGATTTTGTAGGTTTTAGGTTTTCAGGAAAATGAACTCTCGGATCGGGTTTCAGGTGAGAAAATTTGCTTCAAACTTTTCAGAATTTGACTAAAACTGGAAATTTTTTCAGATGGTTTTCTCATCTATCTCTTCATAAAATGTAAGTCTGAATTATTTGTATTTAAATTTATTATTAAGTGATGAACTATATTTTTCGTCGCTGATTACGATGCTGACATCATTCAATTCTGTCTGAAATTCAATCTAAAACCCTTTTTAAATCCAAAAATCTTTCTTAACTAACCACTCATGTTTTTTCTTTGTCTATTACAGAAATTCCTAATGTCCTCAAACAGAAGTTTTCTCAAGGATCAAGCGAAAAAGAAGGTAAATATTTTTCTCAGAAGTCAATGTCTCTGCAAGTTTTCGTGATGATCTATAACTTTCGAATATTTGCTATTTTGAATACGTGATAAAGACGTCCTTGACTGACATCTTCTTGAAGAGTCCTCGAAGCTTTTACTTTGAAAACATTCTCTAAATTCTAATTATTATTTTCCAGATTTGTCTTGAAGGTCACTGGTAGCAGCTGCAAGTTGAGGTAATTATTATCCCAATTCTGAAGCCTCTTAAGCCCCATTTCTGATGATTCTACTCAGCTCTCTTTGAACGATATATGATGAAAAATCGTTCCCCACACCATAATCCTACACGTTATTCAGTGGCACTGAATTACAATTTCCCAAAGTTCCAATCGAAAACTAACGTAAAATCTAACGCTTGATTTTTTTTCTTACAGAAAGTAAACGGTGACTACACGGGCCATCTTAAAACCTGAAGGTAAATATTTTATCAGTTCTTAAGCTCTTCATTAAGAAAAATATTGTGATGATTCTACTCAGCTCTCTTTGAACGATATATGATGAAAAATTGTTCCCCACAATTTATCCTACACGTTAAAACTCAGTGGCACTGATCCAAGTCCTTCTGACTCCGAATACCATTCCAAAGGAAATCAACTAACAAATTGCTTCGTTTGCTTTCAGAATTTTGCTCCATCAAGTTGAAGTCTGTGGAGCGAAAAAGTCATCAATTGAAAGGTAAATTTGATTAGCAAACCTCAGAAACTTTCTTACACTTGCCTTGGTGATGATTTTACTCAGCTCTCTTTGAACGATATATGATGAAAAATTGTTCCCCACAATTTATCCTACACGTTAAAACTCAGTGGCACTGAAAAAATCAGCCCCACTAACTCTCAAACTGATGTGTGGCCTCGCTCTAAAAGCTTTTCTATTCGTCTTTTTGCAGGGTAAGAGAGTGGAGCTGGGTTCTTCTGAGAATAGTCAACTTGGTCAGCCTTGTTCAGAGAAGTTCAAGGAGTTGGTTGGAAAAAATATCTTGAATTAGGCAATAAAAAGATTAAACCTGATTTCTGATTTGTTTTATTTTTGACGTTAAATCCGATTCAGAGGCTTTCGAGTAGAGATTCACCAAAACCTTACGATAGCTCTTACCCTAGAGAGTGGACAAGGGCTGAACAATAAGGTTCCCAAAGTCCCATACGATTTAAAATGAGCTCTTTCAAGGTCATTCAAATTCAAAAAAATCAAGGAAGTACTGAAGAAGCAAAACACAGTTCAGGTGGTCAAACACGGAATTATTATTGAATCAAAGTTAGGAAACGGTTAAACAACATAAATTTAGTTACGACGGGCGCGACTTCTCAGGGCCCGTTGCGGGGGAGCTTCTTCGGTCTTGATTCTCTTAGAATCGTTGACTTTTGAGCTCTCCAGCTCCTCAGAAAGGCGCTTCTTGGCCCTGCCCTTGGTCTCCTTCACCTCCGTCGTGGATGTCTCAGCCTTGCTCTTGTTGCTGGCGCCAGTACGTTTGGTCTCAGGGGCCGTCTCTTGCGTATCGTCTGCCTTGCGGGAACGGGTCTTCTTCAACGTCGACTCTTGCTCAGGAGGCGCTTCTGTGGGAGTGACAACTTTCTTGGAACGACCTCCTCTCTTCGGCTTGGGCTCCTCCTCGGTCACAAGTTCCGGTTCCACCTCTGGTTTCCCGCGTCTCGACTTCGCTCTGACCTCTGCAGTGCTGTCGGCTTTCTTGGCATTGCCGCGTCCCGATCTCGTGGAAGCTGTGCTGGCTTCTGCGACGGCAGAAACGGCAGAAACGTCAGTCGAGGCGACTCTGGCGCCCCGTTTTCCGCGAGTAGTTTCGGCCCGGGACGTCGCTGCTGCCTTCCTGATGCTTCTGACTGAGGCGAGAGTTGCCTCACTTTCGTTCGGCAAAATTGCTGAAGTCTCCAGTGAAAGGATGCGAGCTCCTCTCTTGCCTCTGCTGGGGACGATAGGAGTACTTTCGGGTCGGCCAAGAGCGGAATCGGCTCTGAGGAGTCTTCTTTGGGGAGTTGAGACGGGAGAGTCGGAGATCACAATTGGCTCAGCTTCGGCCTTCAGACGGCGACTGCGAGTGGGTTTGACGGGAATGGGGTCTTTGGCTGTCTCCTTGGAATCGGAGACTTTGGCTTCTTCCTCAGCTTCAGGATTCTTTGCCTTTCGACCTCTAGTGGGCTTAGGTTTTGCAGGCTCGGCAGGATCAGCCTTCTTGCGTCCACGAGTAGGTTTGGCTTCAGCTGGTGTCTCTTCAACCTCGGTTTCTTCCTTTTCGGTCTCAGAAACCTCTTTCTTTTTACGTCCACGAGTAGGTTTGGCTTCAGCTGGTGTCTCTTCAACCTCGGTTTCTTCCTTTTCAGTCTCAGAAACCTCCTTCTTTTTGCGTCCACGAGTAGGTTTGGCTTCAGCTGGTGTCTCTTCAACCTCGGTTTCTTCCTTCTCGGTCTCAGAAACCTCCTTCTTTTTACGTCCACGAGCCAGCTTGGGTTTGATAGGCGCCTCCTCAGCCTCGGTTTCTTCCTTCTCGGTCTCAGAAACCTCCTTCTTCTTGCGTCCACGAGTAGGTTTGGCTTCAACGGGTGTCTCTTCAGCCTCTGTCTCCTCCTTATCGACTTCAGGAGCCTTCCTCTTTCGTCCTCGAGCGGGCTTTTCCTTCACTGACTCTTCCGGCCCTGAGATATCTTCCGTTTTTTCGACCTCTGGAGCCTTAGCCTTGCGTCCTCGTGCGACTTTTGGCTTGGCGGGCGTTTTTTCCACCTCAGTGTCCTCATTATCAGCTTCAGCAGCCTTTCCTCTGCGACCTCGGACTGCTTTCTTAGGTTCCGTTACCTCACTGCCCTCTTTTTCCACATGGTCAGCCTTCGCCTTACGTCCCCTCGTAGCCTTGGATTTTGCAGGCTTCTCCTCAGCCTTTTGACGACGGCCTCTGGTCGGCTGCAACTCAACAGCCACTTCAGCATCGGACTCCATTTTGGTCTCCTGTGTAAAAGAAACAAAATCGTAAAAATGCCCAATTTCAACAGAAATGAACTTACTTCCTCAACTGCGGCCTTTTTCTGGATCATAGCTGCTCCTCTTCTGCCCCGTTTTGGCTTCTGAGCTTCAATAGAGTCCTCGAGGTAAGCTGCTTGGGGATTCAGAGGGGTATCGCTTACGTCGGCGACGAGGTCCGAGTTAGGAGTGTACAGCTTTCGCTTCTTCGATGCAGTCGAGGCCTCCTTGATATTTTCAAATGCTCCAGACAATTCAGCGTCGACGTCATCATCGTCCGCGTCCTCTGAAGCGGACACGACTAGCTGAATGTCAACTTGGACGGTCTCCTCCGGCGTCTCCAGAGCGAGTTTCCGGGCCTGAATGTCCTGAACAAAGGTCTCCTTTAGCGCCACGGCCTTCAGATCGCCTTCGGTGGCCACTGTCATGGGAGTCTGAGCTTTCTTGGCCACACTAGCCTGCGGAGTCAGGAGCAGCTCGCTTACTTTGGGCTCGGAGGAGACTTCTGACAGCTCCTCTCGCAGATTCCGTTTGGCGTTGACCTTCTCCTGTATCTCCTCCTCCACTTCAGGCCGGACCTGGGCGTCTCCAAAGACGGCAGTGAACCGCTTAGGGGTCTGGCGCGTGGAGCGCTTCTCTGGCTGCGGAGTCGTCGATTCTGGCTCCCCGAATTTGGGCGATTTCCCGAGGTTTCTGAGCTCCACCTCGATTTTGTTCGAGGCGCTGATTTCTTCCTCGAAATCGGGGTTCAGCTTCTGCCCGGACAAATCTCTCTTGGACGAGACGGTTCTGGGGGTCCTGGGAGCGCGTTTCTTGGGAACCTGGGGCGTCTTGAACTCGTTCATCCCCTTGCTCGGCTCCAAATTCATGTTTTCGAGTTCGTTTTCCGCTTCCTCCTCGGCGAACGTGGAGGAGTTGACGATGCTTCCCAGGTCGACGGAGGACTCTTCGTCGAGTCCATAGGCCACTGACATTTCCAGCTCTCGTCTGGGTCTGGGTGCCTGTGGGGTGTCTTCGATGACTATTATGGAGACCTTCTTCTTGGGAGTGGTCAGTTTGCTCGTCGACTCCTGGTATTGAGGCGGCTGAGGGGCGACAAAGGGCGTGTCCGGGATCTCCACGATCGAGACTCTGGGAGGAGTTTTCATGACTGTTTTCGGGGTTTCCGGAGAAGCAGGGATCTGGAACGTCTCGTTGTCGTCGATGGTCATGTGTGCTGTTTCGCTGGTCTCCAGATTTTCTTCGGCTTCTTTTGGGGTCTCCAGAACTGACTCGTCCAATTTCTCTGGAGCTTGAGAGCTGAGAACAAAGCTGGCTTCACTTTCGACAATGCTCAGGTTCACAGTTTCATTTGCTTCGGGCTGAGCTGCCTCGCTTTCGGGAGTTGGAGAGGGAGAGGCGCTTAGGACTTCCTCATCCGAGACACTCGACTTTGGAGTTGCTTGAATCAAGTTTATTCTGATCTCGCTGGCTTCATGAACGTCCAAATGCACAGTTTCGTCGAATTTCTCGAGGGCCTTTTCCTCAGGTTCTTCCAGGGTGACGATTGAAGGCTCTGAGACTGGCTCAGGTTCTTCATTTGGAATAGCAGAGAAAGTTAAGTTGCATTTTTCTTCTTTGGCAACTTCCTGTTCTTCTTCGACCAGCTCAGAAACATCTTCGATGCTCTCAGAGACATTTTCGATCAACTCTGGGGTTTCTCCGACCACTTCTGGTACTTCCTTGAGCACTTCAAGATCTTTGACAATTTTCGGTTCATTTTTGGAGACTTCGGGTTCATTTTCGAGGACTTCAGGTTCCTTTTCGAGGACTTTAGGTTCATTTTCGAGTACTTCAGGTTCATTTTCAAGGATTTCAGGTTCATTTTCGAGAACTCTCGGCTCTACGACCACTTCCATGGCTTTTTCTTCCATTTCCGGATCATTGTTAACCATCTCAGGTTCCTGTTCGACTACTTCCGCTTGATTTTCGGCCATCTTCGGTTCTTGTTCGACGACCATGGGTTCTTTTTCAACAAGCTCAGGTTCTTCCTCCACCGCCTGGGATTCTTCGACTGACTCTTCTTCAGAAACGATCTCGGGTTCTGGAATGGCGGCTATTGGCGACCTTGCTTCCTTCTTAGGGCTCTGAAAATAAAAGTAACAACATTAATTTGGTTTTTCTACACCGAAGATTATCGTTTCTCACCTCGTTGGCGAGCTCCTGCATCCGGACTTGCAAGTTCTGCTGCAGCATGTAGCTACGGTCCACATCTCGCGAGGGCAAGTCTCTCTTCGAAGCGATCGTGTTTCTCACATCTGCGGCCACTCGAGCAGCAACCTGAGGCGTAGCGAAACCGATCCTTTTGTTCTTGCTCGTGGGTGCGTCACTCATGCTGAGCAACTCTGGGTTCTCGGCATCTGCGATCGGTTTTTCGGGAGTTCGCTGAGGATTCGGCGTCGTGAGACTCGCGTACTCCATTGCATCGCTCTCGTACTCTTCGACGTCAAAGGTCTCGTTCATGTCGGCGTCCAAGCTCAGTTCCGCCTGATTCGTCACATCCAGGGCGGTCGATGTGTTCAGGTACCCGAGGGCGTTTCCAATGTGCTTTCTGGTGCTGCGAAGGGACGACTCGGACTTCTCGGGGACCGACAGCACGTCCGAGGACGTCTCGATTCCCTCGTTCGTGACGTTGACCTTTGACATGGGACTTACGCATAGCATCGAGGTGTCGACGCACGTGCTGCTCTGGTGAGTCGAGGCGTTCTGGAAGGACTCGTTGGTGACGTTGGAGAACCGGTTTGAGAGAATCTGGGACTTTTCATTGGGGCAAATTTCGATGTTTTGGTCCATCAGCGCATTCGCCGCCATTACGGACTTCACCCACTCGTCGATGTGTGGTATAGAGTAGGTGCTAGCGGTCTCCTCGAAGATTTTCACGGGACTCACGCTCTTGGTCCTTCTGGAGTGCGAGGCTTCTGAAATTACAAAATTTATGCTTTCTTTAGTAAATGTGAGGTCCCCTAGCTCCGTTCCTGTGAGAGATGAGGGTCATATGAAGGTCATTCTAAGATTTAAGCTCAATCGGATGAAGGACGAGGAAGTTTCATACAGCGGGAAAATCCCCTGGTTACGTCCCTGGCATTGTTTTTTTGGAAAAACAAAACAATTCGCTGACCTTCCAGACCACACATGACAAGAAACTGCAGGTCTCTAACTCGTATGGTTACGAAGTGTTTGCGACTATAGGACGGACAAAAACCACTTATCCGGGTTTCTTACCTTCTTCGACTTGTGCTGGCTTTGGGCTTGCTTTTTCGGGAGTCTCTTCGTCGAAGATGTCAGCTGGCGACTCCTCGATGGCGGCGAGACTCTTCTGAGCCGACATTGCTCCCTTTCGCTCATCAAAGTCAACAGAGAGCCGCTTCCGGATGTTTCGGGGAGTCGGCTTTGAGGACGAGTTCTTGATGGCGGACTTGAGCAGGGTGATCTTGGTGCTGGTGGGAGTTCTCACGACCGGCGTCGAAAACTCACTTTTCTTGCTCGTATTGGGAGAGTCTCTTTCTCCACCTCTCAGATTGCTCTTGAAAATGGAGGTGGGGGTCGAGAAGTCTATCAAGTACATGGACTTTGGGGTGCTGACGTGGGACCTATTTACCTCCGACAGCACGCTCTTCGGGGTGCTGTAGACGTCGCTCACCGTCTTGTCGTTGTCCTTCTTGGCACTCTGCGTCTTGCGACGAGTGTCCACTCTTGCCTTTGGGGTGCATGAGAGCAGCAGAGTTCCGGACATCTCGAGCTTCTGTTTGATCTTGGGCGTTTTGGGGACTGGAGCTGCAACTTCTGCGTTCTCAACGCCCACGGAGACGCTGGAAGAGTTAGAGACTTGAGCTCGAGGGGCTCTAGAGAAACTCACGTCTTACCTCTCGGAGAAAGTAAACCTTTTTCTGAGCTGGTTAGCAACACCGGCGATAGCCGACTTTATCCCTGTTGGGCGAACTCCGGTCGTGGAGACATATTTCGTCTTTTTCGACGGCGAGCAAGGAGAGCCTGAAAAAGTCACTTCAGTTAAATCCTCCTTTTCGAGTTCTCCGTCTCACCTTCAGCGTCTTTTTCGTTGGACCAGATGAAGGTCTTGCCCAGGATTTCGATCTCGTCGAGCTGCCTAAGGACCTGTCTGTCTCTGACCTCGTTCCCATTGACCTTCACGGAGTTGGCCGAGGCGTTCTTGACGAGCTTTACTTTTCCCTACGAAAATTCGGGCAGTTTAGATTCCACTACTATTGTGACTAAATTCTGCTTCAACTTACCGAGTCAGCAGTGATCGTGCAGATGAACTTCTCAGCCTCCTGGAGCTTGATTCGGATGTCACAGGTCAAGTCCTCACCGACTGTTATAGTTTTGTCTTTTGTTTTAAATCTCTTGACGTCGCCTTGTGGGTTTTTGATTATCAGCGCGTACTCGCTTAGATCCATCTTCATTTCAAGTATTTCACAGATCCAGGATATTATTGCTAACAATTTGCACTGAACTGAGTAATTCTTCGATTGAAATGTCCTGAATTTACAAAATTTGTCGGTCGCTCAGATGGCTTCGGGTAAATGGCGGTTAAAATTTTCGACCATGGACTGTAGCGCCTCTTCATTCGTTTTTCGGAACTTCAGAATTGACTTTTTGAAAATATGGCGCGCAGATCCGTTGAACGTTTTATCAAGGTTTTTTGGATCATTTTTAATCGCACGTAGATCGTTCAAGCTTATTTTAAAGAAAGTAACTTTTAAGAGGTAATTTTCAATCAAAAATGAAACGTTACGAGTGTTTTTGTTAAATTGTTTGGATTCAACGGCTTTTTCAAAATTCAACCCACAAAAGCTTGTTTATTTATTTTTTGCGGCAGAAAAGTTTGCGGGAGTAATTCGCGAAAAAATGGATTTGGGTGAGCTACAAAAAGGTTCTTTCTCCATTTGCAGATATCACTGTTCCTCCTTCATCATTCCAGGTGATGAGAGAGTCCACGGAGGTACGGAAATATCAAACAAGTCATCAGATACCGAAATCCTATCGAATTTGCAAAATGTCATGGGAAATGTGAACGACCGGCTGGACGTCTTCGAAGCTCTGATTAGGCAAGTAGGAGAAAACTTGCGGGAAAAACTCAACAGACGCCAAGCCTACGTCCCCGAGAGTACCTCAGGCCAGCAACCCGAGACCGTGGAAAACATCATAATCACGAACGAAGACGACGTCTCGATTCGCTTCCCCCTCAGAACCATGGACGAGCTCCTGGAACTGCAGAACGACCTTCACGCCGACATTGCTTTCGGGTACATCCAGAGCATATCCGAGGAGCATGGAAGGAACATGCAGTTCGTCTTCCGCCAGATCTGCTCGGACGAACTCGTGGCCCAGTTGTGCTGGGAGTTTCCTGCGAAGGACGAGAAACAGTCGATGCAGGAGTTCAGACTGTTCTCCAGCATTTTCAAAGGTGACCTCTTGACCCTCATTTTCCTAAGTTAATTTTTATCCCTTTCTAGACGCCGTCAGCAACTTCCACGATAGCGACGAGTACGCTCTAGAAATCCAGAAGGCCGAGATGAAGGCCAACTTCCGACTGAAATCCAGAAACGCCAGCTCTTGAGCAATTTTTACACTATTTTAATTTTTGGTATGAAAATACAGTCACGCAAAATATTTATAAATACATTAAACTTAGATTTACTCAAGCATGCGGGAGTATCACTAATGTCGGGATGTCTAAGAAGTACAGGCTCACAAAAACGCTTCAAAGTAGCTACGGAAATTATTTTGGCAAAATTGGCAACACGACCGAGTCCCAATTTTGGTCCCAGCGAAGGCTCTGGTAGCGCTCCAGGTTCTTCTGGATGTCGTTCCGCAGCTGCGTGTTACTCGTGGAGTTGCTGTACTCTGGAAAGTCGTGGAACCAGTCGAAAAGCAGCTCCGCCAGGTCGTCAGACTTCTCAAACACAAATCCATTTTGCTCGTGCTGAACCAGCTCGTTGAGACTGAAATCGACTCATGAAGCAGGAAGGAAGCGAGAGATTGGCAGAATGCTCACCAGTAGAAGTTTATTGCGCACACCGGAAGCCCAGCTCCGAACATGTCTACTACCTTCATTGGCAGGTCGAGGCCGCTGCGAAGGAAAAAGAATCAGACACGAACGTTTTGACCCTGAAATAGGGACGGCAGTAGTGATGTTGTTGTTGTAATTTTTAAAAATTTAATTTTCTTGACTAAAAAATCGCTTTTAAAAATGGTGGCAAAATTACAACAACAACAACTGCCCTGAAACAGACGTCTACCTTGAGCTGTAATGCAGACACACGCCCAAGTCAGCAGCCGCCAAAAGCTTCGGGTAGTCCTCGTTCTCGAGCCAAGGCATGAATATTTTGACCTTCTGGAAATCCTTGTTCCTGATGATGTTCTGGTACTCCTGCTTTAGAGGTCCCTTGCCCGTGATGAAGCAGACCAGGTCGGGGTATCCCGTGAATATGTTGGCCTTCTGCTCATACTCTGAAGAGAAAATGTGGTGTTAGGACTAAGATTGAAGAAAGTGCTAAAATCCTACTCTCAAGGGCGGCCAGCAGGATGCTGAAGTCCTCGTCGGGGGTCCAGCTGGTGCTGGAAACTAGAATGGCGGCTCGCTCGGGCTTCAAGGTCACGATTCCGATCTCGTTCTCGTGCGTGAAAAGCGTGCTGGTCCCGCTAGTGGCCAGCTCCGGGTACGTCTTCGAGAGCTTCGTAATCAGGTGGTGCTTCTCTCGCACGCTGATGGACTTGAACTTGTCCGGGGGTCGGTCGTAGAGAACGACAGCGCTGATCTTGTACTTGTTCTTTAAATCCTCCTGCATGGCACGCGTGACGCACAGGTTGGCGTAGCTGAGACGGCCAAAGAGCATCTCGATCCGCTTCGCCAGCCGGACCAGGAAGTGTGTGGGGTTTGTGCTGAGGGCAAGGATCGTGTGGGTGTAGTTGTGCCAGTCGATGATGAATTTGCAGCGTCCGAAGAGGCACATGAAGTAGGAAACGGCCAGCCCAGGAACGGCCGGAGGGTTCTGGAACAGCAGGACGTGCGACTTCCGCAGGATGAGGAGCCGAGTGAGGGCCCACCAGAGCGTGAGTGTGACCCAGAGAGTCTTGATGGCGTAGTTCTGACTCGGACTGGGAGCCAGAGGGACGATCCGGGCCCTGGGGTTCGAGGCAATCTCCTCAATCGGCGTGGATTCCAGGTAACCCACAATGTTGACGTTGTAGCCGTTTTTGAGGAAACTCGCTGCATGGTTTTGCATCCGAGGGCTCCTGCCAACGTCACCAACCACGACTATGGTGCAAACAGGCTTACGCTCTCCTTCCATCGCTGTATCCGACCGCACAGAAGAACATCCAAGCAGAGAAGTTAGAAGGGCCTTTAACTAATAAATCTGTTAAAAAATTTCCGAGAGCGCGTTTGTTTATGGTTTTAAAAAAATCGATAATATCCCTCCCCTTCGAGAATGTCGCCGGCAATTGGCGACACTGGCGACATTCAAAATGTGTCGTTGAAAGTCGGATTCGAGAATTTGTGACTAAACTGTGCGATTCTGCGAGTGAACATTTTTGTTTCGCTGACACGTCCAATTCATCGAGCGACACTCCGGATGGCGTAAAAGGGCCCTTGATACAATTCACGTAAGTTTGCAACAAATACACGAAATCTTGCATCTGCGCAACACACGTTAAATCAGATCTCTTTTTCTCGCCGAGAATCAATCATTAAAACCCGTCTTCCAGGCGCTTCAATCGTACCTTTAGCTAATGAGATACTGAAACATTCATTTAAATGTATAATCTGCAGTTAGTGGAGAGACTCGAGCCTCAAAGAGCTGATAAATCGCCCGCTTACTCAATTACCCAAATTAAGTGCTAAATACATTCGATTTTCGTTCATGAACTTCGGATCTCGATTCTCGACCGAGAGAGATTATGTTACTAGAACTGAGAAGAACTGAGAATGTTTTATTTACGAAGAATTGGCGAAACCGAGGAATTTGGGGCCAGCAGTGAAGTGATTTTCTCGCGTGAAGTGAAGAGCCACAAGTGAGGAGCCAAATTTAGCGTTACGATTTCCTGTGAGTAAAAATCAATTTCCCAAACAAATGTACGGCAGTGAACGACCTTGTCCCTTGGAAAATAACACAGAGCATCTCTGACCCCGTCTCCGGGCCTCCGTGGGTTCTATTTTAAGCTCTGGGAAATTCTTCGTTCTTTTGAGCAGTGAAGGAGTAACAGGTGTCTCAGAGCAACAAGTAATAGTCGTGTGCGTTGGGTGTCTGTCGTGTTATGTGGCCGAATTTAATACGAAATCGCACGCATAAGTAATCTAATTATGAATTTCGCGAGTTTGTTGCTCTTTGCGAGGGCCGACCGAGCCGAATCGAAATGTTTCATGTCACGACGGGGATAAATATTTATACTGTGAAAAATGGGGGGAAAAGTCTTGGTAATTTTTCTCCTTATGAGCATAATTTGTATCAGTCAAAAGGCGATTATCTGGTGCCCACATTTTCCCGGTGATTCACCTAAGAACTTGAATTTCTTACACTAATTTCTATGATGCCGTTTGCTCGACTGTAAATCAATAAGGGGAGGACGTTAATTTTTAAATACTGTGACACAGTAACTTCCAAAATAATCACAACGTTTTTTTTTTTCTTTTTAAATAACTTGTTTTTTTTAAACCATACCATTCATTTTTTGGCTTAAAATTAAAATTAAATTTCAACATTTTTTAAAATTTGATTTCTGTCTATTTTTCTCAAACTGTTTACAGTTTATTTGGCAAAAATGCTTATTTTCAACCAAGTTTTAGTAACTTCAAAAATATTCACAACAGTGCCTTCGATGTTTTAAAAATATTATTAGGACGTTAGTAAATTTTACTACAAAGATCTAGAAAACCTGCAAAGCCTGAAAAGGACTTGAACTTTTGAAAAAATTATGTTTTAGAATAAAAACTTTCTCGAAGCCAAAATTTCGCTACATCAAGCTCTGTCGTTGAATTTAAATTATTCACATTTTGCCTTCAAAACTTGAACAAAATTAATGAGTTTTAGAATTAGAATTTTGGTCAATATATTAAAATATTTTAGAGATTCAAATCAATGTAGAAAACATGAGACACAAAATAGCTCTAACCGGCGTAAATTATTCAACCCTTCTAGGCCGAGTTTCCCGCTTTTCCCCTTGCTCTATACTCTGTATCTCATTAAACGCGAATTTCATACGGATATGAGTCTTCAAGGCCTTTCCTCCCACCCACAAGTTCTGCTAAAAACCAAATGAGTCACGAGTTCACACGACATCCCCATGGAGTAGCTATTATTTCGGCAACTACTGTACAATATGCAAAGTTCCAGTTTGATCATATCTCCGCGTGCTTACATCTGCCCCCAAGCTCCTCAATGCCATTCAACCGTCCTCAAATGTTGCTTTCAGGAATTAGAAACGAGATAAGCGAAGCGAAATGGTGGAGGACGTGGAATTTTCGCTCCCCGACCAATCACAGTCGCAGCTGGAAAATCTCTACGACCGATACAAGAAATACCTAGGAATCAGACTCTTCAACTACATGCTGCGAATTTCCCTGGCGGTGTTCGTGATATTGCTGAAGTTTAACATCATAACTGAGCCAGTAAGAGTGCCTCTGAAGGACAGAGACGGGCCTAGCTTAACCCTCTAAGGGGCAGGAGTGACAAGAAATTTTCAAGGCTTGAATTTGAGATGAAAATTAGGGGAAAAAATAGTGAAATTTTCAAAGTTACCTATTAGAGGGTTAGGAGCTAAAATGGCCTTAATGGAAAGTTATTTGGGTCAATTAAAAATATTGATTTTCAGAATGCGCTAAAAATTACGATTCTGTCGGTGGGAATTTTCCTGCTGATAGCAGTCATGGTCCTGCTGTACATCCCCGTGGTCACGGACTCTCCCTACGCCGTGCTGGGTGTGACAGTGCTCGTAGTGGCGGTAATCGACACCGCGCTGCTCATTCACTCGGATGACATGATGTCGTTGCTGGGACTGTTCTGCTTGATAATAGTAGGTGCCGCTTTTGATTTCTGCATCCCACTAATGACCACCGATTCCAGGCGATTCTCACAATGTCGCCCATCTCGTGGCCCATTTCCCTCATCCTCGCGCTCATCTGCTCCGTCCTGAGCTTCGGGTTCCACATGGCGAGAAACATTGACGAGTTTGCGGACCACCTGCAGATCGAGAAGATCCTCACTCAGTGCGTTCTCTTGCTGGCTGCAACATTCCTGGGACTAAACTACCGCATCATCGAAGAGATGAAGGTCTCTTCGGCGGTTGACGAAACTCGAGAGGGTATTGAACAGAGGATTCGGCTCGAGTGCGAGAGGGATCACCAGGAGACACTCCTTCTCAGCGTGATTCCGGCTCATATTACGGCAGAAGTGAAGAAGAGCATCATGGAGAAGATGACAAACTCGACAATGAGCACGCAGCCCCAGAGCAGGTTCCACGAAATGCACGTGCAGAGACACAACAACGTCTCGATTCTGTACGCTGACATTGTCAACTTTACGCCGCTGTCGGAACAGCTGTCGGCCTCGGACCTCGTCAAGACCCTCCATGAGCTGTTTGGACGCTTTGACCAGATCGCGCAGGAGAACCAGTGCTTGCGTATCAAGACGCTGGGGGACTGTTATTACTGTAAGTTTGACCCTTTTAAAGAAACCCCGATGATGGCCTCCTTGAATAGATCCCTCAAGACCCTTAGCAAATGACTCTCATTAAAATCCTCTTCAATTAAGAAAAGATGTAAAAGACCCCTCTGTTGACTCTTTTTAATATTTTTCAAGACCCCCTTGTTGACCCTTTTTTAATATTTTTAAGACCCCCCTGTTGACCCTTTTTTAATATTTTTCAAGACCCCCAGAGCGGCCCTGATCAAGATCCCTTTTTCAAACCCTCTTCAAGCCCATATTTTGTGACTTTTCAAGACCCCTGTTCAAGACGTTTAGATCCCGATCAAGACCCTTACCGAGACTCTAATCAAGATTCCTTTCAAGACCCCTATCAACACTCCTCTACAAGACCCTTTCTAAACTCCATCGAGACCCCTATCATGACCCCTTTTCTAGACCCCTTTTGAAGACCAAGAGCCTCTTATTCTTAGGTGTTTCGGGACTTCCGGTCTCAAGGCCTCAGCACGCCGAGAACTGCGTCAATATGGGTCTGGCCATGATTGACGCCATCAAGTAAGTCTTTTTCTGTACCTTCTGGCTTCTTCAAACCTCGCTCCTTTAAAGGTTCGTGCGAGATGCAACCGGCTTCCCAGTGGACATGCGGATCGGAGTGCATTCGGGCAACGTCCTGTGCGGCATCCTGGGTCTCCGCAAATGGCAGTTCGACGTCTGGAGCGATGACTGCTCCTTGGCGAACCACATGGAGTCTGGAGGCATCGCAGGGTGAGTCTCGAATTTGATGTCTTTTGTGACCCCCCAATGACCCATTCCAGCCGAGTTCACATCACCAGATCCACTCTGGATCACCTGGGGTCAAACTTCAAGGTGGAGCCGGGAAATGGCGGCTCGAGAGACTCGTACTTGGCAGACCACAAGGTCGAGACGTTCCTTATTGTTCCAAACAAGCAGACGCTGGACACAACACCACTCAAAAGTGCTAACCTACCCTTAACACCAATCAACATAATAGAGCCCACGGACGAAGACTCATCCTCGGCATCGTGCTCCAAGAAGTTCCCCCTCACCCCCGAGGCGGGGGAGCTGGAGACCAAACTGCTCACGGAAAACGAGGTGGGCGAGCGGAAGCTGCTCTCGTCGGCGTCTGGAGCCTTCGAGAGGGGCGAAAGACGACGCCTGTCGGTGCATGGTAGGTGGAACGTACCCTTTCATCCCAATGTGCATCCAACAATATTCCCTAATTCCCATAGGTGGCAGTTTCGTTGATCGGAGACGATCATCAAGTTCAATATTTTCAGAAATGGGAAGAAAAATGTCAATTACGCAGTTTGACTTCAAGCCAGGACAGTCGTTCCGGATGAAGAGCAGGATGACGAAGGTCGTGGAGTTCTGGGGCGCCGACAAGCCCTTTGCGAACATCAACGAGTGGGCCAACGGCAAGATGGCGAAGAATATCGCGATCGCCGTGAGTTCATAGGAAGATCTCGTTTTTTTCGGTTCCTGGCATGAGCTTTTGAGTTTTTTTAGTAGAAAGAAATTTTGAAATTTGACCTCCTTCTGAAAAACCTCCTGTTTTCAGAGCATTTCGATGATTGAGTCGAACCTCCTGCCCGTCGACAACAGCACCAGCGAGTTCCGGAAGCTCACGATGTGGTACTACGACAAGGTCCGCGAGAGAAACTACCGCAAGATCCCCAACTCCCGCTTCCGCTACGACCTGGTCTGCTCAGTCGTCATTTTCGCCCTCATCGTGCTCCTCCAGCTGGTCGTCTCCAAGATGTGAGTCTCCCTTGACCCCTCCACGTGTCTAATCTACTCATTTCAGCGACTTAATCCTGTTGGTCTGTCTCGTCTCCGCCACGGCCATCCTGAGCCTGTTCCTGTATCTAACATTCAGCAACTGCAACACTGACGAGGCCTCGCAGACGCCCACTCTGAGACAGAGGTGCTTGATCGCGGAGAACAACGTCGTCCAGTTCGGCATTTTTATCGGCTCCGCCATAATCCTCATCCTCTCGACGTCTCTGAGCATCCTGGACCTGGTGAGTACTAGAATCCATCTCCCAGCAGACCGCCCATTTTTCGCCTTCTCAGACCACGCCGGAACTGGACCAGGAAGCGATCCAGAACACGACGATCGGGAAGAACATTGAGCTCGCTGACATGGGGTCCTATGCCGCTCTCTACATCGTCTCGTTCTCGATGACCCTGGGTTGTATTTTCTGCTTCAGCGGCATCAGTCACCTCACCAAGCTGGGGGTTTTCGTCTTCGGCATAGCCATCCAGGTGGCCTGTCTAGCCAACAGCGAGGTTGCCGAGACCTACGACGGGCTGTACTCAACCAAAGGGTGAGATTTGTTCGTGAAAATCCCGCGAGAAACCCTAAAATGTGTCTTTTAGCTGGTCCATTTCGACCAAGGCCCTGTTCCTGCTGCTCCTGGAGGCGGTCATTTTCTACGTCCTCGAGAAACACCGAGAGTTTGTGTGTCGGACAGACTACCTGCTGACGTCGAAGCTCGAGGTGGAGCAGGAGGAGGTCGAGGTGATGCGGGGAATCAACAAGATCCTGCTCGAAAACATCCTCCCTAGTCACGTGGCCGAGTACTTCCTATCCTCAGAGCGGTCCAACACGGAGCTGTACCACGAAAGCTACTCGTCCGTGGGAGTCATGTTCGCCTCGATCCCCAACTACAAGGAGTTTTACGACGAAACGGACGTCAACAAGCAGGGCCTCGAGTGCTTGCGGCTCCTCAATGAGATCATCTGCGACTTTGACGGGCTCCTTCTGAAGCCAAAGTTCAGCGCGGTGGAGAAAATCAAGACCATCGGGAGCACTTACATGGTGGCTGCTGGTATCCGTCCTGGGAAGGAGAGTGTGACGGTAAGGCTGTTTTCCTCGAGACGAGAATCCATCTCCATGCTATTTTCAGGATGGAACGCACAACTGCACCGTCCTAGTGGAGTTTGCAATAGCGCTCATGACTGCCCTGGAGCAGATCAACAAGGAGTCGTTCCAGAGATTCAAGCTGCGAGTCGGGCTGAACCACGGGCCCGCCATTTGCGGCGTCATTGGGCCTCACAAGCCCTTCTTCGACATTTGGAGCAATACAGTGAACGTGGCCAGTCGCATGGAGTCGTGCGGGATGATGGGGAAGATCCAGTGTGCTGAGAACACCGCAAATGTCCTGATGGGGGCAGGCTACTCCTGCGAGTGCAGGGGTCCCATATTCGTCAAAGGTGAGCCTTGGGAGTCATGAGATACAAAGTAACGCTGGTTCTTAATTTCAGGCAAGGGTACTCTGACGACTTATTTCGTGGAGCGGTTATAAAGTTTCAATACTCGAAGTCTGAACAAATATTTAAGATTTCATATTTTTATCCCCCTCTTCAAAGGTATTTTTCTACTCTTCTACTGTCTGTGCCAAACGCATATCAGGATCTTTTTGAATTTGTACTCAGCAGTGGCGGGACTTTCGCCGAACCAGATTTTGAAACTATGTATTTTTGAGATGAACTATTTTTAAGGAAAAGCCAAAACTTTTTCAGTTCCAAAAGACCCATCCAAAATTCCACCCACCCAGGCCAAGAATCGGGGTTCCCACTTACTCAAGATATCACTGGATTTGATGAGATTAATAATGACAAATACTTAATGAACGCCAAACTATGGTATGGATAACATTTATAGGAACTACATGTGAAATCAAGTGTATTTCGGCTATGGTCAGTGTTGCATTAGAGCCTCCTAGTGAATTGAATTTAAAGCACAATAGTAAGTTAACACTCTAGCCATCTTAAGACTTATTCACGTTGGAGACCTTCATGTCAGCCCACCTGGAATGTTGTAGCATTACTTAGTTTAGTTAATTTTCTTATACGGGAGCAATAACAACGTACTTTGTACACATTTTGCATTTATGAATTTGAATTATAGGAGCCAGACAATCATCACTTGTAAAACCTATTCGTCTAAAAGATTAGCAGGTTCGGCCTAATTAAATTAAAATTATTTATGATTACATTAACTCCTCTGTTTTACAACTCCACTCTGCCCGACCCGAACTTCCGGTTCCACTCCTCGTACGAAGTCAAGTCGTCGCCCGAGACTGACGGACGGGTTCTCTCCAGGGCGGTCTTGAAGTGGGCGAACGACAAACTCGGAATCTGCGAAATCATTTCGAATTACAAAAGATTGGGTTCAGGAAAGCGAACCTCACCTCGTCCTTTCTCAGAGTTGCAAGCTTTGAGGGGTCTCCCAGTTTCCTGATGAGCTCTCTCATGGGGGTCAACGAAGCCTCCGTGGCCAGCGACTTGATGTCGGCTCCCGAGAAGCCGTCAGTCTCCTCAGCTAGCTTGTTCACCTCCGAGGAACTCAGGCAGTGCTCGATGTCTTTCAAGTGGTGGCCGATGAGGTCCTTGCGAGCCTACAAAAACCTTCCTGATGCCACGAGACCCAGAAATGAAGTGTTACCTCAAAGTTGGGAAGAGAAATGTACAGTCTCTTGGTGAATCGGCGTCTGGCGGCCTCGTCTAGCTCCTGGGGTCGGTTCGTGGCGCCAATCAGGAGGATCTGGTCGCTTTCTCCCGTGCCAACTCCGTCTAGGAACACAAGAAACTCGGTCTGCGGAGAAAGAGCGGGTTTATGGCATGTCAGAGAAGCAAAAGAGACTTACTTTCAGCCGCCTGGAGCTTTCGTGCTCGTTTTCGGACCTCTTGGACAGCAGCGAGTCGATCTCATCGATGAACACGACCGAGGGTTGGCAGGTTCTCGCGTACAGAAACAGCGCCCGCACCAGCATTTCGCTCTCTCCGATCCACTTTGACGTAACGCTCGAGGCGCTGATGTTGAAGAACGTGGCGTTGGCGTTTTTGGCCACGCATCGGGCGATCAGAGTCTTGCCAGTCCCAGGAGGCCCGAACAGCAGAACTCCTAATAAGGTTTACGTTAGAAAACATCATGAATATGACAACCCACCTTTAGAGGGCGTTCGCAGTCCAGTGAAGAGATCTGGTCGGAGCAGCGGGTAAATGATGGTCTCCTGGATCACCTCCTTGGCGAGCTCCAGGCCTTTGATGTCGTCCCAGGAGACCTTGCTCGGCTTCATGATGATGTCGTTTTTTATTCGCTCCAAGATACCTGCGTCAATGCCCTTCAACCGCTCATCCAGGACGGGCTCTGGCGCTTCCTTGGGCTTGGAGCTGGTTTCCGGGGTGTCGACGGGAGACACAAAGTTCCCAGGCTTCCTGCTGAGCCCTGGAGCCCGAACGCCGAGCTTGGGAACGCTCCGGTTCTCCTTCACGGCCAGGTTCACCAGCTCCTGTTTCGCAGTGATGAAGCCTCCTGCAGGTTGTAGGCTCTTCTGGGAGTACTTCTCCGGAACCTCCACTGGCGGCCTTGCGACTTTGTGGAAGGGCTCCGGTGAGTCATCTCTTTTTCTCTCTGAGGGCTTTGGGTTTCCCGCGTGCATTTCCTTGAACAATTTCCTGAGTTCTGGTGTGCAGAGATCCTCCCATCTCACAGTGCCGGTGGATTCTCGTTCCATGGCCTTCTCCAGAACTTTGAAGGCCTCATCGCTCGCCGCCACTTCTGTCACTTGGTCGTTCCACTTGGCACTTCCTAGGAGCTCACTGGTCTCGGGAAACAAGCTGATGGCTGGCAAAATACTGGGATCTAAGTTAATGTCCATAATTATTGTGCGGATTCGGCGCGTTCCAAGTGGAGGTCGAAATGAACGCTATCCGGAGCTGCGAAAACAAGTTCACTTTGCTGCAGCTTTTTATTATAGCGTAGACATTGTTGTTGTAGGCTCCAATTTAATCCCCAAAACTCGCCTAAAATCCCCCCGCGTGCCTTAAAACAAGCCAACGTAGGTTCTAAATGGGCTCAGTCAAAGGCTCAAAGGACGAAGAAGCGCACCAGCATGCTGCATCGAACCACAAGGAGAAGACGGTAGGAGCAAATAATAAAATGGAGGCTGTGCTTCCACCAAAAAAGACTGAGCCACTGAGTGCAACGAAGATGGTGGAGCCCTCGAAATTCCGGCACCTGCTGCCCTTCTCCCTCTGTCTCCTGTCCTTCGTGACGGTGATGAGTCTGCTCGTCTTCTACATCGACTACACAGAAATGAGCCACCACCAGCAGTTCAAGTACAACATGTCCAAGGACTACGACCTGTACGGCGTGCACCAGGAGGACCCCTCGCTCATCAAGTACATCAGGGACGTGCATCTGCAGAAGTACGCCTCGATGACGAGCAGCCTACTGGCGAACGCTGGCCCCCCTCAGCACCTGAACTTCACGACGTCGCACGAAGCAGCCCCCGAGCTCGCCCGGATCATCGCACAAACGGTGGGGAATAAGAAGCACGGCGTGTTCTTCCAGTCCCTCAGCAGCTCCAGCGGCGCCATGCTGACCGCCCCGTGGCTGACCGAGACCCTGGGCTGGACCGGCTTCATCGTGGAGCCCGACCCTCGCAAGTACTTTGCCCTGCGCAAGGAGAACGCCCGTCGGAGGGGCATCGAGATCATCCACGCCTGTCTCTCGCCCACGGGCTACCCGAAGGAGGTGACGCTGCACCACGAGGTCGGCATCAACAGCATCGACCGGGACCACGAGGAGGACGGCACGGAGGAGGCGGAGGGCTTCCACTCGCGCGTCAAGTGCTTCCCTCTCTACACGATCCTGCTGGCCGTGAACCAGACGAAGATAGACGCCCTCAGTCTGGGGTGCCAGGGACACGAGCTGGAGGTTCTGAAGACTATCCCGTTCCAGAAGGTTGACATTCAGGTGCTCTCAATCCACCTCAGCCACCACTACGACGAGTTCGAGGACGAGCGGATCACGTACATGCGGCAGATCAACAAGTTCCTGCTCAGCAAGTCCTTCAAGCTGGAGCATCAGCTCCTCAACAACTACGTCTACCGAAGAGTTTGAATCTCATATACATCGATGGTGTGCCTTCAAGTGCTATCTTCACTAACTGTATCGAACGTTTGTACGAGTATTGTAGCTGTATGGAAATCGAATCTTCTCTTTGTTACGATTAAGATTTATATAGAAACTTTTAAAGTAAGTTCACGAAAACTTAAATGACAGTATTTTGATTTGAGGTACTCTCAGTGTAGGGACCTCCTCATCCCCGAAATAGAAACGTAGGCCTAGACGTCTTAATTTTGTAGAACCGATTTACACTCTGACCATGCATTTATCAATAAAGTCTACTTAAATATTCCAACTTGAGTTCTGGATTGACCCGATATTGATCTCTCAAGGTACGTATTTTTGGAGGTTTTGGGCCAAAAAAATATAAATCAATTTTTCTCCCAAAATTCGGCTTGCTTCGTAAAAATTTTTCTCGTCACAAAAACGATCCCTGAAGGCTTTAAGCCACGCTCAAAAAACACATTTCCCGATATTTTTACCAGGAAAAATTTACATTCAAATTGGAGTTAAGGAACAAGTCCTTTCAGCAGTCAAAAAATGCTCTCAGTTTCAGGGTAAAATACTACAATAAAAATACGTTTATTTCATAAAAACATAAAAAATATCTGAGCAACTAAACGAGATTCAGGCTTCATCTGCTGGCACACTGTTGATTATGGGCTCCTCCATTTCACTTGGCCTCCTTCGGGACCACTGTGGCAGCCCTATATTGTTGTACAGGCACATTCCGAAGATCAAGCTCACGAATCCCACAATCTGGAAAAATTGCATTAAATTAAATGGAGCTCAAAAGTGAGCCAAAAGTTGCCATACCTGAAGCTGATGGAAGTCTTGCCAGCCCAGCAGTATGGAGAACGCCCATATAACAATGGTTCGCACGGAATCCAGCACCATCCTGGTCGTGGCGGACATCTCCTTCGTGACACTGATCCCGGCAAAGTTGAAGAAGGCGATGGAGAAGATGGTCCCGGCAATGGCCACTATGAGGAGCTTGTTGCTCATGATCTGGGCAAGGGCATCGGGGAGGTCCTCGATGACTCCGTGGGCGTTCTGGTTGAAGGGGGCTGGCACGTGGATGAAGTACATGGGGACCAGGAGGAGAGCCAGCACCGAGAAACCAAACACTCCCTCCCACCCCACGGCCTGCAGGGGCGGAATGTCGTTCTTGGACACAAACTTCTCCTCATACACCATCTGAATGGCGGTGATAATCTGCGCCCCGACGATGAACGAGTCCCCGAGAATGATGTTGCTCTGAGTATAGTCGCCGGAAGAGCTGCTGGAGAAGAAATCCGAAGCTCCCACGACGCCCAAGCCGACGATTATGAAGAATATTCCGGCCCACTGTCGCAAGACGAAGCGTCTTCCGAGGAAAACGACGCTAAGTAGGCCAACGAACACGATCACTGACCCTGAAAGAGGAAACTGCTGATAGAGGACTGTTACTTTTGCACACGCGAAAAAAAAAATCACCTCGCAGCATTTGGAATGACGAGGCGTAGGTCAGGTTGAGACCGATGTAGCAGCTCGTGGTGGCCGTCATGTCGCACAGAGCTGCTGGCAGCAGGATCAGCTGGTTAAAGTTCCGGTTCCCCTTCACCAGGCTGTTGACCTCCTCCGAACCGTCCTTCAAAATTAAGGCAAAATTGATAAGAACTTTGCTCGTGAGACGAGACCTAATTATTTACTTGTCTCCGCTGGAGGGTCTTGTAAACTACGTAAAACGCCGCCAAACACAAAAACTCTCCCAAAAACATGAACGTGCCCTGGACGTAGGGGTGATTGAAGGGTCGTTCCTTGCCATCAGACCCCACTCCTTTCATCCGGTCCGCCCATCTGAACAAAGCGCAGATATCAGTTAGTCATGGGGATCGAATTATGCGGGCGCAGCAAAATTTTTTCTACTCACTTGGTCGAAAGGGTGTTGATGGAGCCCGTAACGACCATCGTCAGGGCCAGCATTACTTGGTACTTTGTCCACCCCATTTTTTGGCTAATTCGATTAAGTACGAATGGACTGATATTAGACTGCGTTTGAGGCTGCAACACAAATGACTCTGCGATCTGTGGCGAATGAACTCTTTGTTGTGGCGTCGAGGTATCCGGACCCTAGAAACGAAACTCGAACTGGAGCCAGGCTTTTTGACTCTTCGAGTCCTGTTCCTCAACCTGTGTTTGTTTGGTTTTTGGATTTGTTGAGCTGATAGAAAGAGCCCTCACTCTAAAACAAGGCAAGCTTCAAATAAAAATTCAACTTGAAGAGTTTAAGGGGCTCCGTTGACAAAACATGGAAAAGGTGACCAGGTGGCAGATTGACACGTCTTACCTTTAGCCACTATTGGATTACTTACGTGTTTTTCTGCCAATAATGCGGCAGAATTTCGACTCACAAAGCAGCAATACTGAAAATATCACACAGTTCTCTATCGAATAAGTTTTATCGCGGCTTTTTGGAATTTTTGAGTTCGAGACCTTCTGAGTTCTTGTTTGTGTAATGGAATAAAGACTGGAAATAGCGGAAATAGTTAAAACAAATTGGTGAGCTAAATCGGTCGTCGATGGAAACTTCACCTAATCCCGAAACTTCTTCATTGCAGAAAATGTACAAGCCATTGGGTTATGTTTTGCTTGTATTTATTTATTTATTGCAACTACAAGGCCACGTAACATTTGCGTATCTGAAGAGTCACCCAATTACCACGCTCCTGAATGCTAAATGGAGGGTCACCCCACTCCATGTCCAGGTGGCAGAGTTCCTGAGCGAGGAGAACCCCAATTCGTTCTGGGAGTTCCTGGATTCGCTTGCGAAGGAGCGGCCCACGATAGACCGGCTGGACTCGGAGGAGCTGAGGTACAAGAAGGCCATAGAGCTCGGGTCGAAGTCCATCAGCGCCAGCCAAGTGGGTCTCCTGAAGCTGTCACTGTCTCTCAAGAGCCTGACGCCCCTCGTGCAGGCTCATCTGCAGGTCGCGAGTGAAGTGAGGCCCAAGGACTGCTCGCAGGACACCTTCGTGCAGGTGAACTCGCAGATCGTGTGCGACCTGGAGAAGCTGGGATCTGCCATCCACGTTGAGAGAGACCGCGAGAACAGCGTCGACCTGTTCGAGTTCGACCACATCTACCCCGGCTCCAAAGACAACAGTCTCACGGTCGTGCTGTACGGTCAAGTGGGATCCGAGAATTTCAACAGATTCCACGCCAAGCTGAAGTCTCAGGCCGAGCAGGGAGTGATTCGGTATGTCGTGAGGCACTTCATGGAGCAAAAAGAGCAGCGAAAGGAGCGGCTTTCGGGGTACGGGGTCGAGCTGCATCTGAAGTCGACGGAGTACAAGAGCCAGGACGACTCACCCAGGCCAGTGGATGAGCAGGTTGTGAGTGACGATGACCAAGGGGACTCGGATGTGGAAGGCTTGAACTTTGCCGTTCTGAAGTAAGTTTCAATCGACCTCTGAAAAAAATGAATTTACGAATTTATTTGACTTCCAGGCAGAGATTCCCGCATCTAGCCCACTCCCTCGACCGGTTCCGGCGAGACTTGACGGAGAAGCACGAGACGATCGAGCCCCTGAAGGCGTGGGAGTTCCAGGACTTGGGTCTCCAGGCTGCCGAGCGAATTGCCTCGATCCAGGGAGAAGAAGCCCTTGTGATCCTGCAGCACCTGGCTCAGAACTTCCCCACGCAAGCCAAGTCGCTCCTGCACGTCCCCGTCACGGAGCACTTCAGGGACGAGATGAAGCACAACACGGAGCTCTTCAGCCGGACCCTCAACCTGCAGCCCCCGGATGCAGCCCTCTTTCTCAACGGGATGTTCTTCGATGCCGACACCCTGGACATCAACATCCTCCTGGACACTCTCCGCACCGAGAGTCGAGTCCTCGATGGCCTTCACAAGATTGGAATCAAGGGCAAGTCTAGTGCTCCGTTGCTAGCCCTGGACCTCTCGGGTTCGTCCACGAAGGAGTTTGCCATCGACATTCGAGATACCGCGATTGCGTGGATCAACGACGTCGAGAATGACGCCCAGTACAAACGGTGGTCGAGCAGCGTGATGGACCTTCTCAGACCCACGTTCCCGGGGATGATGCGGAACGTTAGGAAGAATCTGTTCAACCTGGTGCTAGTCTTTGACCCCGTGAAGCCCGACGCGAGAGGCATCATCAAGCTGGCTGAGAGCTTCGTGTCGCACTCGGCTCCGATTCGGCTCGGAATCGTCTTCAACACCCTCGCCAACACCGGCGCCTCGACGGAACCCCTCTACCGAGGACTGGTCTGCGCCTTCAACTATGTGTCCCAGCAAAAGTCTCTGGCGGATGCCCTCAGCTTCCTCACTGACGTAAGATTACTTTTATCCAAATTTTAATGAATTTTCAATAATTAAAAAATGTGTCCGTCTGTCTGTGAGACTAAGAGACTTACAATTTTTTGCATGTTGTCATGTGTGATCTAGAAGGTGGGCAAAAATATATTTTCCTGAAAAATTGTCAGGGACGTAACCAGGTGGGTTTTCTCATCGTATGAAACTTTCTTAAAATTGATCGGATTGAGCCGGAATTTTAATATGTTGTAATTCGTGTAAAGCCTAGAAAATCATGGAAGAACAAATGGCCCTTATCTTGTACAGGGATGGAGCTAGGGGCCTTCAAAATTTAAGAGGGAAAGATACTCTGACACCTTCAGCTGACCTTTATCACTGCCAGGGACGAAGCTAGGGATCTAGGGATGAAGTGAAGTAGGGTAGAAGAAGTTTTTCCACATGTTTCTAATTTCATTTCAAATGAATGTTCCGTAGATTTTCGCAGCAGTTGGATCAGACAAGGACATCACTCTGAAAGACGTGGAAAAGGTGTTGAAGAAGAAGTTCAGCAAGCTAAGTTCAGACGAGGTTGATGACATCCTGGGAGAGGACTCGGACTTTGATTACGGCAGAAAGCTGGCCAACGAGTTCGTGGACCGGCTGGGCATCAAAGCCATGCCCCAGGCGCTGATGAACGGCGCCCCTCTGGCCCAGTCCAGCCTGAACGCGGACGACTTCGAGGAGGTGGTGCTGACGGAAATCATGCAGCAGACTCCGAACATCCAGAAAGCCGTGTACCGAGGTGAGCTGGACGACTCCATGGAAGTCATCAACTACCTCATGAGCCAACCACACGTCATGCCTCGTCTCAACGAGCGTATTCTGTCCACCGAGAACGCCAACTACCTAGATCTCACAGGCACTGCCTTCAAGAACATCCAGGACGTCTCAGCTCTGGGTCAGCTCTCCAACTCCGACATGACGGCGACCGTGGTGGCCAACCTGAGGTACTTCGGGGGCCAGACCAACGCTGAAAAGTTCATCCACAACCAGCTGCACTTCCAGACGCTCTGGATCGTGGGTGACTTGAACTCTAAGGGAGGCAAGAGGCTGCTCCTGAACGCTCTGCAGTTCATGCGGGAGACGAAGGGAGTCAGAGTCGCCTTCATCCCCAACGCCGACAACCAGCACCCGTTCAAGAAGGAGAACCTCAACAACCTCGTGTGGGCCATCCTCAACACGCTGGACGACGAAGCGAGTACAAAGCTGGTCCTAAAGCTGCTCTCGATGGACGACACGTCCGAGTTCATCATCCCCGATAACGTCCAGGGCTTCCTTCGCGAGACAGAGCTCCATCTGAAGCTCATGCGAGCTTACAGTCAGCGAGTTCTCGGGTTCGGGAGCTCGGCGAACGGAATCGTCGTCAACAGCAAGATCATCGGCCCTCTCTCGGAAGCGGAAATCTTCAGTGTGGAGGACTTCAACCTGCTGGAGCGGTTCACGAGTCACTTGTACGTGCAAAAGATCAAGGATGCGCTCAAGCAGTCCTTCACGGACGAGATAGAGACCGGTGAGTTGAGTTTTTCTCTCCCAACTTTTGGTGGCTTCCACTGACTGAGCTGAAGTTTGAGTATGTTGTGGCTATAGCCTACAAATTTTCAACCTTATCACTCAAGGGGGAGAAGCTAGATAAAAAATATTTTAACTCTCATTTTTTTTCTAGTGGAAATATCATCAGATAGTCTACTGAAGCTCATGTCCCTGCTGGTCCCGCGCCAGTCGTCCAAGACGCGCTACACCCTTCCCCCAACCCTGAAGGAGGACCACACTGTGGTAAGCTTGGAGGCGAAGCAGCGAGACAAGCCTAGTTTCAGCGTCGTCGCTGTCCTGGATCCGGCCTCGAGAGGAGCCCAGAAGCTCTCTTCCATCCTCATCCTGCTCCGGAACGTCATCAACTGCAACTTCAAGATGTACCTCTGTGCGGTGGAGAAGCAGAGCGACTTGCCCGTGAAGAACTTCTACCGCTTCGTCGTGGAGCCCGAGCTCCGGTTCAAGGCTGACGGCTCGGCCACCGACGGTCCCATCGCCAAGTTCGTGGGTCTCCCCGCCAACGTGCTGCTCACCCAGACCCTTAACGTGCCCGAGAACTGGCTCGTGGAGGTCGTGCGGTCCGTCTACGACCTGGACAACATCAAGCTGGCCGACATCGATGGGCCAGTGCACAGCGAGTACGAGCTGGAGTACCTGCTGCTGGAGGGACACTGCTTCGACTCCCAGAGCGGGGCACCTCCGCGGGGTCTGCAGATCACGCTGGGCACCAAGACGCAGCCCATCATCGTGGACACGATCGTAATGGCCAACCTGGGGTACTTCCAGCTCAAAGCGAACCCGGGCTCATGGGTGCTGCAGCTGCGACATGGGAAGAGCCAGGACATCTACGACATCACGAGTGCCGACGGACCCAACACGAGGCACTCCGAGAGCGGCACCAGCGTCATCGTGTCGTCCCTCAAGTCGCACGTCCTGAAGCTCCGAGTCACCAAGAAGCCAGGCATGAACCAGGCAGATCTGCTGGGCGACGACTCTGAGGGCAGCTCTGGCATTTGGAACTCGATTACGAGCACCATCACGGGTGGATCGGACAAGTCGGACCAGGAGGTCATCAACATCTTCTCCGTGGCCTCGGGACACCTCTACGAGCGGCTTCTGCGGATCATGATGCTGTCGCTGCTGAAGAACACCAAGTCCCCCGTCAAGTTCTGGTTCCTGAAAAATTACCTGTCACCCCAGTTCGTCGAGTTCTTGCCCCACATGGCGAAGCAGTACAAGTTCGACTACGAGCTCGTGCAGTACAAGTGGCCGCGGTGGCTGCACCAGCAGACCGAGAAGCAGCGGATCATCTGGGGCTACAAGATTCTCTTCCTGGACGTTCTCTTCCCGCTGGACGTCAAGAAGATCATCTTCGTGGACGCCGACCAGATCGTGCGGGCGGACATGAAGGAGCTGTACGACTTCGATCTCGGAGGTGCTCCTTACGGGTAAGTTACTTTTGCTACTTCTGACGGCCTTGGAAAAATATGGATTCAGATTTCGAACCAAAATTTTTTTTTCTTCTTTTTGGGATCAATGAAAAAATATGGGAAAAAATTCCAAACCAGAAAAACCATCAAGTGTCATGTTTCAGCTTCAATACATTAATCTGAAAGTTCTCTAAATTTTGAAACAATTTCTCAGAGATGTCCAAAAACTTCTTTTAAAATTTTTATAAAAACTGATCGAAACTCATTTTAAAAATATTTTCCCTCGCTCTCACCAGAAAATAAGCACTTTCCACTCCGCTGAGGAAGCGGAAAACCAAGTTTTACACATCCTCTTATCCAGCAGTGATGTAATCTTAAGCGGAAAATTCTTTCGGCTTAGAGATCCAGAGCGAAAATTCTTTCCGATTGACAAGTGTCAAAGTCAACATTACATTGCAACGTTTTTAAATTTGCCGTAGAAAAAGCCTAAAATGCGACATCAGATGCCGCCTCATGCCTCGAAGTAGGGTGAATAAAAATCAAAAAGTTAGATTTCGCAAAATGGGTACAATTACAAACAGCTTTAAACGTGTAAAATTGCGACTTAAGAAGTTTTTTGTTTTATATTTTACCGCAAAACATCTTCTCAACAGTGGAATTAATTTAATATGTACCATTAAACAATTTTTATGGGGCTATTTTGTCTAAAAAGTCAAAATTTTTGCTTGCTTATCTGTATTTTATGCGTTATTATTAAAATTGAATGTTTACTAATCTAGCAGGTAATCTAACTTAGATGAACTTGGAGCCACACGGGTCAAAAAAAAAATTATGGGCCATTTTTTTTCTCGCCCTACTCATAATTTTTGATTATCAGCCGATAACGGACATTTCAAATTATTTAAAAATTTATCGGTCTCGAAGCCAGAAAGCGTACTGTGGTGCGCAACGAGAATTTGGTTCAGCTGATTTTCAAAATCTATTTTTTATTATTTGCCGAATTTCGCGGATCTCAACCTTGGCGATATTTTGGAGCCATTTGAGTCAAAAATGTGCGAGTAAATGTTATCATTTGTCATCACAATGAGTCGTGTTATCATTTGAAGGCGTGTTTCTTACAAAATGCAGGAGAAAAGGATTCAGAGGGAATATTTTTGGCTGCGGCGGTAATTATGATTCACAATTTTTTGACGACCTAATCTACGATGAACAGTAATCACAGCAAGCAGATAAGCTGGTGAGGTTAAGATAATTGTTAATTTAGAGACGTAATACCACGAAGAGAGCGAATCACATTTTTACTCAGCGGGCTGAACTGTGCCATGTTGAAATGGAGCCGCGTAGGATATTCAAAAGTAGGGAAATTCGCGCGTGGTGCTCGCAAGGGAAAATAGAATACAAACCTCGCGCACTAAATGGTTGAGTACAGCAACGGAAAACTTGCAAAACTCGGGAGCAAAGCTCCCTCGTATGCAATATGTTTTCCTGCTGGAATCAACCATTTTCTGCGCTTGGTTTGTAAATATCTATACTCTTTAGATACACCCCATTCTGCGACTCCCGCACCGAAATGGAAGGCTTCCGGTTCTGGAAAGTGGGATACTGGAAGAACCATTTGCAAGGGAGGAAATACCACATATCGGCCCTCTACGTAGTGGACCTCAAGAGATTCAGAAAAATTGCTGCTGGAGACAGACTGAGAGGACAATACCAGGCCTTGAGCCAGGACCCGAACAGCTTATCGAACCTGGACCAAGACTTGCCCAACAACATGATTCATCAGGTGGCCATTAAATCACTGCCACAGGACTGGCTCTGGTGCGAGACGTGGTGCTCGACGGAGACGCTCAAGACGGCCAAGACCATTGATCTGTGCAACAATCCGCAAACCAAAGAAGCGAAGCTTACGGCTGCGCAGCGAATTGTGCCGGAGTGGAAGGACTACGACAACGAGGTGAAGCAGCTGATGGCGAAGGTTGAAGAAGAAGTTGAGCACGAAGATGTACATTCCGAAGGTAGGGCTTTTAACCCTCTAACGCGACAGAGTATATTTTGGCCAAAAAACATTTATTTTATTCTGTAATTTTTGAACAAAAACCTCCATTGGTGAAATACGCTTCAAATTAGCCTTTTCGCGATGAAGAAACGTCATAAAATTTTTTCAGACTCGGTCAATGTTTTAGAGACAAATTTTTTCACAAGATTTTAAGTTCATAAAACTTTCCATAAAAAAAATCTAATGAAAATTCTCTTTCTCTTTATTCCAGATAAGACAAACGTCCATCCTACGCACTCTGATGAATTGTGATTAAAAAAAACCTAAACTAGAAAAATACTTAAACTTTTCCGGATAAAAAAGTTGACCAAATAAACGTTAGAAGTTGCCATCAAACTTTCACCTTCTTTCATTTCCACTCTCCAGTCCAAGTCCCAAAGCTTCTTCTCCAAAGTTCTGAAGCTTCTTTATCTGATTTCAAACATTCACCTCCTTTCATTTCCAGTCTCCAAAAGCTCACAAGCTCCCGTCCAAGCTTTACTCCTTGTGGTGAAATGGAAAGCAGAATTCCTCTCCCGAAAGCTCGTATCGAATTTTATCCTTAAAGCTCTCCATTTATCCAATCTGTGGTGGAAATGGCGGTGAGTTTCGGAGGAAACGGCATGCATGCAGCATTTTCGTCAGTCGCAAGACGCGTTTACTAAGGTTAAGCACGAGTTAGAGGAACGTTAGACATAAGGACTTTTAAAGTAAGGCGGCATAAAATAATTTATCGCGCGGTTGAAAATTTTATTCATAAATATATAGATGAAGAAAAATAATCCGAGGTTGGAGGAGTGAAATTTGTAATTTATAAACTGTGCTGTGACTAAGTGTGAGAGAAGTAATATCTCATTGTACCTTTTACTTAATGTGATGTATTAAACTAAGGACGAGTAAAAACGCATTTACAAAAAAATATTTTCAACGAAAATGGTCTAAAGCCTAAGCAGTGATGGAAAGCGAACCGGATGCGCACAACCAGTTTAGTTTGCTCGTTTCCAATAACTTTATATTCCTACAAAACTCCTCGAGCTTCTTCTACGAGGGGGACCAGCTGAGCCGCAGCAACAATACGACATCCATCATCCCGCCCGGATGGACCCAGTCGACGCCAATAGTGATAGCGATCTACTGCGTGCTCTTCACGATCGGGGCTGGCGGAAACCTGTCGGTTGTGATCACGCTTTCCCGCCTCAAGCGCCACCGGAGGAGCCGGGTCAGCTTCATGATCCTCAACCTGGCCATTGCTGACCTGGTGGTCGTGTTCTTCATGATCCCACTCGAGGTGGGATGGCGCTTCACGAGCGACTGGCGGGCGGGGAACCTGGGATGCAAGGTTTTCCTTTTCATGCGAGCCTTCTGTCTCTACCTGAGCTCCAACGTCCTCGTTTGCGTCTCCCTCGACAGATGCTTCGCTGTGATTTATCCGTTGCGAGTCTCGGCTGCGCGGCGACGGGGAAAATTAATGTTATTTTGCGCCTGGATAGTGGCGCTAATTTATTCCATTCCACAGGTAATTTATGCTTTTATCCACCCGTGCAGCAAATCAACATTATCATATGCGTTTTCACGGAAAACTACACGATTCTATTGGGATCTCAGTGGCGAGTTGGGGAATGTTAGGGTAAGGCTCAGCCATCCCGGGCATTTAAGAAAATTTTCAAAATTAAAATGACCTCCTCTGTACATGAAAGGCTGGGGGGGAGGGGCAGCACTTGCCACTCCCAGAATCGTGAAAGAATATCATTTTAACACTCCAAAGGCACTCAACTATATTTTAATGGTGAAGACTTGAACTTTAACAAGGCCTAGAGGGGCAGCTTGTTAGACTTACAAATAATTTTAGTAATTTCACTAAGATTTGAGCTTTAAGAGGGACAGTTCTTTGTACTCTCAAAATTATGAACAGGTTTTATTCTGGTGATTGCAATTCAAATATTTTAATCAGCGGGAAGAAAAAAGGAACAACATTCAAATCAAAGGGGAAAATTTTTGATTCACTTCAAAACCATTGTAGGAGGAAGGTCCCTTATTTTAAAAACCTGGAAACGCCACTGTGTTAGCTCATCTATGTTTTAGAGGAAACGTTCGACAACAGCACTTAAAACTTTGTGAATGCATTATTAACGAACAATCAGAGCAATTTGTAGGGCATTGAGTTGAAAACAAGCTTCATCCGCCTACAAATATTTCCACGCTAATCAGAAATCAAAATTTGTTGCTAACATAGGGCAGTAATTAAAGTTGGTGGTTCAAAGCTGAACGACCTCCTCCTGACAAAGTGAAATACAGACAGAGTTCTCAGGATCGTTTTGAAGTGACTGTCTTCCATTCCATTATGGGTTGAGGGGAAATTAATGTCCAAGACTCTTGCAATAAATTAGCCCAGATCCGGGCCCAACCGCCGTCTTGGAGAAACGGATGTTGCCCAGGGCAGTGTGCCGTTACAATCAGAGTAATTTATGCGCCCCAGGGCCTGTCCTCCCGTTCCCTTCAGTCCCGGAGAAGTTTCACCAAAGAGAATTCGAGATTGGATTTGAATTAGGCAGAAATAAATTCTCGAAACTTTGTATTTAATTTCCTGTAAAGCTAAACAAAAGTACGAGCAGATTCTAGGACTCTTGCCGAAACGTGAATTTAAAAGGACCCTCGTCATCAATATCCCATTTCTCAACGACCCTTGTGGGAGATTTTCCATTATGTTTCTGTCTGCTTCAACAATATATCGAAAAGTCAATGTGCCAAAAGACCATTCATTTAAAAGTTAGACAAGACTTCGAACAATGATTCCTCGGCTCAAGTATGATTTGTGCAAATTGAACAATAGTTTGAAACTAAGCTATTGTTTAGCCAGAGCACGAGGCACGAACGATAAACAAAATCAATCTTGCAGAGTTTTATTTTCCACGTGGCGCCACATCCTGAAATTCCCGGATTTCTGCAGTGCGTGAGCTTCGGGTCCCTGCGAAAGGAGTGGGAGACGGCCTACAACCTGCTGTGCTTAGTTGCAATGTATTTCTTGCCCCTTGTCATCATAAGCATTTCGTACACATTTATTTTGTGCGAAATCGCCAACCGTTCAAGAGAAAAAGGTAATTTGTGTTCTGAATTATTCATGTTTGCCATTCATGGAACGGATATTTGGTGTTCCAAAGAGAAAATTTTTTACTTTCATATGCTTGGCAGAAGCTCAGCTATGGAGAAAGGGAGCTTTCATGCCACTTGTTGAATCATTTCGATGCTGGCTCATATCTCCCAACAGGCTCCATTTAACGCTTTTGTGGGATGAATTTCAACTTTGAAATAATAAGTCTTTATGGAGTTTTCCTTTGAGTTTCTTCAGCATAAATATTTTTCTTGGCTGAGTTGGAAACTTTTGCAGCTTTGAATAATATCAAAAGTAGGCGTTTCTGTCAGGCAAATTCTCAAGCCAGTCGTCCGCACTATACTGATCATTTTTTCTCCGCTTTCCACCACCATCAGGTTCTAGAGATAACTTTAATAAGTTTTTCAGAGTTTCATTAAAAGTTGGGCCGTTAATCAGACGAGACTTTCCGAACAAAAATTGCTACAAAATGGGTAATTAAATAGTCATTACAGCAGAGACAACTAGAGTACCTAGATGGAAAATTTGGTGAGGATTAAGTTGGGTATCGCTTAACTTTCTTTAAAAAATTTGAAAAGGGAATTTTCTCAAAGACCTTCAAAGTTGGACTTTTTCACAATTTCTGTGGGAGGGGTCAACTTCGAACGACCTTAATTAGCTTATTGTTCAATGTTTTGAAGAAAATTTATTTCTGCAGTTCGTGTAGGCTATAACTTATTGAAAATATATAGTTTTGGAGGAAAAATCTTAAATTCCATTGGGAAAACAAATTACTAAAGTCTGTCTAGGTACTGTAGTTGTCTGTGCATTAACATAATTACACTCAAATGTATATGTTGCTAACTTGGTTAAAAACATCATTCAAAAGGAGAAAATTTTGTACCCGTTGTGGCTCAGATTCCCGAACCAGACTTCACAATTTAAATTCAATGATATATGTTAGCTTATCAACTCCTCTGGAACAAAATACCACTTGTCCATCAATATCCGGTCCGATTTCGGAAACAAAATACTCCTATGGTGTGTATTTTTTCAGTGAATGTGCCAATAACGAACAACGCAATGCGGCTGCGATGCAACGACATCAGCCACATAGAGAGAGCCCGCCAGAGAACGCTGAGGCTGACGATTACCATCGTAGCCGTCTTTGTCTGGTGCTGGACGCCCTACGTAGTCATGACTCTATGGTTCGTGTCTCTAGGCTTCCATTTTGGTCTTCACCGACTGTCTCTCCACAGGTACTTGTTCGACCGAGAGAGCGCCTCCAAGGTGGATGCGACAATCCAAGACAGCCTCTTCATAATGGCGGTTTCAAACTCGTGCATGAACCCTCTGGTCTACGGTTCGTACGCTCTAAAGTGCAAGTGCTGGCCCTGCAAGCGCAACGAAAAGGAGTACGTTGGGAATGGGGAGAAGGCCGTGCTGCAGCGACGCTCGACAGGTATTTTCTGGCATTCTTTACATTTTGTCCGTCTGTCTGTTGTCAAATGTGGAAATCGTTGCCAGAAAACCATCAGGGACGTAACCAAGGAGGTTTTCCCGTTGTTTGAAACTTCTTCATACTTGTAGAAAATAACGAAACCACATGTAGTCCCCATGTCTTACAAAGTCGGAGCTAGGGGCCTCCAAAGTCCAAAAACGAAATTTTGCTGTTACCCTCAAGGACTATTTTAAGGCTATTTTTAACATGAATCCTAATCAAAGATGCAGGTTCTGGAGCACTCAACACGCGAGAAAAGGACGAAATCGACTCGAGGTCCATTAAGGAGAAGTACTACCTGAACAACTACCAGCTGCTGGACCCCACGAAGCTCAACAACAGTGAGTATTTGGTCTCGAATTTTTTATCTGAAATATACAAATACATAAGCATCCTGGTGATTTCAGCCGAAAAAGCCACGGGGGTTGTGTTTTCCACAAAGCCAAAATTGTTCGAAGGAGAACAGGTATGATTTGTTCCATTGTTGAAAAAGCTAGGGCATTCGAGCCAACAGAGCACGAAATGGAGTCCAGGCATTCCCATTATTAATGTGAACGTTTCAGAGCATCTGCAGCTCGCCGACGAAGAAAATTCGTCATCCCAGTCTGTACGAGTTCTCCCACGGGTTCATTCATGACGAGAAAGTGCGCCTCTCCTTTCATTCGGAACCCTTGCCCAACAACCACCACGACTCAGACATGGACTCTGGGCTCACTCGCAGCTTTGACACAGGTTTGGTGTTCAATTTGCGCTTGCAGGAACTGAGTTGTGATTTTTGCAGGCCCGATTTATGAGCAATACGAAATGGAATCCTGATGTAGTCGTAAAATAAGTCCCGTATACGTTCTTCGGAGAAATCAAACGAAAATATAAATGGAAGTATTCTGATGCTCATATTATCGTCATGTATTTTATCGAATATAAATTTTGTAATCGGAAAAGAAAAATAAATATTTATAGTTTTATTCTTGAATGCACAAATATTGTGAGCTGATGGTCGATGATGGTTCTTGAGAAAACATGCAATTCGCATTTTCTCGGGAATGAAGTCGAAGAAGGTACGTCCAAGAAGAAGTGAAAGCCGAGTTGTATAAAACTCGATCTCCTTATCCCCTACGAATGTGGGACAGGAAACCCGATAAGTTGAAACCCCATGTTATCCAAGGCGACACCTTAGAATCACATCCAACATGGGTGATGGATGCATGGCTCCTGCAACTCCACAACGTGCAGCTACATACATCATGCACGTGCCAAGAACAAGGCTGTAAAATATAGCTTCCATGTTCTAACTTGATAAAGAAAGGGGGTCTATCGAGGTTCTAGATGACTGATGACTTCATACTTATGAGTCTGCTGCAACATTTCAGCACAAGACATTTGTGGTGACATTCCAATTTTTAAAAAGAAACACGACATCAGATTTTTTTTTTTTTTTTTTTTTTTTTTTTTTTTTTTTTTTTTTTTTTTTTAACTCTTTCTGTGCTCACTTATATCTTCTCTGAAAGTCTTTGGGCAAAAATTCTTCTCGGTGAGTGTTAAAGATTTCTCATAAAATCTGTTTGTTGATTGTGAAGTGAATACGACATCAGAGATTTGAACTTAATGGATTTATGCCTGGAGAGAGGAAAAATTTTGCAACATCTTTCTGGAATGGAGAAATAAATGCATTAATATACCATGCTGGTATGTGATAAACTCTACAGGATTGACAATGAAATATTCATACGGTCTTCTTAAAAGTTGAATTCTTTGAACTACTCTCTTTTCTTCGTACTTCTTCGGTAACTTCCCTGTTACTTTAATGAACCGTCAAGGACCTTCTCTTCAAATTTTTTTTATATATTTAGAGAGCAAAATTCCATGCTGGAAAAATAGCTAGTCATAGACAAAAACTTCAAGACTGAGAAATTTAATTTGCACTTTAATTCATGCAACTAAGAAAACAATAAAATTCTATTTTAAAAATAATTTTTCATTCAAACTTTTAAAATTTGGTTTAAAACTTATTGGAGGAAAGAGGAAATTTTGTTAGGTCAACTTTTGAGTTTTATTTGTCAATTTTTTGTTTACCCTAGTTTTGGTTGCCTATGTAGTTTCCTGCAGGGTGATCTCAACATCGATGCAGCATCTTCGGGCCATGCAAGGGATCTCTACTTCCAGGTTTTGGAGTCTTACGGGTATGCGGTTACGAATGACAGGGTGACTCGGCAGGCCAGTCAGACGGTGATTGATCACGTGGTGGCGAATTTTGGGGGTTTGCAGAATTTTACGGTTGAGTGCGGGCTGAGTGACCACTCTGAAGAAAAGCGACCACCCGGGCGTTGATCACGCTCTCGAACACCCTGTTAATGCCCGTAAGCACTGAAATGGGGCGATGTTTATTTATATAATTATTTTGTAATGGCTAAATTTAAGATGAACTGTATTGGCCCACTCCTTAAAGGGCAATATGCCACTGGAGGGGCAACAACTTCCGACACTTAATGATAAAATTGTAGAGTATAGGATAAGGAGAAATAGAATTTAGGAATTTGTTAAATAAATACAAATACAAATACAATACTTCGGGGACAATTGCTTACTTAATTAATTTAAAATAATTAGCATTCCTCGCATCCATACCCCGGATCATTGGTAATTTCAACGTATTCCAATTATTTAGAAATTAGCTGGTTGAGTTAACATTTCACCGAGATAAATTATCTGGCTGATAATCTTTCCATTTCAGAGGAAATTCGGTATTTCGTTGGAGAGGATTGCATAGTTACAGGAATTTGGAATGTCGAATTGTGGGTTGCGGGAAAAGTCGAAATTCGAAATCGGTTTCACTGAAACTGTGGTTTTGATACCATTTGATTTAGACATTAAATGGGACTCCATTGGTAATGAATAGAAAATGCAACGGATTACTTTTGTGGAATCATGACATAACAATTTATTTTCATCGAAACTTTAATTCACTGCTTACTCAGGAAAATCGAGCCAAAGATTGAATTACAGTCCCCGACAATTGCAGTCCGATTTCAATTACTCACACGACCTTAATCTGCATACCCGATCCGCCCATCAATTAGCTCAGAGGATATAAAACAGAGAAAGTCGGCGAAGGATGTCAGTAGAAGCAATCATGGGATCCAGCAAGGTTGTGATTTTGAAGTTCCGGTTTGAGGACATCCAGAAGCAGCTCGCGTCCCACCTCCGAACCGTCGGCATGGCGTTCGAATCTCGGGACTCCCGGCCTGGTGCGTTGGACCGGTTCGTCAGATACACCTGCATGACTGGCCTGTTCTCGTACGAGACCTTCTGCGGGCTCCAGGGCTTCTACGAGCACTTGTTCGGGGGAGGAGGCGATTTCTTCTCCGACATGCTGACGTTCAGTCTCATGTTCATTGGCATTGTGTCCTTCTTTTCCTTCAACCACCTCTACGGTCACGAAGACGCGCTTCGGGAGATCCTTTTCTGGTGCAGCGACATCTACTGGCCCCAGAACAGCCAGCACTTGTGGAAGGAGGTGTTCGAGAGGGTCCATGCCAACTCGATCAAGTACCTCAAGTATCTGTGGCGGGTCATTTTCGGCTACTTGTCGCTCCTTCTCTCCGGGGCGATCCTGTCAAAGGTGCTGACGGGCGACGGCCTCCTCATGATCGTAATGTACCGCATGGACGGCTTCGTGCAGGAGTTCCCCTGGTACTGGCTGCTGGTTCTGTACCAGCTTGTGGCGGCAGGCACCCTGATTCTCCACCTGACGTCGACTCTGGCGATTTTTTCCGTTTTCTCGGAGCACCTGGGGGCTCAGTGCGACTACATCAGCCAGCTGCTTGCCAACTTGGACGCAGGAGAGGCAAGTGAGGAGGAAACGGGACTGCAACTCGACTGCATTATCGAGCTGCACAGCGACGTGATGGCCCAAATCCAAAAGTTTGCGGACATTTTCGATTTCCCGATGCTCCTCAACGAAATTGCGCCTGTGCTCTGCTTCATGTTCATAGGGCTGATCTGCTTTGTAAAACACTCGGACTACAATCAGGGCGCCTCCGCAGTGGCCCTAATCGGGATTGAGGCCATTTATGCCTACTTCGGCGAGCTAATCACTGAAAAGGCCGAGAACATCGCCAACAGCGCCTTTTGCTGCCCCTGGCCGGACTTTTCTATTTCCCACCAAAAAAAGATCCAGATGATTATCATGATGGGCAACAAGAAAAGGGGCGTTTCTTCAGGAGGGTTCCACCTTGTCTGCTACGAGCAGTACTCCAAGGTATCGGAGAGGCTAATTTAAATTTGCTTGACGAGTTATTTGTTTCAGATCATGTCTAGGGGCTACAACATCATGCTCTTCATGGCAAATATGTTCTCGGATGCATAGATCCACTAGCAAAATATGTAGAAAGTTTTCCTTTTCACACCATCAATTTGTAGAGCACTTCTATGAGCACACAGGAGAAATCAGGAAGTGGAGAAGCAGAATTTTGATGTTTGAAGGGTGTTGAAATGTCAAGTGTATCGATGCAATAAACAACTACGAGTTTGTTCTTCTTGCACTTGAGTAGCTTTGAAGGAAAAATTTGCCAGTTTGCTTGGGGCAACTTCTCTTCTGAAAATATGAACGTAAGTTTTCCTAGAAAGAAAAACAATCCTGGTTCATGGTGGATGTAGAGGAAAAGCCGGAATACCAGGGTAAGATTCAATATAGGGGCTTCATTTTTTCGTAGGAACGTATCGTTCGACCGTGAGGGAAGGATGCCAGCCTGCCGGAGCCGGAGCCAGAGCGTTGCTCCTATCATGTCCGTCCGTAGTCTATCTCTCTCTATTTTTTGAAAGATCCCTTGGACAACTGGGTTTTTCCGTTTCTTCCCTCGCCACCTTGAACGACAGAAGAGACTTTTCCCAGGCTAGAACTATATATCAAACTGCTGTCTTTAATTGACATAAATGAATATTTCCAGTTTCTCGGTAGTATGGAAAATACTCTGGAATGGAATGGAAAACTCAAGGCATATAGAAATAGGAAATTTAATAAATATCTTATACGAGAATGGAAAGGAAAAGTTTAATATTTCTTCATGTGAAATGTACCACAATGGCATGAAACGCAAAACTCATAGTGCTGTAATTGCACTTCATAACATACATGTGTAATTGGAATGACTGTTGAAAAGTTCAGAGTAGCCTACTTTACTTATTACGAAAGGTGACTTGGATTTGAAACAATGAGTGAGGTTTTCCCATTGTTCATTGGATCAAAGGTTTGTGTTTCTTGAAAGTCCTTTGTTGCATATTCAAGAGAAAAAGGAACTAAGAATCCTATTGAAAAGAGAGCTCAACTAAGAAATGGCCAAAACTTTCAGGATTCTCTATAAAAAAATTGTTTGTTGAATTAAAACATCTAGGTTCCTTCAAGAAATGTTTAGTTCAAAGAAAAAAGTAAATTAGATTTTAAGGCGAGGCTTCTCCTCCGGAGAAAAAAATTATTGTCGACAAAATGGTCCCTGATGGCCTTAAACGACTAGATTTGGCTCAAGAACTGCGTTTCCAGAGATTTTCGACCGAAAAAGTGGAAATTCGAGAAAAAAAATTTTTCACCTAAAATTTGAAAAATGACCAAACCTCCGCTCGTTAACGAAAACTCGATTTCGGGATTTTCGGTGAAAAATTTTTTGTCAAGAAAATCGTCCCTGGTAGGCTTAAACGGCTAGATTTGGCTCAAGAACTGCGTTTCCAGAGATTTTCGACCGAAAAAGAGGAAATTCGAGAAAAAAAACTTTTCACCTTAAATTTGAAAAATGACCAACCTCCGCTCGTTAACGAAAACTCGATTTCGGGATTTTCGGTGAAAAATTTTTTGTCAAGAAAATGGTCCCTGGTTGGCTTAAATGGCTAGATTTGTCTCAAGAACTGCGTTTCCAGAGATTTTCGACCGAAAAAGTGGAAATTCGAGAAAAAAAATTTTTGACCTAAAATTTGAAAAATGACCAAACCTCCGCTCGTAAACGAAAACTCGATTTCGGGATTTTCGGTGAAAATTTTTGTCAAGAAAATGGTCCCTGAGTACTTTATTCGACTAGATTTGGCTCATGAACTACGTTTCCAGAGATTTTAGGCCGAAAAAGTGGAAATTGGAAAAAAATTTTTTTGAACCAAAATTTTGAAAATGACCAAACCTCCGCTCGTTAACGAAAACTCGATTTCGGGATTTTCGGTGAAAAATTTTTTGTCAAGAAAATGGTCCCTGAGTACTTTATTCGATTAGATTTGGCTCATGAACTACGTTTCCAGAGATTTAAGGCCAAAAAAGTGGAAACTGGAAAAAAAAAATTTGATGCAAATTTTTGAAAAATGACCAAACCTCCGCTCGTTAACGAAAACTCGATTTCGGGATTTTCGGTGAAAAATTTTTTGTCAAGAAAATGGTCCCTGAGTACTTTATTCGATTAGATTTGGCTCATGAACTACGTTTCCAGAGATTTAAGGCCAAAAAAGTGGAAACTGGAAAAAAAAAATTTGATGCAAATTTTTGAAAAATGACCAAACCTCCGCTCGTTAACGAAAACTCGATTTCGGGATTTTCGGTGAAAAATTTTTTGTCAAGAAAATGGTCCCTGAGTACTTTATTCGACTAGATTTGGCTCATGAACTACGTTTCCAGAGATTTAAGGCCAAAAAAGTGGAAATTGGAAAAAAAATATTTTTGAACCAAAATTTTGAAAAATGACCAAACCTCCGCTCGTTAACGAAAACTCGATTTCGGGATTTTCGGTGAAAAATTTTTTGTCAAGAAAATGGTCCCTGGTTGGCTTAAACGACTAGGTTTGGCTCAAGAACTACGTTTCCAGAGATTTTCGACCGAAAAAGTGGAAGTTGGAGAAAAAAAGTTCCATGGAAGTCCGATAATTCCTCCTCGAACGAAGTTGCCATAATTTCCGCAGAGTTAAAGCCAACGAATTCATCCAAGTCTTTTAGTATCATGCCTTTTATTAGTTTTTACATTTTCTACGGTGGCTTAACAAATATTTCGGTTAACAATACTAATTATTAAGTAGTTTATCGGTAAGTGATTTATACATTCTAGCGACTACTGTAATGTTGAAGTTCCTGGAAGTGCTATCATTGTCGTTTTAGCGCGTCGACCGAGGCACGGGCTGGATGGCCTTGTGCAGGAGGAAGCCGGCGATGCTGATGACGGCCAGTCCGAGTCCCGCCTTCCACCACAGAATCGTGTCCTCCGAGATCATGTTCCCGAAGTGGTGCATGTTGGCGGTCTCCCACAGCTGCACGAGCCGGTGCTTGTAGAAGAGAATCCAAGCTGCCTGGTAGCGCGGGAACGCGGCCATGGTGGCAAACTTTGTGAAAATGTCCTTGTTGTTGTGTCTGATACTGAAAAACTCGGGCGCCAGCAACTTGTACTTCTGACAGAACTCGTCGGGTTGCAGGAGGTACTCCTGCCGGGCCTTGGGCTGGTCCGACTTTGCACCCACCACCAGTACCGGAATCTTGCTCTCGGCGTAGTACTTGATGTACACCTTGGCGATGTATTCGAACGACTTGGGGTTACAGACGTCGTAGACGAGACAAGCGACGTCGCAGTGGACCTCACTGGGCTGCAGCGGGTCCAGAACCTGTCGTACGTTGATGTCTCGCAAGATTAGGTACTTTTCTTGCCCGTAAACCTGAAAAATAGGAATTAGTTTTTGCCCAAAAATCATCATTCAGAATTTCCAAGACTTTTATTTGGGGCTAAGTCCTTCTAATAGGCACCAGAAAGCTTCTAGGTAAGTTTTGGTTGCCTTGATACTTAAAAGGTCGGAAACTCAGAGGGGGAGGTTTTATAAGGACTCTTCAAGCATACTTCTAGAGGTTTATCCTTTTCATGTTGAATTTAGGGAAGTTATGAGGGCTTGTAAGAATTTTCATCTTTTAGTCAATTAAAATAGGAAATAAAATGTTCAAGAAGTGAAATTTCCAGGCTTTTCCAAAAAGTCCTCAAATTAGACCTTCTAATCGAAAGTTATGAGTTTTAAGAAAATGTAGAGATGGAATAGGGAGCTGAGATACCTCTAGAAGGTAAACGAAGACCCCCAAAATTTATTCCCGAAATTTTAAATGAGGAGAAAACCCATTTCCGTTCTCCTTCTGTTACCTGTACTGTGTTGATGCAGTGCTGGTTGCTGCCCTTGAGGTCTTTTGGCGTGATCTTACTCATGTCCTCAAAGATGAAGCCGCGACACAGTGACGTCTTTCCACACCCCTTCTGGCCTATCACGTGGCAGATGTAGACCGACCTGCTGCTCTGGCGCTTTGCGAGATCTAGTCTTTTCTCTCTCGTCACATGAATCGCCGCCGTCTGGGTCTCGTTCTCGTGAATGTTGAAGCCGAGATATGCGAGGTACTCCAGCGACTTCTTGACCTCCGTGAACGCCATCAGCGTCCACCGGCACAGCCAGCCCTGCAGAGTTGGCCACCCGTATCCGTTCGTGGGGACCGTTCGCTTGATGTCCGTCGAGAAGGGGGGCGTGGGGCAGGAGCTGAAGAGGTTCTTGAACTCCTCCGGCGACAGGGCTCCGTCCGCGTCCAGGTCACTCCGCTCGAAGAGGGATATCAAGAACTGTTGGCCTCTGTGCGACAACTCCGTGCTGCTTCCTAGAAATATATGGAGATGGATTCTCGTGTTCTGAACGCCCGGTTCTAGCTTACCTGGCGGTATCTTGAGAGGAGGATGCAGATAGTCGTTTGATATCTCGAGGTTCTCATTGTACCCGAATCGCCTCAGCACAGTCCAGGTCGTCTCGTTGCGGCCCCGCTGGATGAACAGACAGTGGAGATACAGAAAGCCCTTCAGTGTGACGCAGTCGTTCTGGATGCCGTCCGGCGTGTTCTTCATCAGGAGCGCCTTCACCTCGTCGAGGATCTGGGGCTGCAGGGGAATATTGAAGCACCGGCGCTGGAAGTGATTCAGCTCGTAGTCATTGAGGAGTCCATCTCCATCCAGATCACAAATTTTGAATATCCGAATGAGTGCCTTCTGACAGCTGTCCGTCAAGTATTGCGTCTCAGTGACGTAGAGTGGGCCCGTGGGATGTAGGACGGCCTTCTGTGCGTAGTAGAAGATCTCAGAGATGTTGTGGAGCGTCTTGGCCGAGCACTCGACGCAGCTCTCGACCTCGGGGTAGTCCTCCATTATGGCCAGCACGCTGTCGATGGTCGAGAAGTCCACCAGGTCGTTCTTGTTCCCGACCAGCACCACCGGCTTTTTGTTCTGCTCACTGGTGGCGCTCTCCCGGATTATCGGAAGCCAGTGTGACGTAATCCTGTCCAGTGTGTCGTCATTGTCGAGGGAGTAGACCACGCAAATGACGTTTGACTTCTGAATCTCCATCCTGAGGGACTCTCCGTCGTCTCCTTCGGGAACTTCCGCGGCGCAATAATCAACTAAAATGATGAAATTTTTACGTTTACCGGTACCGGTACTCGGAACAATGCAGCCCTATTTTTTTAGAGGGTTAATGACTCACCGATGTTAGTGGGGACCTTCTCCGGAGTGACGTCGGCCGGGATCGTGATTTCCTCTGCTTTTGGTGGAACATCGTCACTGAACTCTTCCGACACGAGACTCAAGATCAGCGAGGTCTTGCCAACACCAGAATCTGCAATTACCCGGCTATGTAGTTAGTCTGTTTGGACGTCCAAAAAGTCAACAACTTACCCCCAACAAGGAGAATGCGAACGTTATTCTTACGAACATCTGCAAATGTTACCATTTTGCAGACTCCACATTCACCTGCAAAATGTCGTGCTAAAAATTGATTACCGAATCGAGAGCCGAAACAATCGCTCTAAAATGCAGTATTTTGACGAATTTGGCGCTCTTTTGATGCGTCTCAGATGCCTGCAGTTCGTCCAATGCGATCAGACCTCTTACTTCGCTTCCAATGTCATTCAATGCAGGCTAATGCACGATTTTATTACCCCCATCGAGAATTATTCACTCCGATATTTTCTTTTGCATAATTTGACAGTTCGGCTCGTCGGTTGTCAAGAGAGTCGCTTAGCCCATGCTCACTCGAGTCGGATTTTGCCCTGATTTTGAGGCCTTTGGAGCCAAAAGCACTTCATAATTTCCTGAAATAGCAGAATAGCTCCTCTGTAGAAGGCTCTCAAGCAAATCAAACGCAGTGTGAGTTCGGTGCTCGAACTGTCAAAAGTGATCGGCTCTTACTCGAATCGTCTGTCAACAACTGAGCTACGTCATGGACGACGATTTTTAAAGGCAGACCCAACTTATTTTAAATACTTTAGATTAGTGAGAGATCGTTCTTGGTCAATGACAGCTGCTCCGTACCGGCAGAAAAGAGGTTTCCTCCAAATCATGAAAAACATCGTTCCAGACCTCGTTATTTGGTAAGTCGGAATAGTTTGTCCAGCCGATTTTTTTCTGTGCCCTAATTCACCGTCCCGAACTCTCCGTTCCAGTTTAATAATTGTGCTAACGCTGGTCGCGGCCAATATCTTATCGCTGATTGTCTACGAGCTGGTAAGCGATGAGGCCTCCCAGGGCCAGAGCCTCTCGAAGATCCTGAGTCAGCACAAGGGCCAGTTCGGATGGCTGCTCCGACTGCTGGTGAACTGCTTTGGATATGCTTGCGTGTTCCTTCCGCTTTACCTCATATATCGCTACACCAAAAAGATAAAGTATGTGGAGCGAGCTGACGACAACTTCATGACCCGCATGATCCGTCTCTGCTACTCGTCGGGCGAGGGCAAGGGGGAGCGGGCGGGCACCAAGAGTCCCGAGACCAGCTCCCTGAGGTCCGACGTCGGTCTCTACTGCTACTGCTTCATGGGTCTCATGGTCTCGTACCTCACGTGGGGCGTCCTGCAGGAGAAGATCATGACGCAGGAGTACGAGGGCCCGGACAAGAAGAAGGAGCGCTTCACGGACTCCCAGTTCCTCGTCTTCGTCAACCGCCTTCTCGCCTTAGTCGTCTCCATGACCTACCTGGTCATCAAGAAGCAGATGCACCACCCCGTTCCTCTCTTCAAGTACTCCTACGCCTCCTTCTCGAACGTCATGAGCGCCTGGTCGCAGTACGAGGCCCTGAAGTTCGTCAACTTTCCCACCCAGGTCCTCGCCAAATCCACCAAAATAATCCCCGTGATGATCATGGGAAAGATCATCTCCCGCACGAAGTACGAGTTCCACGAGTACCTCACGGCCGTGATGATTTCCGTGGGAATGGTACTTTTCCTCACCGGCAGCGCTGACGAGGCCAAGCACAGTCCCGCCACTACCATCACGGGCCTCTTTCTCCTCGTGCTGTACCTTGTCTTCGACAGCTTCACTTCCAACTGGCAGGGCCATCTCTCGAAGAGCTACGGGATGTCGCCCGTGCAGATGATGTGCGGCATCAACCTCTTCAGCACGCTCTTCACTGCCATCTCTCTGCTGCTCCAAGGAGGCTTTCTGGTTTCATTCGACTTCGCACTTGAGGTAAGACCTTCATGGATTCTGAGGGTTGGAGCTAGAACATTTTTGATGAATTTTGTTAGGGAAGCTCTCGGTTTCTTGATTTTCTTCATTTCCACCTAGAAGCCGAAGAGTGTTTTTGAGGCCGAAAACTTCGAAAATTCGACGTACAAAGAGAACAACATGGGAAAGTCTCGGGAAAGTCGACCCAAGAAAAAATTCACATTTTAACCTTTTTAAGGCCAAATTTTAAGACCTTTGAAAATGAGACACTTAAGGTCTCTTTCAAAAATTTATTGAAATTCTAATTTCTAATATTACGCCAAAAAGAGATGTCTTGGGCCCAATGGGAAAAGAATCGTCCCACTTCCACTAATTTAGAACTTTTTCAGCATCCGAAGTTCGTGGTTGACTGCATCGTACTCTCGCTGTGCGCAGCCACCGGTCAGCTTTTTATCTACTACACGATAGCCAAATTCGGGCCGGTCGTTTTCACAATCATTATGACGCTAAGACAGGTAATTTCCATTCAGACCCCCGGCTTCGAGAACTGACACATTTTTCCCGTTTTCCAGGCGATAGCGATTTTGCTGTCGTGCATCATCTACCAACACTCTATCTCCGGCTTTGGTGTGTTCGGAATAGTTGTAGTATTTATGGCAGTGCTTTTGCGCTTCTACGGCAACCACCGTCTGAAACAGATCAAGAAGAAAGCGGACGCCGCCAAGACACATCTCAAACCTCGCACAGAAGTATAATCCGAATGCTTTACGCATACCCGATCTGAGTATATATTGAAAGTAGCTAATTTATGTATGTTTAGCCTGTAGATACAGACTCATGGACTAGAGCCTAGAGTGGTCACTTTCACCTCAAATGAAGACAATGAGACCGCTTTAGGTGTCGAGCTCTGTGGTATAGCCTAAGGTGATTTTTGTAAATAACCACGCATTGCGCACCATATACATTCAAAGATTACTGTGAGCCCAACGCTTAGGCAAAATAAACGCAGGAAAACCGATTTGTTTTGTGATTTCCGAAGCCAACTAGCGACTCAAATCCTTAAATTGTGTATAACTTTATTAAAATTGCGAGTTACTCCTCGACAAGCAGGTAGTACGTAATTGCAAAAAGTAAATAGTTTAAAATAACAAAACAATATTTGCATCTTTCGAAGGTAAATTCAAAGTTTGTATATCACACTGGAAGTCTCTGGAAAGAAAAGAAGAGATTGTTTTAGCGGACTGTCACTTTGTTCTCTGAATTGTCTTCAAGAGGGAGCTCAGGGTTAAAATTTCATCAAGAGTTTTCAGTCGGGAAAAGAAGACAAAATTTTACGAATATCATCAAAGTCTGAGCTTAGAGCATGAAATTTTCAATTTCGATTTGATCAAAATTTTCAAAAATAATCGTCTCTCAATCGAAAAGAAGCCTCAAGGGATTCAGGAAAGTCAGTAGATGTGAAAATATCATGCTCTGTGGCTTTCAGTAGCTCCCAGTTCTCCTCACCTGGTCTAAATTAGTGGTCACTGTTCGACCCATCTGGTTATCACGAGCTGAAATCAGAAAACTTCGATTAGCACTGACAGCAGACGAGTTCTTTTCTCTTTGGAGTCTTGAAGTATCAGTAAAGGTATGGGGTATAATCAACGAAAATTCAGAAACACGGACCTTTACTTTCATCATTTAAGGGGAGAATAAGTCTTGGTTTGCAGGGACTGGCTACTTACTTGGTTCCTTATCCTAGTGACTGTTGAGAACTTTTAGTTCTCTAACCATCTGCAAGAGGACAGAAAAACTGAATTTAGTCTCGGCTCACAAATGTTGCGTTTGGGTGTCGGTCCGGTGTCGGCATTAGATTTGTATAGACTACAAAAATAACTTCTTTCCAGATCTTTGATCTCTCCCATGGTGTGATTAACACTACTCAGACAACGGTGTCTGGAAGTGGGCTTGTTGGGAGGAAAAGCTTGGAGGTGGTCTTACCTTTTTGTACTAAACAGCAGTAGTTCAGCGTGTCTTCGAGACAAATCACCCTGAAATCGGAAAATAGAGAGTTAAGGTCTGCGTTGGCTAGTAGGAGAATTTGAGTGGAAACGAGCTTATCAGAAGAGGTGGTCAGAAAAGAAAAATTTGGTTGTGCTCATTGAATTTTACTCACTCGTTTCTTATCATCTTTTAACTGGCTAAAAACTAATCAACTAGGATTGAGTTTACTTACGTTGGTGATAACAGCTGGTTCCTGCGCTGATAAGGCATATTCTGGAAGCAAAAAGAGTTGCATTACAAGACTGCGTTTTGAATTGTTTTCAAGCTGCTTGAGAGGGCTTTTGTTTTGTGCATTTTCATTCGACATCTTCTGTGATATTTACAGATCACGAAAACTTCCTTGAAACGCAGCTTAATCTCCCCAGGAAAATATTTTTGGCACTCTTCAAAATCATGCGATATTAATTTTGAGAGCGTGGCTAAAAGGGGAACTGGCGGGTCTTTAAATACAAATTGGTACCAACCTGTTGAGTCACATTTGATGCCACTTGCAATTAAAATAGTCAGTCAATGGGTTTCTGAAAGGAAATAGCTGGTTAGAGGTCTGGTTAGTTCGTTCTTGGAGCATGAAATTTTCATGCTCGAAAGAATTTGTTCGTTTTCATTCGACATTTTCTGTGATATCATGAAAATCACGAAAACTTCCTTGAGACGAACTTGCTCTCTCCCGAGAATATTTTTGGCACTCTTTAAAACCGTGTGAAGTGGCTTTAAGAGCGTGGCTAAAGGGAGGTCTCTATTCGGACTAGCAAAAGCGATACTCACCAATTTGGTATTTACTAGAATGGGGTCCTTCAGTACGTTCCTAAGGCATTTCCTAAAACGAGAGTTTCGTCAGTTCTGAGGTCTGAAACCAGTTTGGCTGGTTTTAAAGAAATCAGGAGTTCAATCAGAAAATATACAGCCATAAGTTATTATCACTTAAAATTTATCAGACGGTAATTGCTTTCATCAGTTGAACATTGCTTCTTCCACATTAGACTCTCACTCACCTTAATTTCGCTAAAATCGGGACTGCCGGTCATCAATTACCTATGCATCCTTTGCCACATCAGTACGTTGCCGGGGTAATACGTTGGCGGAATCGGTCCATAAAAATGCTTTATCTGCAAAATATCAGGAGAGCGTTAGAAATAGCCCGTTTCGTGGTTGAGAGCCTATGTTTTTTTTAGAAATTCAAAGAAGGTTTTTCTTAAATTTGAACATCAGATTCGATGTGGCCGTTCTATTAGAATTTTCATCGTATCTCTTGGAAAGTCCCAGAATGTATTTTTTCAGTTTCACAAAAATAATAGTTACGGCAAAAATAACGTACCGATGTTTTGGTACCAAAGAGAGGTGCCGTAAGCTATTTTCAAAAGAAGATTTTTTTTTCAAAGTTAATTCAGAGAACGAGGCAGTGTCGCCTCGGTGCAGAGCAAATCAATTAGGTTAATTGTTTTCATTAAAAATATCATAAATTTATCGCATAACATCTTACCTCATATGGAAAGTTCGAGAAAGAATTGTTGCTGAATTATTTCAAGAATTTGATCATATATTCCAAACATTGCTGAATATTGAGAGATGTTCAATTTAAATGTGCTGTAAGAGTCCGTGCGTGTGTTCAGGTCTTTTTTTAACGAACTAAGTTCGTGTCAAAATTAACAGTTTTAGCAGAAGGTTTTTTGTTATTTTTGTTTCAAGAGAAATGCCGAAAATTATAATTTCAAGAGGTCCATCTGCCTCTAAGTGAGGCAGACTAGCGGTGCAGAAAACCTAGATCGAAATCTTAAGAGCAAAGATGTTTCGCTGAAAATAAAAAGGTACACATCATTTGAAACACTAGTAATTACAGAATATAAGTAACCTTACTCTCCGCCAAACGCACGCCTGCTTCCGTCTTGGAACTTAAACGCGACTTTGCTTAACACGCTTTATTCATATATTGCAGTACAGCAAATGCAATCATTGTTTAGATTTAGATTTAGACACATACAATCCTTACTTAGAGTGCACAACAGCACGAGCCCACCAAAGGGCGAGAAGATTATGTTTCAAGTATCATATTTGTATGAGAATATAAGCAGTAGAAAGTTGATGGATATAAGTGCGTCGTAGCGAGTACGACCTCAATTTAATACTAAGTATGTATGAATATTGTGTAAAATAATCTTTCCACTCAAGATTTCATCGTCAGAATCAATGTCTCAAGAATGTTCAAAACGTCAAGTCGCCTAGAAACGCCGTCGCTTGTTCTGATTGTTCGGGAAATCATCGTTTCCACCACGATTATTATTAATCCAAATGCGATTTTGGCCGCCGCCACGTTGAGGTCCTTGCTGAGAGTACGCATCTTGGTCAAATCTATTATTTTGACGCCCATGATTGTAGTCGATATAGCCATCCTGTATTTTTTGTGAGCAAAAATTTTACTTTAACAACAGCATGACGAGAATGTCGAGAGAGTGTTTTATCAATCAGGGAAAAAGCAAGGAAAACGACATTTACAAAAGAACCGACGACTTCAAGTGTTTATCTCAAGACAACTGTGCACCAGAGATGTAATTGAACAAATTTCCTCCACTCTTTGGACACTCGCATCGACACAAAATGCAGCTCACAGTGCGCAAAACGTACACGAAACAGTGCAGCATCGAAGTCCTCACCACACGCCTTTAATCACGTTGCAATTACATCAATGTGTGTCACTTAAAAACTGAGAAAACACCATTGTTCCATATAGTGCCACCCTCTAGATTAATCAACCGAGCAGACTGGTAGCTTCACCAAAATATGCGAGAGAGGGGCGACCAGGGAAGCCCGCGGATCATAGACGTGCTTGGCCAGAGCGCGTCACTCTCCGTGGACCGCCGTAGGTCGCCCGAGTTAGAGGACACCGAGCGAGTCTCCCAAGTTAATTAGTCATCATCGAAAGCAGACATTATATGTCACAATTCTAGAGCTTGCGTGAGCAGGTTTTCCTTAAAATTTTGCAGATTGATTCAAGCAACAGCTAAGAAGGTTTCATCATATTGGCTTTACGTGGACGCCAGAAGGGGCGGACTTACTTGGCTGTTTTGCTGGTTCATCATGTCGAAGGATCGCCGGCCGTGGTTGTCGTTGCCCGGGCCATCGAAGTTGCGGTTCTGGTTGAGCTCCTGCTGGTCCAGCAGGGAGTTTAGCTGCTGAGCCTGGGGGAATTCGATAAAAACGTTAGTTTATAGACTTAAACGATAAATCAAAATTTCAAAGCTCACAAGACTTGTTTTAAATGTCCTCACCTGCATGAAAAGCGTGTTCTCCTGCTGCCGTCTCCTGAGCTCCTCTTCCTGGCGCTCCATCTTCATTGCCATGGCCTCCTGCTGCCGCTTCAGACTCATTTCATCGCGCGTTCGCTGCTCCTCGGCCATCTGCTGCTTCTTCTCCCACTCACTCTTGTGGCGATCTCGGTCCATTTCTCGCTGCCGCAGCTCTGTAAAATACCAGACATTGGATTTTGCTGCTATTTCGCCTCGATTGCTTTGTGTTGAAACACAACAAATCAAGTGGAAATAAACTTTTAATCAAACTGTAACTTAGGCTGATTAAGGAACGGATAAGACATTTCTAAGATTGCAAACTGACTCAAAATTACTACTTAATGAAAACTGTACATGCGACACATACGATTTCTCAACATTTCAGTTTCGTTTTCAAACCGCGCGTACGACATCTCTGCCTCGAGTTTCAGCTCTTCCCGGATCAGCTCGGCTTTCAGAGCCTCGTGCTTCTGTTTGTACAATTCATGCAGCTGCTTCCATTTGGTTCCTGCAAATCGACTCGTTAGGCCCTGGGCAGTTGGGAGCTGTATCAGAATTTACCAAATGCGTCTTCGAAGGAGCCGTTGTCGGCAAATCTCGGCGGAATCTCGCGTTCTTTGAAGAACTCTTGGTTTTTTCTTGGCAGGTTTTTGTCCGGCAAACCGTCCGTGTCGTCGTACTGCTCCATCATTTCGACGACGCAGGGGCGGAGGGATCTGTGGGGGAGAAATTAGCACACATTTAACCCACTATGACTTAAGAGGTTGAAAAATAAGGTCAGAGAAAAAATACAAAACTTGAGGTACAAAACTTGATTTTAAAACTAATTTTTTTTTTCAAAAACGGTTAAAAGACGTCAACTTACGCTGTGAGGAAGAAGCACCGCTCAGTGCAATACTTTAGGGCAGATGTGGCGCTTTGCTTGCGGGCGAACTCGATGAAGCCCTCCCCGGTCGGCTTGCCGCGGTCATCGACTATGACGACCGACCGCTCGATGGGTCCGAAGATCTCAAATGCCAGACGCAGGAGCTCGTTTGAGACAAAGGGGCTGATGTTCTTGACCTTGATGCAGGTCGCATTGGGTGCGAACCTTATTCGTAGCTGCCGGTTCTTGCGAGTGGACGAGTCCAGCTCGCGCTTTGCCTTCTCCGCATTTGCGTGGTAATCGAGTTTGAGGAATGCAAAGTTCTTTTCTTTGTTTATGAAGATTTCTGATACTTCTCCGTACGGCCGGAAGAGCTCCCTCAACTCGTCGTCGGTTATGTCGCTGGTCAGGTTGCCCACGTAGAGCCTGTTGCGGCCGCAGAACTTTACTTCCTGCTGGTCAATTGGAGGAATGTCATGTGTGGGTCCAGCCAGCTGCTTCAATCTGCCCATTATGACGAATTCCTGCAAAAATTTTCTTCAGTAAATAACATTGATAAGAAACTGGCCCTCTGTGGTCGTTTTCGGAAGGTCGAAAATGACCAAGCCCTCACACCCGATAACACAACACGTGCAACCCCCCAAATACACGCAGCTTTCCCCACGTCACACGTGCTTGCCCCACAGGAAACGGGGGGCTTAAGCCCAGCGCCGACCACATGGCCGGGGCGCGTTGAACTTTGCCCATTTGACTTGACTTTTACTCGCTTAACGTCCGCCAACATGCAAATTTATTCTATTTTTAGCCCTTCGAAATCAATATTGTGCCTCTTGCTACGTAACAAGTTTTCAAGAGACGCCATCTTTTTTACCTCGTTGTTCCGGTTAGCTTGATTTCCCTGGTTCCGACCTCGCTGCTCGCCCCTCTGCTGTCCCGCAAAGCCACCGCGGCCTCCTCCTCTCGGACCCCCCTTGTGGAAGTTTCCCCGATTGTGGCCCTGGTTGTGGTGTGCGTTTGGCTTGTCGCCGCCATTGTCGTTTTGGAATTTTCCCCCATTTCTCTGCGGGAGCGGCGGCTTCACGTCTGGCTTTTCTTCCGCCTTCACGTCCATTGTCAATCAAATGTTAATTTGCTAATAATACTTTGAAACCGCACTTTTTAAAAATTATACTTAAGCACACTAAATACGTCTGATGAATTGGCTGGATCGCAGAATAATGACGAGCTTCGACAGTGCTCAAAGCATTCTCGCACGTTCATTTGGTTCATTATTTTCTCCGTGCGGGGGCGCTGTTTTCGTAGTGGCGAATATTTTCGAACTTCGAAAGTGATTGAATATAGGCCGTTTGCTGAAGTCAGAACTGCACGTGGTTCAAGTTTCGACCTAGGAACTTCAAAATTAATTTTGTCATTGTCATAGAGCTAATCCACTAGATGGAAAACAGACCAATATTTTTCCATTCTCGTGAATATAAAACGTTTCGAAATTCCCAAACTCTCCCGCTCCAGTGGTTAGTTTTTTTTAATATTGTGGGAATGTTTGTCACTAAACAAGACACAAAATGAATGAAGTTTAATTAAAATGAAAAAATAAATTTGACCATCAGTTGACTAAAAATTTTAAAGAGTTCCGAAATTTTGCCAGCTATCCATCTAGTAAATAAGCTCTATAGTCATTGTCAATTTTTATGAATTTTGTGTCCGAAAGTTCTCAAGGGCGTAGGCAGGACTTAAAATAAAAGGATACTGACTCAAAGTTGAAAAAGCCTTAAAATATTAAATACTAAATAATAAATTACCATAAATAAGTAAAAGCAGAATTGATGGCAGTAACGAAGCAGCTAGAATACGTCCTGGCGTGGTTATTCATGGGGGAGACCCTCGGAGCATATGTGAGCAGCAGTCTCTAATTTGAAGTAATGGATATAGCGCGAGGTCCTTTGTATATGAAAACAGTCATTTGCGCAAGCCCTTATTATCTTGAATGAAACAGGTAGGGGAAGCGAGCTCGCTGTTCACTCTCGTAGTCAATCAGCCAGCTACAGAAAATGGAGTCGGCGCAGGAGGGCCATTCAGTGTTGTGGGGAGCGGCTAACCCCATACAGTCAGTCTCAATATTCCGTCTGACCATAAATGCTACGCGATTGCCTTATAATAATTAAAGAAACATTTATTTTTTGCATTCATAGAGAGACTCCTTAAATATCATTTGGATCCGGATTACGACTCATTTAAGGCAGTTTCTGGCAGAAGGCTCGAGATCGTGGACCCCGACCGTCCGTAGCTGAGTGTTCTGGGACAGAGGAAATCGATTTTCCAATACACATTTCAGTAAAATCTGTTGGAGCTCACGCAAATAGGGTTGACGGAGGAGATTTTGGGAACTGCACTCGGGTGGTGGATGAGAAAAGAGTCATACGACTCGCGAGACAAAGTGAAATGAAATAATCGATAAAAAGTTTTCTACTGCTGCAACTTGCAGAATCACTGGGAGCTGGGTGAGAGCGACGAACGGACACGAGGACGGACCAGCGAGTTGAAATCGACAGCGATAAAGACACAACACGTTCGTGACACGTACAGCGGACCGTACTCCCCCACAGTAGTGTGCCCCTCGTGCCCAAGCATAAAGGATAACATGTGTAAGAAGATGGCATAGACCCCCAAAATAATTATATGCTTCATATTGAATTATACGATTGTATTGATGGGGATGCTGTGGACAATTATTAAACTACAGAGACTAGAAAAGGGGGGAGCAAATTATTGCGGTGACAATGCAGAGCAGTGGCAGTTCCGAATTTCTACTCGATCAACAAGCAGAAGAACTAAGAAAGCGAAAGCTGCAAGAGCTGGCGAGCGCTAAAAAACCACCAACGAAAAATGCACAGCAAAAGCGAACATTCCGGGAGGCGGTCAACTTCTACTCGACATCCATCCTGGCGTTCCTGTCGGTGACAGGTGGATCGTCTCTCCTCTTCCTAGTCCCGCTCTACGTGGACCCCGCTATATCCACACTAGCCAGCAACTTCGTCATGGAGCCCACAATCTGCGTAACCCAGAGACGGGAGGACCTGACGGGCCTGCTAAACTGCAGCTGGAGCAGCTGCCGCGAAGGATGCACCTCGGACGTATTCAGGTGCAGTCACATTTATGTAGCTTTTGTGGAAAACTTTACATTTCCATCGAACGCAACGGCCATGGAATTAGTTAACCTCACAGACACCCTCACACTGTACTCCGAGGACTCAGTGCTTTTAGTTAATATCAAGGGATGCGGGTACCCCCCCAAGGTCAAGTGCGAGCCGTTCCTGGACCTCTACGGGAGCGAGGGTACGATCTTCCCGTGCTACTACTCGCAGCTGAACAAGACGGTGGTCCTCACCCAATACAGCAGAGACGATCAGGTCACCACAATTGTTAATTTCTTCATCATCCCCTTCATCATCACCATCATCTCGTCTGTCGGGCTGTGCGTCATGCACTGCGACTGCCGGTGCAGGAAGGAGCGGATGAGGACGCGACGAAAGCCCCGGTATCGGCAGCCTAGATTAGAAAACGTCAGGTGAGTATCTTCCGAGACCAAATCTCTGTTTATTCACCACCGTTCACTACCGAGAAACTACCCCTCCCCCTCAAGTCAGACCTTAGTTAGTAAGTAACGAATTTCTACGACAAACTTTTCAGAAAAAGCATCATATTAAGGGTAGCAATGTATTATTACTTCAGACCTCCGGAAACAGCTCGATTTTAAGAAAAATTAAATAATTCAGATCCCTAGATCTAAGGTAAACCAGGTATGCAGGTATAAGGACGTCAGTCATCACAATGCTCATGCTATTAGATATCTACTCGAGGCATAATAGAACGAAAATAGGCTTAAGTTAGGTTTCATAACTCTCAGACACAGCTTTTGTACATCTACTCCAATGCAATCAACCAGTTTAGTCTATTTTTTGACAATTAGCTTTTGTACATAAACGTTTTCCTCTTATCAGACAGACAGACAGCGGCAGGGCTCGCGATCTCGCATAAAATTACGATAAAGCGCATTTAGCGTTCGGCCGAAATGAATTCAAATCGAATGCAAGAAGATAACGAAGCTGCCTTGCCCACCTGCCCCAATGCGGGTGCAAGAGACAATCATTTTATACGGGTACGGGGTTTGGCAAAGAAATCGTGTCGTACCGAATGCATTATTTAATTTTTCAAATACAGACCTTGACCATTTGATTGCGAATACACGATAACAACACGTGTATGTGCAATCAAGGTGTTTTTCCCGACTCGCTGCACAAAAACAAACTTTATTGAAATTTCCGCAAGTCGCATCTGTAGTAAATTCCCTTACACGTCTATATCGTCTCTATCTATGTGGGCCGGGAGGGTGTTTGCGGGCTCCACAAACATGTTTCCAAGAATGTAGCAAACAAACATGCATGAAATTTCTCGTTATTCACTTCGTGGGACCATCCATGGAAGCTTCACGTAGCCTGTGGATGCACCCAAGTCCTGTTTTGAGGAGGTTGCCAACTTCGGGCTTCAAAGTTATATTTTGGAGTTAAATTTTTAGAAGAAACTCTTAATTCAAAAAACATTTTGCACCTTAAAATAAATTACACTAAATAAACTAGGGTTGAAACTGATTTTTGTCAATAACCCTCTTAACCCATTGGCTACCGAAAGGTCACTGGTGACCCATCAACTTTTAAAAATTTATTCCGGGCAAACTTAAAATTAAGGGGAAATTTTGAATGCATTTTCAATCAATTTCATCCTTCAACTCTCAAAATTGGCTATTTTTGAAAGTCATTTTTAGATTTTGACTTATAAAGCAGCAAAAACAGCTAGTCGCTAAATTTTTTGGTTTGGCCACCATATTGGATTTTAAATTTTAACTTTTAAAAAATATTTAAAAATACTTAACGTGATTATTTCAAAAAACTTTCTTCTACAATATTTAGAATTGAGTCTGAACTATTTTTTTATGAAAATTTTTTCAAAAAATTTAACACATTTTTCCAAAAATTGTTCAATGTTTTATTTTTACGAATTATTTATATGAAAAATTTGTTTCAACGAAAACAACGACGCAGTTTGAAAGTCTTGGAAGCCAATGGGTTAAGACGTTTTTACTACTTGAGGGTTGAATTATATTTTTGTGTTCAGTAATCAATTTTAAAAGACAAATCAAAAATTGGCTTCTTAACTTCATTGTTAATTTCAGACTTTAAACTTCACGAGAAACCAAATATTTTAATATTCATTATTGTTAATCAAAGTAAGCATATCTCACGAAACAAGAAATTCTTTTCTACCCAAAAATTGGCTCCTGAAAGTTGGCAACTTTATCCTTCGAGGAATTCCTCCTTGTCAGAGGGGCCTGTTTTGAAGATCTTCTTTCGTACGTAGGCAGTAGGAAGCGCACAAACTGTCTCTCTATCCTAGCCCTCAACTTCCGCTTTTGAATCTTTTGGAATGTAAATACCTGAAGCCACTTGAGAGTTTTTTATGTACATACCTTTTGTGCAGTCAGAGATGAAGGTTTTGCATTTGATTCAGAGGACTGTCCTAGCGCACAAACTTCCGTAGCAACTCCTCCTTTTAGGCATTTCCAGCTGCGTGAGAATGTAAGACTTAGCTTGTAAAAAGTATTGAAAGATTAGAAACACGAGAACGTGGACTCTTAGAGACGCTTTGTTCCTTGATCTTTATAGCATATACCTCGTAGGTCCATCGTCCCGCCTTTCGAGTCAATTAATCGGCCTCATTTGTGTTTTTATAGCGACTCATCTATATCAACGCGGGTCGACATGCTAACGCCGGCGATAGAGGTTTACAAGCCACCACTCTGACATAAAGATGACACCCTTGAGAGCCACTTGGATGACGCAGCTAGTGACCTATGACCACATGTGTAACTGCTGTAAGTGTTCGCCACGCACCGCGCCTCGAGGGTGTCATTGAGAGCCGAATTCTCTTAGAACTTGATATTTATACCATAAATAAATATTGCACATGAATTAAGCAATGCAAAATAATTGATTAGGAGTATATTAATGTGCTTTGTAACTATGATAGATATACCGAGGGAGACTCAGTTTCTTATGTACTTTGTATTGTATTCGGGTGATTTCGTTCAGAAATTACGTCCCGGTGAAAATCGAAATTTTAGACCCCTTTACCGCGACGTAACGCCTGAACAGAGCCCTGTTGCACGGAAATAAAATCCCGTGTACGTCACATTATTTGACTGGAAGCGTGTAATAACGATATCTGCTATAATTAATGTGTACTTAGGAAGAGGATGTTGCTGCACTAACAATACCTACAGAGAATCATAACAATAGATCCATAGCAGAATATGATAGCGGTAAGGTATTTAATCAAATAGGATATCAGAGCTTACAGAGGATGCATTTTAGTAGAGGTTTGTTCGCATTGCTTGAACCCTGATTTGAGGAGCGTAGGTCTAAGTAGTGAGTGTTCGTAGTGTTCCAGGCACCCCAGATGCATGAGTAAGCAACCTATAACATACCACATATACATGTAACTTACAATAAAAGACGATACAAGACGTGCGTAACAATGAATTTGTTGAGAAGTTGCAAAGTTCTCACCTTCACAAGTTTGTGATAAGCAATTATTGTTTAGAATTGAATAATCGCACCGAGATAATAATCAAAAACTTACATGACATAACGAACTTCTGGTTTATCATTTATCCTTTGCCGAGAGACAGTTGTAGCCTAAAGAGTTAGAGATACGATATAGATCACGTTGATTTCGTACATATACATAAATATATTATAAAGTTTTAAATTAAAGCGTTAATAACATTATTTTGTTATGAAGTGAGTGTGTAGATCAAACAGAAATGAGATATAACAATGAATAAATTAAATATTTTCATAAACCACCGCGTCTTTGGAAGTCGCGTTCTTCGCCTCTGTGCCCATTTTGGCAAGCATAGAAGGACAGTGAGTATATTTATCTAAATGCGAATCGGCGTACCCTTCACCTGGTAGTGTCAATCAAAAATGAGTAAAAGGTATCAAGGGTCCAAATGTGAAATGTAAAATTGTGGAATATTGAACAATACCACGTCTGAAATGTGATGCGCGACATTGAACTTATAATTTGACTTGGCAAATATAAAAACCAATAATCATCATGTGTCACAAACGCAATTTGTAAGTTTCTGCCAGCCAGGTGCATGGGCGAATAATTGCATGTGAGTGTAGTACAGCACTAACATGATGTAGAACGGAATGTCATAGAAGGCCCGGAACATTTCACTTGTACGACATTTTGGGGTTGTTGATTTCTGTTTCAGGACTCAAACTGGGGTTTGTCTTGTCTACAATTAGTGGTTTTTCTTTTTCTCAGGACTGGGTTTCGTTTTATGGATCATCGTAATATTTTGATGTATGTTTTTAGGCTCAAAAACGTTGATTTGAGTTCCTGAATTTTCAAAGGCTTCTTAGCTTCAACGATATCCTTTACATTGCTTAAAAAATACATAAAAAGTAAACGCGGAGATTAAGCTAAAGGGTCAATTTTCAAAGATTTCGAGAGACCAAACTTTGAGGGCCCCTAGCTACGTCCATATACATAATAGAGGATACATGTAGTACCATGATTTGCTAGACTTGACACAGACTACAAAATTATTAGCCTGCACCCGTACAGACCAGGCCCTACACGATGCAAAAATACGCAGCTCTCTAGCTCTTCTGGTTCTTGAGTTATCAAATTTCAGACGGAGAGACAGACAGACAGACAGACCGACAGACAGACAGCCGGCAAAGCGGCCACATCTAAAATTAAGGCTCAAAAACTTTAACTAAGTTCCTGAATTTTCAAAGGCTTCTTAGCTTTAACGAGGTCCTTTAAATTGCTTAAAAATAGGGGCAGAGGTGCCCTTATCGGTAGAGTAACGGACTTGCGATCGAGAGGTCGTATGTTCGAAATTTGGCCGAGGCAACTTTTGCTAAACTGTGTTCTCGGTGCAAGCTTAGAATGCGACTGCTATGGCGCGTACGGCATGGGGGTGCTACTGAGGAACTCTTGACTCTGTCAAGATGGGTCACAATAGGACCTTCGGGACCTCCGTGATCTTTGACTCCCAGTACAATCTACAATATCTACATCTGCTTAAAAAATATCTTAAGAACGGTCCAAAAAAGGTCCACATTTGATCCCGAAATTTAAAGGAAATATTCAGCTAATTATTCAGCAAAAATAAGCTTCTTAATCCAAGAAGAAGCTTAGTAAAAGAAACGATTTCAACTGTCAATATTAAACGCCTAAATGATGTATTTTGGTTAGCGTTTTCGGTGGAGCTCAAATTTCAGGTATCACGCTATCACACATCCCCATCAACGGCCAGAATGTGGTGCAAATCAAGATATGCCATGCGGTGGGGAGGGGAAAGGGCACTGATCGTATGAATAATGAAGAGAAAAACAAGTGTACTTTCGATTAGACTAGCCTATTAGCCAAAGAATGGCTATTCTTGTAATATTAATGAACATTACGAGTGGTTGAACCTGCCAACCAAAGTTCGAGCAGATTGGAATGCTTGACCTTGCAGTCAGGAGTAGTATTACTCGAATTCCCCAGTTGTGTGACCATAAGTCAGCATTATCTCAATTATTAAACAATTACATAGCACGAATGGAGACAACAAGAGCTTATTTGAACACATGTTCGTATGTTCTAGCATCTTAGCTACCGACCACCGAGCTGATTTACTGATAGTAGTGACCTCATTAACGGTGTATTTAATTAGTATATTTGGCAGCTGCTTATCTTTTATACCATGGGGACTGTCTGGAGGAGAAAGCCTCTTTCGCTTCGTTTTGGTTTTTTTTTCCACTTGGAAATCCTCTCAACAATTTTTTCAGCATCTCAAATGTTTCAATAAATTGTTGAATGAATAGGAGAATTTTCCGAATAATTTAGAGGGAATTTTTTAGTTTTCCAATAATAGTTGTAATTTTTTACTTATCTCAATATTTTCACTCTCGTATTTTTCTTTGTACCTTGGACTATTTAAAATTTATTAACTATTTTAATTGAGTAAGTTTTTATAGAGGTATACGTTTTTCTACGAAAGTCTTCGTTAACAAAATAATAAAAAAGAGGCATACACATAAACTGAATAAAGATTATTTTAAATAGAAAAAGGGTTCCAAAGGCAGACTAACAGAAAGGGCTGAATCTGATTTCTTTTGTTGGTTACTCATAAAAAATCGCCTTACCCATACATGTCAAGATCACTTTTGACACTCCCAAACAATCTCGAATTTCACAACGCGTCTCAACTCGCCAGAGTCACAAAGCCATGGTTTTTGATTTGGAAAATGTTCTCCCAGAAGTAAGTTAAAGTGTTTAGTAAAGAATGGACCTTAATTCCCCTGATTCCAGTACCTGGAGGAGATATTCAAGCACTTGTGTTTCCAAGATCGTCGGCAAGCACGCTACACGTGCAAGCGATGGAACCAAATTCTCTCCTCCCAAACGAGGTTCGTCAAAGACGAGCGGTTTGTTTTTTTCGATAGCAAGAGACAAGCGTTTGCGTGGGACGTGAAGAGAAAGTTCCTGACGGTCCGGATCGTCGTAGATTGGCTTCACCGGGACTCCCTCGAGTGCCTTAAAAATGTCGGAAAATACGTCGAAACTCTGGAATTAGGACGTTTTCGCCATGTGAATGTTGATAGGATACAACCGAAGGACGTCTACGATTGCTTCCCGAACCTGAAAACTGTCGTTTTTCCCTATATTCCGCACGTGAGTTGGCTGGAAAGCTTGCAAGGAGTTGAGAACTTCCAAAAGGTGCATTTGCTAGAAATCGACCAGTTCTGCGATCCGGATGTGATCCGGGCCTTGCAAAAGCTTCCCAAAGTAACTGCAGAGGTGGCAGTTTTGGGAGTAAATCATCGTGGGCTCAAAGGGAAACTATTCCCGTTCCCTTCGGAACTCATGATGAAACGGTTCGTTAAAAACCAGGAGCTGCACAAGGACTTCAACTTGGTCGGGAGTCGTCCTCTCGGCCCTCAAGACTTGGAATACCTGTGTTACTCCTTCAATCATGAGCCAGAAGACCTTCTCTCCTATCCCAATTTGAGGTGGCTGTTCTTCGAGAAGAAATCAGCAACTTGCTTCTTCCAGCACGAGCCCGTAATGTGCAAGAGTGTCAAGAAGGTATCGATCAGTTTCGAAGTAGGGTGCTTCAAATGCTTGCGGAGTTTGGCAGCAAGTTGCCCAAATGCCAGGACGTGGGAGTTTCTCGAAATTAACAAGACCCTCATCACTGAGATGGCTCAAATGGGTGATTTGCTGGTGAATATTGAATCAATCAACCAAACAATCAATCAAACATTCAATGAATCAAACATGGACATCAAAAAGCTTTTCAACATAGTTGGAGAACTTGAAGGCTACGAAGGTTTTGGTGAATACCTTCGGAAGCTGAGATGCCTGCAGGGTCGCTTGTCCGCAGGAACCTGGTTTCTCCCTTTGTCCCATCTGACAGAACTGGACGTGTCTGGTTACGGTTATGGAGGAGACGATCTATTACAAGCCTACACTAATCTAAATGACTTGGTGTCTTTGGCTCCATCAATAAAAAGTTTCACGACGTCGTACAACATTTCGCCCGATGATCTGAAAGTAATGGCGTCTCGCTGGCCACATTTGACATTCCTAAAGGCTAACAAACTTGAAAGACTTGTTGACGAATTTCAACCGGAAAAGGAGATGGAGAAGGTGCGGGAGTTTTTTCGCCGTTGCAAGAATTTGACTCATTTTCATGTCCGCGTGCCAGGGAAGCAGATTAAGTGGATGTTGAGTGGAGAAGTCTTAGGGCTCTGTCCGACTCTGAGGAGCAGCCCTTCCCTGAAAATTCCAACTCCGAGCTATCCTACGTATCCCAGCGCTGCTCAAGAGGCCGAAATCAGGTAAAAATAGTTGATAGTAGTTATAAACGAGTTTTAAATTAATAATATTCCAGGAACCTGAGAGCCATGTTAGCCTATGTCCGTGGAGTTGAACTCAACGAATAAATATGCGATTGTAATTTCATAAAGAGATATGAAAAATATAAAGGCTCTCTTTTGGTTTAGAAAAACTTGATTTCGGGATTTTCAATGAACGAAAAAGTGTAAATTAACGCCAAAAGCTTTTTACCTGAAAGTCATATTTTAGATGTTTTGACCTTCCTTATTTTTTATTTGAACACAAAGCACTAAAACAGCTGATGTAGAGCCAGTGATAAACCTTGGGTGGAGCAGAGCTATTTCCAGTCACTCTATATTTCGCCTTCTTATTCATTCAATGGATAGATAGATAGATCTGGGGTGGGGCAGAGGGTCACGCAGGTCCCGAAGATCCTATTGTGACCCATCCGTCAGAGACGGATTGCCCCGGACTCAGGGTTTTTAAGCCCCAAGTCCTGTGAAAATCTCAACAGACTCCTCAAAGGTGCATTTGTAACCTGTACCGCGTCAGGAAAATGAATGCCGAAGTGCTTCTGACGCTTATGCATCAGAGGCAGACATGAGCAAAGCAAGTGTCTCACGGTCTCACTTGCAGCATTACAAAAACTGCAGAGCCCACTCACATTCTGATTGTACCAGCGAACTCTTGCGTTGACAGGGTAGTGGCCAGTCAGAAATCCTGTGATAAAGTAGGTCTCTCTTCTTGACATGTTGAGCAGTTCTTTTGATCTACGAGCCTTGTAATCCTTAATGAATTCCTTTGAATGAAGCATGCTGGGTTGATTGCGCCAATATTCCTGGGATTCATTCAATGGAAACCAAAGCCAAATGAAACATGAAATAAATTTTTTGTCATACTTTTTATCTCACATTATTTCTTTAAGTTAAAACATACTATAATTCCTCTTATCTACACTTACATTGCATAAATATTTTGAATGTCTCTTATTTAGGTTCAATTTGTTTATATCTCCTGTCTTATTGCACAAGGAATAAAACTCTTTTCGAAAATTGATATTCAGGCTTTTGGAAAGCATCGAACAAAAAACGTTGGGTTGCTCCGAATGGAAATGCTTCAATAGGAATCCTTAGAAATAAACGACGCGCCGCCTACTCGCTGATATCTTAAGCCTTTTTCTTCAGGTCCGACCGAAAATTATTGCTGATGAAATATTCCATGGTTTAGGTCCTTAATATCTACTCCGAACAAGCTACTTTGTTCTTGGCGATTTCTTTACATTTAGAGTTAAGTTTACGTTAGAGTTACCAGTTTGTTTTTCATCTCTTCCAAGATACTTTTGATTACTATACCTATCAACGTTGTTGGTTTGTCTGATTTGTAACAAAGAAAAGTCTAAAAATGCTCACACAAACGAGATCTCACATTTTCGAAAGGTTAGCTACGATTTAAAATACCACGATTTAAATGCTTCTGAATTAACTACAATGTATGGTTGAGTTGCTTACATACATGAATTGACTTAACTCTTTGTGTTTAAGTTGTTTGGTCTTTACTCTTTACGAATATATGTATACTATATAAAATAAGAACTTGTCATGAACAATACTGCTTTCACTTCGCCCTACTTTACACAGTACTTGTATCTCCGTCAATTCAGCGAGGCTGGATTTACGCCACCTTCTCCTTTAGCCGCGTCTTGTTGATCTGCGTGCGCAACTTCTCTATCTGGCTCCTCTTCATGCCGCCCGGAACCGTGAATATCGCCTGCATGAACTGGTGCACGTCCAGCACCATCTGGCCCTTGATGACTCGTCGGAACACGTTCAGGAGCTCGGACATGTCGTGAGTCCGCAATATCTCTGCTTTACTTCGGAGTATCAGCGTGACGCTAACGCGGAACAATATCTGAAATGCGATGCAAGTTTAGACAACAATGGCTCGGAATTAGCAACGTGTGACTTCTCATCGAAATATATTTTCAGATCATGGCAGAAAAAATTTTGTCTTTTTTAGTTGGAAAAATAGTTGGAAAAAAAATCCACAGTAAAAATGGCTGACCCCTTGATTGAAAGAAACAGCGTTCTATCATTCGTTTTAAAAATTCCTCAAGTGAAAAAATTACTATATTGTCACTGAAGCTTGAAATGAGAACTGGGAATCCCCTTCAGAATTGATCATGGGCAGTAAAAATTATCTGCTTTTTAGATAGCGTTCCGGGAATTCCAGAGCACCTAGTAGTTTCAAAACAGATAAGACTCGGCAACTCAATTCCAAGAAAAGCCAATTTACCTTGTATCCTTCTGCAAACAAGCAGTCCCAGATCCTGAGGACCGTCTCCACTGGCAGTACTTCGGCGAATATGCAAATGAACCACTTGGTGAGAATGACCTCCCACGGCAGCCCTGCAAGCGAAACATCAGCTCGAAATCGTGTCCCAATTTATGAACTCTCAACTCACCAACTTGCTTTATGTGCTTGTGTATTTCCGGATTGCGCTGCTTCACGAGCTGTGCGAGAACTTCCACATCCGTAATGAGACCGTACATTGATTTCGTGTGGTAGGAAGGTACGATATTTTCTACGACTTCTTTCAGGAGCCAAAAAGAGTGCTCCTCGTTCTTAGTCACTAGTAACAGGAGGCCTGAAATGTTTACGTCAGTCGTTATCTCGAAACTGCGTGGGTTCCTTGAATTTACCTGCAATGTAATTGAGACCTTGGCAGTACCCTACGTCTTTGTTGTTGAGTGAGTAAGTAATCAAAACGTTAAACAGACTGGCTTTGTACTGGTCGAAGAAAACGTTTTCGGGGAAGGTCCGAGGTAAGTCTACGCGGATTTGGTCGGCGGTCTCCTTGTCGTACGAGCACTTTAGCAGCTTTTGGTACAGGTCGGGCTGGCGCTGCCGCTGGCGTTCGGCGCTCGAGGACTTCAGCCACACCTCTGGACGCAAAGATGACGGAATGCCTTTCCGGATGAAGCGCTTCAGCGTGCTCCCTCCATCCAAAATGTCGTGCTTCCGCAAGAACTTTTCCCACCTGAGAGCTCTGCTCGTCAGGACGGCGTAGTACACGGCCATGATGCGCTCGTAGTACTCATAGTCGAAGTCTGCGGCCCTCTTGAAGCCGTACTCATCAATTTCGCTGCAAGATTAAGAGACAGGCATCATGAAATTGGTTTTCCCAAACTTGATTGACCCATTTCTCACAACGCGGCCGGAAAAACCCCGATTTCGGCCAACTGGCAACAGCAAGTGGGTCAAGATCGAGGGCAAGACAAGGAAAGAAAGCTTTCGAGTGGTGAAAGGAGTCACGGCTCGAAATTTTCCATTCGGTTTACTCCGATTTTGCACACCTCCAGGCCTCGTCACAAGACCTGAGACCCACACGCGTGTCGGGCTCGCAGCCACCGTCGACCCCAGCGTCATTACCTGAATTTCGATGCAGCCATTGCTTCCACTTTTTAATTTATCACGGACGAGGTTTGCAAAATCGGTGGATCTTCAAGTCAGTGTCTTCGATGCTGTCTTTTAACGCCTTATTTTCATCGCTAACTGACCCGACACTTTAATCTTTGCGTCCCGAATCCTCCTCGTTTTTGATTGCTGATTCACTACATTTCCTCAATTCGACCCCATCGGAAGAAATAATTCTGGTCACGAAAGTTTTCTGCAAATTCTCTTTCACCAATTTTTACTTCGCGGAGTCGCACCTTCACATAGAGCAGTAATAGGACATCCCTAGACTCGGAGATCACGTAGATTTTGTTTGTGAATTTGCTTAATTTTTAATGAATTGAAATTAATTTTTAATTATGAAATGGACAAAGTCGCGCACGTTTGTGAAACGAGAAAATTGGGCCAAAATTAACTGACTTCAAAATTTTATGAGGTTCATCCACTCTAGGACTGAGTCTAGTCTGAGAACAACAATAAAATTAATCGAAACATAAAAAGCTGAAATCTTCAAAATAGCCCGTTCAAACTCGTTCTTTGCTCTTTCCATTGAGCTCTTCCATTGATCAAGTGTCTCTTGGGCGTGAGGAGAAGGTTTAAAGTGAAAAGGTAAAGCCAGGAGCGGATGGAAGGGAATAAATCAATAACTTTCACAATTTGAAGAGGATGAAAAGACAGAGCCAGGGAGTGCTGGAGCCAACTCCAGGGCCCAGTCGGGAGTACCTGCATCTGGGCCTGTTCGACGGGCGAAACAGAAGCACTTCCACGAAGCTTCGGAGACTGGCGAGGATGTCCCAGAGGGACCGAGACTCGTTTTCGCAGGCCAGCTGGAGCAGCTGCGACTCCTCCGAAGACTCGGAGAGCAGCTTCGAGATGGACAGCAACGAGCACGAGGAACGACGCAAGCTGTATCGGAAGCTGAGACGCGACAACAGGCGGCTGAGGCAGGAGAACAGCTCCATCCTGAACTGGAAGAGTCTGCAGATGCTGGCGGAGCGAGACAACTTCAGGAACCACCTGCGTGAGGCGATGATGACCGCAAACAGCCTCACGAACAACTCGCACGCAGTCGAGAATGCGGGCGTGCTGATGGCAATCGAGGAGTTTGGGCTCCAGCAGCGACTGAACCCCCTTCTGCAGTTCTACGGGCTGGACCCGGACACCTCGGACCTCTCCAGCAACGTGTCGGGGGTCTCCTGTCACTCCACAGACTCCGACGTCACGGACTCCATCTCCTCCAGCAGCACAAACATCTCGAATGACAGCCGGAAACGTATCAAGTTTCTCCACGTGGCGGGCGAGGGGAAGATCGAGGAAGCCCCCGAGACATTCAACTTCGAGGACTTTGCCGTCGACGCGGCCATCAACAACAAGGGTCTGAGTCTCTAGGTCGTGTACACTCCAGCAATAACGAGATGATAATCACTGCATATTTTACTAGCAACGTAAGGAATAAAAGCGTAATTGCCATTTTTAACAAAACTTTTATTTTCCCTCGCTCTCTTCTCCCACCATGAACCACTTGAGTCGCGTCTGGACGGCGGCGTTGCGCACCAGTCTCTTCTTGTCGCCCAGCACGGGCACGAGGCCGAACAGGACGTCCGTCTTGTGAGGTAGAGTGACGAAAGTGGGGTACTCCGAGACCAGTTCCAGGCACTCCAAAGCGGCGATTCGAGTTTTCTGCAAAAATATTAGGTACTTAAGTTTTGTCGGGGACGATTGCTTTTGAGTGCATTTTGTTTAATTTTGTTGGAGAGTCAGACGAACGGAAATTGGACCGAATTCGAAAAAAACTCACCATGTTGGCCTTGAACTGCGCCAGTCGAAGCAGAGAGACGACCAGAGACTGCAGCTGTCTCCCAAAGAACTCGTTCTTCTCTGCCAGGAAACGCTTTATGGTCCCCAGGGTGTAAGTTAGAGGCCTCTCCTGGTCCAGCTCCAGCGACCTCAGGAGTATGGGACCCACTTTTGCGATCTCCATCTTGAGCACTTTGTGAGGAGTTGCCTTGAGTACGAACGCCACGGCCGCCAGGTGGGAGCTGGAGTACTTCTCGACCTTGCGCTCTAGGTTGCGAAAGACGAGGACGAAGAGCTTCTGCTGGAAGAGGTGTTTTATCACCGGGAGGTGGAGTTGTGGCATCTCCAGGGATATGACTTCAAAGGCGAGCTCTGCGGTTTCCGAGAGCGTGGGATGGTCTAGCAGATCACAAAGCTGAAAAGAATTTCTTTTTAGTAAGCATGATTGTTGTTGTAATTCCTTTGAGAAAATGTCCCTTTTTTAACCAAATAGAGGAATAATTCTTGGGTAAAAATTTTAAAGAGTAGACAGTCTTTAGGGTCCTTAAAAATTTCTTTAACTAACCCTTGATTCTCCTGAAAGATTTCGATGGAGAAATTAAGGACCAAAAATGGACTTTCTCGCTGATTTATTGCAAGAAACTCCACGGAGCCCCTGACCTTGTTCCATTCAGATTTTTTTTTGTAAATCAAACAAATCAGAGTTTTGATTTTTCACGAAAAAACGGCTTCTTTTCCTGGCTTCTTAAGATTTTCTTCAACACCCGAAAATGCCCGTCTTTGAGCAAAACAATTAACCTACCGTTTGAATAATTTCCGAGATGTCCGAGAAGCCACTCATCAGGAGAGCCTTCGAGACCCAGGCGAGAGCGTGCACCGCCTGCTTGTTGTGCTTCTTCACTTCGTCCTTGAGGAAGCCCAGTACTTTGGCTAGGACGCCCTTGTGCTTCGAGTCGGTCGGAATCTTGTTAAAGAGGCTGCAAAGCAAGTGGTTGCAGATCCTCCGAATGTTCTCGTCCTCGTGGGTCGCGCTGAGCTGCGAGATCTCCGTAACCAGCACCTCAAAGTGGTCCTCCTTGAAGACAACGCCCTTGTCCAGAAACCCAAGGATGCCGGCCGTGAAGTAGAGGTCGTTGATGTGCTGCAGGTTCATCGCTGGCAGGAACTTTGTGACCATTTCCTCCTGCTGGGTCGCGTCCAGGTGCTTCACGACGCTCGTTATCACGAGAGAGATGCTGAAGAACAGATCGGAGCTTGAGTCCGGGTGCTCCTTCATAAAGACTCGAAGCTTGTCCACAACGCCACCAGAATACCACTTCTCCGCGATACTCTTGGGACTCTCGTCTAGCGTCCTCACGACCAGCTGGCAGATCTTGATTTTCTCAGCCTCTTCGCAGCTCTGGTCAAACAGCCGGGCGAGAATCGCGTCCGAGACGGGTCCAAAGAAGCTCTCGAGGCGGATGAGGGGCAACAGAATGGGCGCTGAGCTTCGAGTGACGCTGACTTTGTCCAGAATCTGGAGCCTTATTTCCTCTGGGTGCACCTGGGCGAACGCCATGACGGCATCAGCCACCGTCTGGGAGACCTCGTCGCTCGGGGAGTCGAACAGAATCACTAGCTTGGCGTACAGGACCACTCGGTTCTCGAAGCAGACGAACTCGGGAGTCACAGTGAATGTTTCCAGGGCCACCCGGAAGAGCGGTAGATTCGTCTCCTTCTGCACTATCTCGTACAAAACGCGCTGGATGACCTCGATGGAAGCGGCACTCAGCATCTGGTGTCTCTTGGAGGCCACCACGAGACTTTTTACAACCTTCAGAACCTTTGTCTTCTGCTGGGAGTTGACGCACTCGCTGCTCCCCAGCTGGCTTATGAAGGTCGGCACGATTCTGTCGTAGACTCCCGAACATAGGAGAGCCGAGGATTCCGCGCACGTTACGATTATGCGGGACGCGATGTCGAAGTCGTTGAGGGAAGAGTCCACCAGGGCCTGACTGACGCTCCTGAATATCGCTGAGGCGTACTTTTCTGCCGTCTCTTTGCTCTCGACGTGTTTGCAGAGCGATCCAAGGGCTCTGAGGGACAGGGGCAGGACCTCCTCGTCTCTGTTAGGCACGAAGAGCTCCTCCTTTAGACTCGTCCAGACAGTCTCGAAGTGCTTCTCCACCGAGGAGCTCTGGAACTTCTCGCCACACTTTTCCTAGAAAGAAAATTTGACATCAATCAACTGTTGAAAGTCTCAAACTATTCTAGGGAAGCCCAAACTGCCCTTAAGTAGCCTCAATTTACCCTTAAAAGTAGTAAACTATTCTTAAAGAGCTATAATGATCTCTTGAGAATACACCAAATACCCTTTAAAGTCTTAAAATACCCTCAAGAAGCCCCAAACTTCCCTTAAAACTCCTTAAACGACCCCCAAACCCTTACCAGTAGCATCAAAGAGTCCTTTTTGGCCACATTATAGTCGCTAGTCAGCTTTTCCAGCAGGATTTCGAAACACGAGTCACAGAAGTCGTTCGTGGCGGTCAAGCAGTTGGAGAGTAGCTCCGCTAGAAGCTCCCTAGTGATGGACAGGGGCACGTTGGGGGCCGGATTGAAGTCGATGGGGTAGTAGCAGGCGAATACGTTGAACATCTCCTCGACGTAGTCTCCGAGAGGGAACGCCTCGATGAACTGGGGCATGAATTTGAAGAGGAAGACGAGGTTTCTAGGGTCTCTCTCCCCCTCTATGCTGTTGCAGACCCCCGCCACCCATTCCTGGCCCATCACACGAAGCTCTGAAAAAGTCAAAATTTTACAAGTGATTCAAATATACCCAGAAGAGGCTTACCGTCCGCTCGCTTCTCAGTGGCCTTCTGGAAGATCTGGAAAACTGTGTCTCGGTCCTCTCGAACCAGACTCTGGCAAGACACACTCTGGAAAAACTTGGAAAACATTTTGGCCGACACTCCATCAGGCAGGTTCTTGCACTGGATGAGAGCCAAGATGCCACGCACGACGCTCGGAATGACAGAGTGGTACTCGCTGAGACGGTCAATGAAGAAGACACTCAGAACTTGGAGCTCCTCGGTCGAGAGGTTGTCATTCAGAGAGTCGACGATGGCAGCTAGCAGGTCTGTGGCATTCGCGCGAGTGCCATTGCTCTGAGATGTGAGGACGGGTCCAAGCCCTTCGACGAAAGCGACGATCGAGGTTGCGCCACTTCTTATCTCTGAAACAGACTCTCATTACCACAAGGTTCTGGGATTCTGGATGTTCTGAGGATTACCTTTGGAAATCTGTGCTACGTCCTCCGGGGAGACCCCCTTCTCAACTAGCTCCACGACTTTGGGGTGATCTTTGGACAGAATCATGGCGAAAACTGAGAAATTAAGAATTTAGAATCAAAACAAGACGAATGAAACTCGCTTAGTCCCAGTTACTCACTGAACTCTTTTAAAATTCTTTTTCGAAGTGAATCTTGTCATAATTCTTTTCGATATTCATTTATTAATTTTTAAGCAAATAATATTTATTCATAGTTCCAGAAACGTTCCTCAAAAGATTCACTGGGAGATATTCTTGAGTTACACAAAATGTCAGAAATGATTACAGAAAAATTAATAAAACAGAGCTCCGTAAAAACTATCAAAAATAATTGTTTCACGCTGGGAAAAAACATTAATCGAAATTCCGATCGGAATGTTGATCGTAAAGTTATTGAAAAAGAAATTTCGTGAAAGATCAGCACAATTAACGCAAAAACCGCTAAAATATTGCCAATTTAGAGCCTGAAACACTGCAAAAGGCTCAATTACTTCAAGCTGATAGATTGTGAGGTAAGGAAGACAGGAAATTTCCCGGATTGGGGCCAATTTGATCAGAATATTTTTCCCGTAGGCGTCTCTGACATCACATTTCGCAACATACTCAAATATGGATAAAATCATCCCAAGCAATGCATCTCGAGTTTCCCTCAACGACAGATTCACGTCCATTCTGTTGAGCAGCAAGCAAGGCGCCGAAAACAAGGGCAGGCGCCTCCTCAACAGAAACGTCCGCAACCGCAGCCGGTCCAGAAGCCGATCCAGAAACAGAAACGTCGGCAGTGGCTCCATTAAGAACCGCAAGCTGGTTGAGGATCTCGAGAAGCGGCTCAAAATGAAGGTGGCGATGCGTTTGAAGCAGCGACCGGTGAAGGGAGTGGCAAAGAAGAGGCTCCCAGTTCGCAGGCTCGGAGCTCGCGGAGGCAAGGGCAGAGCAGGCAGCGTCAGCAACCTGACGTACGTTGAGTTTAGCTTAGAGTGTGGAGATGAGGTCGACTAATCTGGTTTATTATTGACAGGATGATGGCAGATGTCGTAAGTCGAGCCCGAGGCCGCCGCTCCAACTCAGTTTCGAGCGTCCACTCGCGCTTGGGACAAGTTCCGGCGACTCGCCGTCGCTCCCAGTCCCGCAACCGCCAGCGCTCCGTCTCCCGGGGACGCGCCAACTCGCAAGTCAACAATGCAGTTCAGAGAAGCGGCTCAAGGGCCCGCTCCAGCAGCCGAGCGAGGGGCGCCAAGAGAGGCGCCGGCTTCGGACTGAGACGGGCGAACTCGAAGGCGAGCCTGCTGCAGAACCGGTTGGGCGTGAGTCGGGCAGGAAACCCGATAAACAAGAGGAAACTGAACCAGCAGGCAGCCCGCAAAGCGCAGAACAACCAGCGAAACCAGACGGTGAACAGAAGGGGCGTTCAAAGGCAAGTTGGTTTGTGTTTCCTAAGCGCTCAGGCAGCACCGAAGAGTGGGCGTTTCCGCTCCGTGGTTCCTTCATTTTCCAGCTTCATCTAGAGAAGAGGTGTCTGATTTTTGTGTCCGATCTACTGTAGGGCGGCGCGACGCGACTTGTCTCGCCAGCAAGTAAAAGCAGGCCAGCAGCAGCGAGGCCGAAGTCGCAGCCGAAACAGGGCGGCGAATGGCCAGAATGGCGGCCCGAAAGGATCTAACAAGGCGGCGGCACAGAGACGCGGACGCTCGCGCACCCGACGAGGAGCCCCACCGAAGGCCACGAAGGAGCAGCTGGACCAGGAGCTCGATTCCTACATGTCGAGCTCCAACCGCAATGACCTGGACGATCTCATGAACGGATCTCTGTTCCGATAGGAAGCGAGAGGAACACATTAAGTACTGAGACAATTACTTGGAGTGCGAATTTTCTACGAGAGCCGGGAGCTGAAATCTCGAATTTACTGAAGAAAACAGACGAATTTGTCTGGGGCCCCTCCCTCTGATTTGCTGGAAGCTGTGGTGGAGACAGACACCTGATTTCAACTGTTTTAGATTTGGGCCAGAATTTAATTTTATTTCGGAGAGAAAAGCCAGAAAATTCAACGTAAACTCACCTACAAAAATGGGCATTTCATACAGAGAACTACATAAACTTTTCCCTTAAGAATTCGTCTGTTTTTTTCAATCCATTTATGTTTTCCATGGTCGAGTTCAGGAGCCCTTCTGATCTCAACTTGGAGCTTATTTCTCTTTTGATATTTTAAAATAAATTCTTGATTAAATTTTCTTTATTTCGTAAAAATCGTAAGGCTATTTTTGGAGCCAATTTTGATTTCTTAAAAATCTTAAGAACCGCGTAAAATATTTTGTGTCTTCAATAAATTAAATAAAAATTTTAAAAAGAGCCAATTCTGAAACCCTAAAGCTTAAAAATTAACAGTAAAAGTGCACAAAATTAACGTCTTCTGTTTTTCAGGCGCTCCTTCCGCTCTAAAGAGGGATGACACATCAGCTCATCGGTTGACTTAACATTGGATATGCTTAAATTAAATTTTAATAATATTCTCAATAAAGAATGTACGTATAGATATGGCTTTGAGTGTGTTGGTTAGTGAATCGCTTTGGACTCGGACCCTGCACTACGGTTCATGCTCTACGTGTTGCTCTGAATCTGAACGTGTATCGTGTGACAAGAAAAACAAACGACAGAGGCCGATTTCCGATATCAGAGGAGGTTTTATTTGCGTATCAGTGCAGGCTTTTAGGCAGATAGGAGTGCAACAAGTTGGACAAACAGTGGAGGCATCAGATTTTGGAGTGGAACCAGATACTGTCCCGCGAGAAAGGTAGGCATCGTCAAGGTTGAACGAACTTCGCATCACAATTCACAAGGCACCGGTCGCGGATCCAAAGAGATTAACGCCCGGGGTGTGGCTTGCCAGCGAGCTTTGTGGACCGAACAATGCTAATTCGCTCGCCATAGAAAATGACGTGAAACCATAAAATCCTCATTGATCAGTGCATCGTCGGCTTTGTTGGAGCGGAACAAAACGCCTCGCAAAACGCGATATCACAAGTAACAAACCCCCGTTGCCATACGTCCCATTGTTGTTTGGCGCTCAGTCGCTGAGTGTTAGGTATTTCGCATACGTGTCTGCGGATCTGTTTATCGCGTTGTTATAGAAAAGTTATTTCAATAAAATGTAACGAACAAATTTGGTGTTGCAGTATTGCCAACATAATTCATTGTTAGCTAGAACTCAATCGAAGCCATGGACTCAGAACCAGTGGATAATTTCGTGTTTGAAACAATGGACGCCTGCTTCACCGCTTTCGACAAGGACGGGTAAGTTGCACCAAAATGCATTCAAAAAATTATGTAATTTTTTCGTGGAAGCTTGTGAAAAATTGGCCAGAAACCCTGAGTAGTCGAGAAAGATGTGTCCCGGTTAGGGAGTCAAAAGAGATGCCTCCGGGCTGTGTGATTAAGGTTGTTGATGCAAGCGGAAATGTATCTCTGGATTACTAGCAATTCTGCTTTTTATCTCAGCGCCACATAAAAGGACCGAGCGTCGGGCGGGGGAATAAAAGTAAAAACAGGGTAGTAAAATGAAAGTTGGTGCCTCGAGGTGTTGCCACAAAAGTTACCATTTGCCCCTTTTACACTTGGAGCATCTATTTTTACTTTGTTTTATTCACATCATGCGATACATAACTTTGGATCATTACGAGCACGTGTGGAAGGTAGGAACAAAAGTGCAAAATCAACACAAAGAATGATTACCACATACACCCGTCAGCCGACAGCCGACTGCGAGCCAGAGCAAGCCCCGAATTGCCACTAAAGCAGGCCCGTTGAAAGGGGGGTAAAGCCCGTGGGTCCGTGATTTTTTGGGGGAATCATAATGATTTTTATTTGAAAAATTTAGTAACTGTGTCAAATTAAAACAAGATTGTGTATTTCGTGGTTTCTGAAAATTTAATTTTAAGCCAAGTCGGAGACAAACGCATTTGAGTGCATTTTCAAGTCGTCATCGTAGCAAATTTTGTTCACGTGAACATCTTTTGTCCAAAAATCTTTTTCTGTAGAAACTTAAGGGGTCTCTGGCTCCGTTCCTAGGGGTGGTACGGGTACACTGTTCAACAGCTATTTGCTAGGTTTTAAAACTTCATCAACTCAATCGGAGAAACTAAAATTTTCCCCCCTTCGATGGCCTCTCATCCCACCCTCGTAAGTGATCGAGGCCAACACATGTTCCATGATTTGCTAGATTTGACATAATGTATAACATATCCAAAATTCAACTCAATCGGACGAAGTATATGGAACTTTCATACAACGGGAAAACCCCCTTAATTACCCCCCAAGAAGTTTTTCGGAAAAACCAAAGTAGTTCCACCACCCTTCACACCATACATGACAACATGCAAAAAACCGCAGGTCTCTAGCTTTTGTAGTTTCGGAGCCTTTGCGACTCAGACGGACGGACGGACGGACATATCGGACACATCAGTGCATATTTTTCAAATTGATAAAAATTCACTAAAAAGTAAATTGTATGATACTTAATCATAACTCAGGTGCAAAAAAGCTCTGTATTGAAGCTCAATTAGCCAGACAAATTAATTTTGACAACAATTGCAGACATAAAAATTCAAGTAAAAATTATTTCTAACACTTTTATTATTTTTAAAAAATTTGGAAGTGGGCCCGGATTTTCTCTCGACGGCCCTGCTCTTCTGCGCGCTTTTTGATGCAAGGTTTTTATGCATGACGTCATTCAGCACTCCGCAGTGGCAGGCATTTATGAAAGTTCGGCTTTGTGGCAAATAAACATGTGAAAGCCGTGTCACAACGGAGGAAAAGTGTGATTAATGGAGGGATAAAATAAATATAAAAAGGTTGAATTTGTATATATTTCCTATTAAGTTGAAATGTGGTTTTGCGGCAGGGGCGCCAATGATGCATGGCCCATGGCCCCAGCAACAGAGAAATGAACGACGCGACGTGACGGAAGGGAAGTCGTAGTTCGTACCTGCAGAACTAGCCTGACCTTGTGCAATGCCATAAATCACTGGCATCCGCAAATCGGAGTGAGTGTTTTCATCAAAACAAACGATTCGTTTTGTTTGATGAATGTGAACGATAAAACTTTATATGTTTTCGTTTGATAAAGCGAAAAGTTTTGCATGCAATGCTAGGAGCTGAAGGATAAAGAGCATGTAGGCAACTTTAAAACTGCCCGACGAGCACCCGAGCTGTATGACATGACATGCCAGGGATTGATTTTTGCCTCTTGCTCATTAGGCCTCTTGATAGCTAATTCAAGGATTCAATCGCAAAGTTTCACTCGACCTTCAATTCGATTTTTAACTTTGCAGAGACGACCGACTTTCGCTGGCGGAGTTCTCCCTCATCTGTCGAGCGCTGTTCCGCAATGACAAAGGTAGGTGAATTTATGGGCCTCTCCACTCTCGCAAGAAGCGGCCGGCGATATTTTATGCTGCTAAGCTAATGACTGCATCTCCCTTCCCCGATGGGCTTATCTTGGCGAGGCATGTTTTATGCAACAAGAGCCTGGTTCTGGCTCCTGGGCTCCCAGTGGCTATTATTTAAATGCAGCTTACTTGAATAGGTCTCAGGTTGGTCTGTCAGAAAGTCAGGGTAGAATTTCAGCCAAAGTAACGAGCTTTTCAAAAATCAGTTTATTTCCCAATTTTTAAAAAGGATTTACAAAATTTTCTCAGTCATTTTAAAATCTTTTTGGAAATTTATTTATAATCCCAACAAGAACGCTTCTTTGAATGTCCTAAAAAGTTTTTTTTATTTGAATATTAAATCTTAACAAAAATAGGAGTAAATAAAACGTTTCTTAAGAAAACTTAGCCAAAATTAAGTTTAAACTCGGGCTTTACTTTCAAAAAAATTTTGAATGCTGTCAAACCCCTGGGTTTTAGCTACGAATTTTTTGGATTACAAAATAACAATTCTTCTTTAATTAACTTTCAAAAGTAACCACAATTTCATGGCTCGCCAGAAAGCAAATGAAAAACAGGCAGGTCAAGGCTCAAGAAACACGAAATTCCCGGATATCTTCCAGCTAAAATTGAGGCCGTTTTTCTCCACTCTTGCAGGTCATATTTATGTAGTTCCCCAGGACAGGCTGGAGCAAATGTTCGCAGTGTTCGACAAAAACCAGGACGGCTACGTAGACCGCGATGAATTCACGTTCTGCTGGAACCACTGGATTAAAACGGTACTCGCTCCTCGGAAAACTCTTCCGCCGGTTACTAATTTAGCATTTAATTACGCAGATTGTTCGACCCGTGAGCGCGTTTCTGGTGGTCGACGTGCAGAACGACTTCATAACAGGCTCTCTCAACATCAGCAATTGCAGTGCACAACAGAATGGGTTTGAGGTAGGTAAATGCTGCACTTTAGCGCTCCTTTTATGTGCATATTTAAGCTGTATTTCCTGCAACGACATCTTGAAAGGGGATTTGAGGAAATACCCCAGTTTAGCACACTTCTCAGGCGTTTCTTCGATTCAAAAGCTCAAACTCCAGAATTGCTCCTGGCACGGCAGCTAGCTGCTCGGGAGTTCATTAAAAAATTTATGTTTTCCTCGACGGAGAACATTTCTGGGAATTCATTTAACGAAATACTTTAGACTCGAGAATGGCTTGCGGCTTGTTTAATATCAGGTTGCGAAACAAATAACTCTCTCACTCTCCTCTCCGCCTCCGCAGGTTGTTGAGCCGACCAACAAGCTTCTGGATACCGTGCAGTTCGACGCCGTGTTCTACTCGCTTGATTGGCACCCCAGCGATCATGTGTCCTTCATCGACAACATCAAGCAGAGATCGATACATCCAACAAGTCCAGTGAGTATCGGCGCGGCGTGTGTAGATGGATTTCTCTGTCAAATCGCACTAGTCGGGCTTTGCACCATAATTTACATGCTTACAATTACGTAGATGTTATCAGAGAAACCATTACTCGATGACAAACATGTGACAGGCACACAGGATTGTCCTAATGAGGTGCATAAATATGGTTTTTGTAGGTTACAGCTGACAATGCGCAAGTTTACGATACTGTGATATTCTCTGGACCTCCCCCAATGAAGCAGAGGTGAGTAATCAAGCATTGATTTTGCTCGGGACAGCTCTGACGAATTATCTTGCTCTGTGAACTTTAATGAATGGCTATTCCAAGAGTCCTTTTGCTTCAAAGTTTCTCCAGGCCAAGACAAAGAGACTTCTCATGCAGACTTAAAGGCGGTTGACCAAGCAAAAGCATCCCTCAGACGACCTTTGACATTTTTTTGAATGAAAACGAGTCTTATGTGGCCTGAAGGTTTTTGTACAAAAGCCATAGAATATATAAAGAGAAGGTCAACGGGTTTGAAAATAACACCCAAACGCATGAAGTCGCCTTTGAAAAAAGTTTCAAATGGCAGAATAATAAATTTCAAGAAATCTTCAAAGATGCCATCTTGCAAAGTTAAAAACTGCAGCGTAAACGGCAGAAATGAAAAGGTTTTCTTGGTCCCTGCAAAAAATCGTGCCCTCTGGAGTTCTATCTTTCTGGGAGACGGTAGGATATTCAAAAATAGGTGAATTTAGGTGAGCTTAAAAATGTTTTTGATCTCTTCAGATCCTGCTGAATCCGATGTAGAATCCTTCACGCACATTTGTGCCAGGCATTTCAACAAAAACGATTTAATTCAAAACGAGGTCAGAACCCGTCTCAGACCAGGAGCAACTCCTTTTCGTTGCGAAGACAATCGGCCCATTGCAATCCCAGCTCTCGTACCGCTCTTGCGCGAACAAAATCCGATTCCAAAAAAAGGGCATCTTACTTTTCAAGACCTCCTCTTGGATGTTGAGAACCATATTCCCGAGGGACTCCAGATTGGGCATTTCCCAGGGAAATTAGTGATTTTCCGAATTCAACAATCACTGGGACGTAATCCCCTAGAAGTTCCCGGTTCAGTTTTCATTCGTTGCCAACCTCCGAACAGTCCTTTGAAAGCTGAACTTTTCATTCAAGGAAAGGAGGACACCGAAGTCCCCGTCAAAACTTGGCTAGACTTTGAGACGCTGGTTCTGAAATTGCTTGACATAGACGAGCTCTGTTTCAAAGAAAAAATCAAGAATATCGTCTACGAGATCCGCTCGTTGCCCCTGCCGGAAGAAGCTGAAGACGAGGGCGATGAAAAAGTTGAGGAAGGAAATCTAGCCGCCGCCGGAACTTCCAAAAAACCAAAACCTGATTTTGACTCGATTTTGAACAATTAAATCTAAATTTATTCGAAAATTTACATAAAATGTTCATTTCTCTCCTCTTTCTCTCAATTCAACTGCTTTCCTCCTTTTGATAAAGTCCTCCTCTGAGCCTCCTCTTGATGCTTTCGGTTCGCTGTCGAGCCCCTTCCTGCCTTCCTTCGGATTCAAAGTTGCCAAGAAGCACGCCTCAGAAGAACCAAAACTTGCCAAAGTCCTCCTCTTGCTGCTTTCGGTTTACTCAGGCGCCGATCTGAAGCCTTTTCCTGGCTCAGGAACAAGGCTCAGGAGTTGCAAGTCGTCGTCTTCTTTCCGTTTTCTTGTCGAAAGGCAAGCACCAAGAAAGAGGCTGTAAGGGCCCTGCTGCTTTAAAAGCAGAGCAGAGCACCTTCAGCCCCCCTTTTTGTAACTTCCTCATCGTCCTTTTCGTTCTTTGGGGTCCTCCGGAGGCTCTCCTGAGCTGAAAAGACAAATTAAAACCCAATTTTAGGCACTTTTTTGACTTGTTTTTTGGCCATATTTAGCCACTCATTTTGGCCAAATCTTGCTATAAAATTTAAAAAACTCACTTTAAAATGATTCTCCAGGTCCTTTAGCTCCTTATTTCTTCATTTTGGGTGTCCTCCGGGGTTCCAGAAGCCGCAAAACGCCGATCTAAAACTGCTCCAAAAGTTTGTTTTTGATGTGGGTTATTCTGCCATTTGAAACTTTTTTCAAAGGCGACTTCATGCGTTTGGGTGTTATTTTCAAACCCGTTGACCTTCTCTTTATATATTCTATGACAAAAGCTTTCAAAATTAAATTTTTAGAAGAATACTTCCATGAGACTTTACAAAAATTAAAACTAATTTAACGCGACGAAAAAGTTTTTAATTCACTTTGGAAGCCCTAGTGCCTCCATCATTGATGATAGGGCCATGATCTGTTTCCAAAAATTCAGTTCAATCGAACAAAACGTTTTCTCATAACAAAACTGGGTTTTCCGTCATTTTTCTGGTGAAAATTGGAATTTAGAAGTGCATTTTTCTGCAGATTGTGGCCTCGTCACTGCGTCCAGGACAGCTGGGGCTCGGAACTCCACAAGGACCTGAAGATCCTGGACCACGGAATCAAGATCTACAAGGGCACGAACCCCGAGGTGGACAGCTACTCCGTCTTCTGGGACAACAAGAAGCTCTCCGACACCCAGTTGCTGGTCCAGCTGAGGCAGAGGGGAGTCACGGACGTCTACACCTGCGGACTCGCCTACGACGTCTGTGTTGGTAAGACTTTTTCCGTTTTTCCCCAGACCCCAGTACACTAAGAGAATCCCAAAATCAGGCGCAACGACCCTCGACAGTCTCAGTGCCGGGTACAGGACGGTCCTGATTGAGGATGCTTGCCGAGGAGTCGACTTGACGGACATCGAGAAGACCAGGGAGCAGATTATCACCAGCCACGGCGTAATTGTCGACTCGCCGGAGGTCAAGGCAATGGTGGAGGGCCGCGATCGCCGACCGGAGTTGGGCTTCAAGCTGGCCCTCGAGCTGCAGAACAAAGATATTGAGATGTCGAAGCGGAAGAACCGACAGATTTAAGCAAAACAGGTGTCCAGAGGAGCGTTTTTCTTCGCCAGCCCTAGATCCTAGCTGCAACTTTGAACTTTTCCCTCTGAACCCGACTTTCATTCCCTCTTCTGGCTTTGACTTTTAGTAGATCGAGATAGAATTCATAGAAATCGTTGAAGCTGAGTAATGCTTTTGAATATACAGGTTGTCCGACATCAACATTGAGCTTTAGGAGAATAGCGTACGGAGCCTTTGCTGCATTTTGAGAAGTAAATAGAGTAGATTATTGTTGTTAGATGTTTAAAATTACTGTATGAAGCTGTCGTAGAGCATAGTCAAATAAATGAGCAGTGCGCTGAATATTGAGGCCGTCGTTTTGACGCACTTCCCTCGCAAAAGTTGGTGTTTCTTCAGCAAACGTGTGGGAGAAGAAACTGATCTCTAAGCTCACTTATGTTTTCCCAAAACACACATTCGCTCTGAACCGCAGCCAGACGAGCTAAAACTCACGTTTGAAAGGTCAGGAGTTAACAGGGGCGATCCATGCGTACGCTTCTAGCTGGGGCAGGTATTGACATCGTATGATAATAATTTGCTTGCACTTCATGCGGAAGCAATGGGCACTTTGAAGTCAAAATGGGTAATTTCCAAAGCGGGCCTGAGGCGTTTAACAGTCTGACCAATATTAATGGGAGATTTCACGGGATAGTCCTTGATGCTGATCAAAGGAAGACTTTCCAGAACTGGCGATGAATGCAAAAGAGTAATCAAGTATCAGAAGCCTCTAACATGATTTACAATTGCTTTTATTTTCGTAGAAAAAGTTCAAGGGATTTTTATAAATTCAATGAAATATTTCTCTTTGCTACATGGACTCAATTTATCGCTTGGTAAACTTCTCTAGGCATTAATATTTCAAATCTCAATTTCATTTTCTCGAGATTGAAATGACCTCCTTCTTGAAAATTTGAGATCAAAAATGACGAATTTACGAGAATTAAATTTCCATGGTGAATCAGCTGATGAAAAGGTTCCACTCTCAGAAGACATCGGCTCTCAACTTCGAAGAAAAACTCTTATTGAAGCATTCAACTCAGTTCACCTTTTCTTTGACCTGGTAGATTGATTCAAGCTCGTAGAACGTTTTGAATTGTCTGCAAGTCTCAGTTGTGCAATCACGAGGAACTCTGCCTCAAGAATAAAATAAAATCAATATCAAAACTGCTGTCTGAGCATTCTATAATCTACCCAACTTCATTACGGAGGTAGGAAACCCTTCCAGACCGGCAAGCTACGTCAACATAGACCCGAACACGTAATAAATAATGACCGTATCATATTTTAATAGCCATTAACAAAACGTTTCATTCCGCTCGCTCACTAAATTGCCATTAATTCGAGCATATAAAAAACATCAACTGGCCATTAAATTTTCTAGGAGGTTTATTTTATGCTCCTCTCGGTAACTGATAAAGTCACGAGCTGACGGACGGACGAGATTAAGCGGGGAGGCTATCACCTAGCGAAAGTTGAAACTAGGGTTTAACGACTCCTGACCTTTTCGGGGAAATCAGAAATTTTTTGAAGTTGTATATCAATTTCTGGGAGTTTTGGGAACCTTTTTTTTCAAGAAAATCGTTGCTGTAGAAAAATTCCCTTCTCTTAGAATTGAAAAAAGTCAGGTTGTTTTTAAAGATTTATTTTCTAAGGGCTTATACATGTTCCATTCCTTCCAGTAGAGACCTATTTTTATCCTATTTGAGACACTAAAACTTTTGTAGATTATCTAATTCCTCTTTTAGCTCAAATTCTAGCAATTCAGCGCTGTTTTCGGTTTCATCTTATTCCAATGATTGCAAATTTTAAACCAAAATAGTCAAAAAACTTTTTAAGAAAATTTCACAAGTATTTTTCAGTGATGAAATTAAATTTCCGTGATATTTTCTCGGAAATTTGCAAGTCCCCTATTTTGTTCGGGAATTCCCGGGATTAGAAAATAAACCCAAGTTGAAACTACCCCGGTTTCTGTGCCAAAATGTGCGTTTTTCGATACGCTCACAGAAGTTTGTTTATCTACAGCGAAGAGGCAAATAATAGCATGTAAAACGCTAAAAGCTGCTGGCAAGTGCGCTGAAACACAGTGCTTGTATCATGCCAAATGTCGCAAGAGATTATCTGTGAGCGCTTGAGTGTAATGAAGCCATCAACAAGTCTGCACTCCAAAGCCGGGCCCCGGGACGTGGAACAGGAAACTCGAGGAAACGGGCTCGTTCCTCCCTCAAACGTATCTCGGGCATTAAATCTCAATCAGCCCTTTCGTAATTGCAATAAAAACGATTGCCCTAATCAATTCCCCGAACCCAAATGAGATAGTTCCTGCTCTTGATTATCTCCTCATTCGCAACGCAAACACACATTTCGACGCCTGGTAGCTCGTTCTCGGGAGGAACGTACTCCCTCGTATGTCGGCTGATGAGTGTGCGAGCAAAGAGAAAATGACAATAATGTCGGAATTGATGTAGGTATCGGGCACGAAGGAAAAGTTCACGAAGGACAGAGGAGCTGAATGGCATAAGCGCTTTGGTAGAAAAATAAAATTATATTATTATTATTATTATTTTGGGAAAACGCTAAGATCGACTAAATCAGCAAATAAGAAGGGCAGACTGTGTGAGCGTGCGGGAGCGAACGGAAATGTGGCAAAAAAAGGAAAGAATAAAAAACAGTGAAAGATGCGATAATTGAAATGAATAAATTGAGAGGAGTTGCCAAAGATTTGAGCACTTTAATTAAATTAATTCAGATTAGAATGAAGCGGCAAGTAGAGGAAAGAAGTCATTATCATAAAATATTGCGTCTCCGGCGGAGTCGTGGCCGTCGTATTAACCCCAGGAGAAATCTTCAGCTTAATCTCGCAAGAGCGCCCGATCTCGGGGGCCCTTGGTGGCATCCGAACGGCGAAAGTTCTGTCGTAAGGATTTTATGGTGCAGAAGAACTGGGAAATTATGCAAAAAAATAACCCTTCAAACTTTCAATTTTTGGAGCACACTTTTTATGGTGTTTTTCAGTCCGTTACTCAGGCCTGTTCAAATATTACGTCACGGTACAAGTAGACATTTTAGACTCCGGTTTGTTTCGCACTTTGTGGATGACTGCTCGTTCAGGAAGCAGATTTTTCTCCCAGATGAAGCCCGATACAGTTCCTGGAAGCCCGTTTCTTTTAGGAAATTCAGGACATTCAGCCCTCTCCACCCACCTGACCGCCAAAAAATTCCACATTGAGTTCGGAAAAATTGAAATTCTCTGCTCCAAGCTAGCACGGAAGTTCAAGAAGTCGATCAAGAAGTACAACACAATTACCACCCAACATGACAACTTCTGCCTGCTTGTAGCTGTCTTAAATTTCAATTTTGGAAGGGGAAAACCTGGTCACGTGGTCGACTCAAGCTTGAATTTTTGAATTGCTTCTAGATTGATTTTACAATTGAGTATTGTCTCCTATTTGTGTAAGTTTTTGACAACTTTTTTATATTGTATTATAGAAATTTATACTGTAGACGTAGTTGAATTAAGTTACTCAACTCAGCATAGAAGTTTCACAGCTCCAAACAAACTTCATCAACAACAGCAAAAATTCTTCAGACGAAGAATATTTCGAGCCAGACATAAAACAAGAGAGGACGGCGATCCCCCGTCTCTTGGAGCCGTCCTCGAAGAGCTGCATGAAGTCAATGCAGTTGTCGAAGCCATGGTAGCCTTATACAGCTAATAGTGAGTAAAAGGTTTACTTCAGAGATGCACTCACTTGCATACCTTTGATTTCTCTGATTTTATTCGTTACATAGTCAAATGGACCTCGTTATGTTTTCCGAGAAATTTTCTCGTTCCCTGATTTTCAATCAAACTGTATTTCATTTCAAGTGAAAAGAAATAAAAGAGCCTCTATATTGGGCAGAGAATCAGTATGAAAGAGCAGCACAAATGAAATTTCTCAATTCTCGCAGGAAAGGTCGCTCGAATAGCTCCATCGTCGTAGTTTGCTCAGTTCGGGCCGAGATGAGACGACGAGCACGAGATAAGGAACAGATGAAATTCAAACTAATTTTAGAGTCTCCGGGGAAGGGATAATAAGGCCGGTCTCATTAGCACACGAACGTCTGCATCCCAGACTTTTCTTGCTCCAATTAACGCTCCTATTTACTCGGAATTATTCATGCTGCCTAACAAGGCGACGGGTTCTTCTGGAGCTCGAGCAAACTATTCGGGTGAAGCTCTCAACCCTTTAGCAACACCAACATTGTGATTGATGTAGGTTGTAGCGAAACGCAGTAGAAATATGTGTTTGTACGTGTGCCAATGCACCAAGCAGCCCAACCTCTGCCAGCGCGACGGGCCACGCAGACATAAAAGGGAAATATCAAGGAGCAGCACAGACGTACGGAAATCGTACATATGATTAATGTTCCTCTCCCGTCACCGTCAGCGATATTAGCAGACGGCCTAGTTCGCCTGGGCCCGAACCTGAGCCTCAGACATCCGAACGTGCGGTTCGGACCTCAGGGCTGGCTCGCTGGCTTGCTGCCTCAGGAATCCGTGTTTGCTAAAGTGGTCATGTTGCTGCTACTACATTTCGACATTACTATGTAATAGCTATACGTTTTCCTACATTCTGCTTGTTTTTTGGACCACCAGGAGCCACTTGGCATGCGCGGATTTTGTAATGCGCACGCATTTCCACAAATATTGACCGGGCTTTTCGGGTCCAAGGTATGCCTTTGAGGCTCCACCTCGACCGGAGGTCCTCAAAAACCTGACATTTTCACCCCAAAATGTGTTTCAAGGGAAGTGGGAAACTCGCAAAAAAATCAGTCCCGAGATGGGGCACGACGCAAGAGCATACCTTGCGCGCTAAAGTAGAGCAGCATCCAGGCAAGAGCAATCGATTTCAGTCAGGTGTAGTCAGCGTTAGCAAGTGGTCGCAAAATAAAGTCTCCGCGTCGTATTTTTTAAAATTAGACCCTTAAATATGTTGCACTGTGAACAGAAGGAATTTACGGACCCGTGATAGTTGCAAAGGCGAATATTTTGATATTAGAGAGCAAGCAACTTTTTAATTGACCTCAATGAGTAATTGTGAAAATTTTGCAAGTGGTTGGTGGTGTAAAAATAGCATATGTACAAGCATCTCCTCTATGTACAAAATATAAATTTTCTATGTGTACCTATGAAGCTCAATGCAATGTATGTAATGTAAACGGTTAAAAGTACATGTATCTCCACGAGCGTTACCTACGTATTTCTCATTAAAGTGACTCGTGAAATTGCTAAAATCACAGGAAAATGTCTGATGAACGATAAGGGTGAGGACTGCGAGCGTATTGACGGCAAACATGAACATTTTCAAGTAGCAAGTAAATGGTGGGCTCTCAATCGTGGTTACTCAATGCTAGCTCTGCCAGTAAAAATATGTAAGTCATTTAGCTGGCCGAAACGCAAAGGGAGGGGAGGGTGTCTGGCGTGTTTGCTTTTGTCTGAATCGTACCTTCAACTTAGATTACTTGGCTTCAACGGGCGTCCTGATTGGAGAGAACGTCGTTATATAATCCTTTATCGCAATATCGGGGCGAAAGTGTAAGGCTCCCCCGACGTGAGCACAATTTCCCATGAATAAATTCCACTGGCTGGAATTGCTTTTCGCTTTTCCCGAGAAACCTCCTTGGGTGGTCATGAAAAATTTAAAATCGAACTCTTCGGTGATTCAACAGTTGCAGTAGACGAGACTGGGAGTCCGGAGTCGACCCCGCCCTGACTCAATAAATCTTCGCGCGTCGCAAGCTGGGACGAGGGGCGTGAATGTTAATTTTGGGCTCTGACGCGGAAAACGGGTTTAATTGGAGTTCACCGCGGAATAATTACCGACGGAGGCAATCGATGAAAGGTCGCTCTCGGGCCCGGTTTCAGGACGGGGTATTTTTAGAATCCGGTAATCGGCATAATCTCCCGAGAGTCTTTGCAGCTTTCTTGTCTTGGCAAACACAAAAGTCACCCATATGCAAGTTTATAAATATCCACATGTAGCGACTTTGTAAACATTGTATTTGTTTCGTTCCCCACAGACATGAAGACGTTACAAACAGCTAACAACTACAAACTTTTGGGAACAATCAATCATCAATAAAATTATTTACAGGTAAATTACTTATTCAGCAGTGAGAAAGCGAGAGAGACTGGGGGTGTGGTGCGGAAGCCTCAAATTTGCGGCCAGCGATCGGCGCCAGGCTAGTCAATTATGCCAGAAACAGTCTCGGAGCTTTTCTCAAATGTTCTCCTAATCCTTTGATTGAAATTGAATAAGTGGATGATGACTAGGGCGCCCACAAAACCACTCAAAAATTGACCTAAAAATTTGATTTTTTCCTCACTTCAAATATCTGATGAGTAGAGCTTTGAAACTTCTGAGAAATCGTGTTAAATTGTTTTCCACAATTTTTATCCTATTTTCGGAAAAACTACAATGTCGATTTTTTCTGGTGCTTTTTATGACTGAAGAGGATTATATTTTAAGCAGGATGATAAATATCTTAAAATAAAATTTGTTTTGACGCTTAATTTATTATTTTGTCATTAAAATTAAGCTTGGACACTGCACCATGCTTGGTTAATTTTACCACAATTTAAAAACCATTTTTGGCCTTTTGAATGCACAATTTTAGAAAGCCCTAATGACGATTTAAGGTTGCATAAAAATATGACCTATAAAGAGACTTAAATTATCCTAAAAATTTCGTGCTCTTATTAATCATTATCTTCAGTTTGTTGATTTAAATGATGACGCATAATTTTTTTATTAAAATAAAGTTTCAAAGCTGGCTCAAGAAACTAGCCTTTAAAAGAATAAATTAACAATTAAAAATAAATCTTAAAATTTTTCATTTTCATTGACTTGTAAGACTCGAACTTAAGCAAAATTTTCCGAGGAAAGAATCAAAATCCTTCTGAAAAAAATTAATATATTGATTTCGGGCGCCCTAATAATATCAAATTCGCGTCTGTTCGTCTGACGTATTTTTCAACCCCTTCTGAAGCAAGACAAACCGTTTCGCTCCGGTACTTACGAATTATTCACGTATTCAAATGCGAGAGAGAGGAGCCAGCCAAAAAGTAACATGGCACGTCGTAGGTCCGCAAATTTGAATCTTATTGGGAGGAACGATCACATATGCTGAACATTTAATTCTCACAGAAGTAGGTTGGTGCTCGAGGCATAATCATTTTATTTATTTATCATCATTTTCTTTCGCATTCGTTTGTTGCTTTAGTGTGTTTTGGTACACATTTGTAGTGAAAGAGAGCATTATTGTGCTGACAGGCAAAAGATACAGAAGACGGGCGATGTTTTGCAACAATTTGTGTCGTATTAGGTTAATCAATTTCGTTCGGCCATAAAACCGAAATGCTCTTCACCAGGGGCATTTTAGTTTGGAGCATTAAATTAGACTCGTTCGTAGGGACTAAAAAGTGCGGGAGGCCATTAGGCTAATTGGCGTGAAACAATACTTTCTGCTCAAAGTGCCATTATATTTTATGGAAGGCAGCAAATTAGCTCGTTGGTGCGCCAGAGTGCAAGGCACCCGGTCGGTCGGGAGGAGGCCTCATTAAGCTGTCGTTGATTTTTTTTTTTCACGCGAAGGGCTCAGACATATTTCGAAGTTCGGGAGTCATAAAAGTCGACGAAACGAGGCAGTTAAAAAGATTTGTGCTCATCCGAGATTGAGGGAGCAGAGGTGGAACTCAACGGTTTCTGTCTTCAATTTAAACTCGTCCTAGCAACATCACTGCCCCGAGACATTAAAAGTAATTCTGTTGTCTTGTTTGTCTTCGTCAAACTAATCAAAATTTATTGAAAATCGGCGCACATTTCGAACTTTCAAACGACACTCGAGGATACACTTGCCGAGATTTATGTACCTTGGCACGAGGCATGATGATAAAAAGTCAGTGAAAAACGAGCACATAAACGGCTCTCAGAGTGGGAGTGGAAGGTGTTTGCGTGAAAGGTTTCCGGCCAAGTGACAAGTTGCGGTGAAAAGTTCAGCTTGGAAGTGTGTCTGCGAAATTTAAATAAAACTCCCATTTTCAACAGCTTCAATGTGTTTTAGGTATTAATTTAAGTCTTCACGATGAACCCAAGCAGCCACTTCTTCATCATCTTTTATTGCCTGTGTTTGTGCGGCGCAATAACGTAAGTATATGAGGCGTGCGGCGGCCGAAGCTAACATGGATGCTTTCGCAGGGCGAATACACCTCGTGTGAACTTTCGGGAGAAGGAAAAGAAGATCCTGGATCAGATTCTGGGGACGGGCAAGTATGACGCCCGCATTAGACCATCCGGAATCAACGGGACAGGTGAGATAGAGAACCTTATGAGCTTCTTTTGCTTCTGATTGCGGTGTACATACTCCTCCACCAAGAGCCTCTTTTCTCTCCACTCCGCCACTTGAGGTAGCTTGGACGGTGCATAATTAAGAGACATGCCTCCACGCAAATATTTTGGCAAGCCTCAGCTCTTAATCAGCAACTCATTCGACTATTATTTGAGCGACGGCATCAATCCGAAAGCAACACGGACGTTCCGCCAGGAAAAAAGTGTAACATTTGTGTAGACATTTAAACTCTCAACGCAAGCTCGATCTTGAAAGCATCGTGAGCAGTAATTCATTCATGTATGAAGCATTGTAGGCTTGCTAGAATCCGCCATTAGATCGGGTGCGCCGGAGCCTCCACGTCGCCAGAGTGTCGGGTCGGACGACGCAAGTTTCGGGCCTGTTCCAGCTCCCCAACGTCCCACCGGGAGCTGGAGGGCGAGTCGTCTGCGTCGGCACTCGTGTCGAGTGGGGACTGGGGGCCCCGGACCCCGCCCCTTCTCACGCTAGTTACATTGCGTTTTCACGATAAAGATGCGTTCCCCACGCCACGAAAAAAAAATGTTGTCAAAACTACTCAACACAACCCGTTTCACAATATCATTTTAACTCCTGCCATACCTATTCATTAATTCATTATGCATTGTTAATGAATAGATGGTCCCGCTGTTGTCAATATAAATCTGTTCGTTAGAAGCATTGCAACGATCAGTGATATAAAAATGGTAAGTTGGAAAAAGATAAAGAAGTAGCAAGAAACCAGGCGCGTACTTTCTGTCAGTTGGCCCCCTCTCTTGATCAAAAGGAAGCTATGGTTTTATTGAACTACAATACGTACATACTAATAGAAGATTGATAGGTTACAGTTTCTTATCTGCAGTCACGAACATTAAGTTACAGTTGTTTTCAAAAGTGTAACGCACGCTGTGTAGCTGATAGACGCTATTTTAATTAAGCTTGTTTTCATGATTTGTCTCTCTGACTCTGATATCTTCCCTCATTCCCACTTGAAGGTACCTCATTTATATGGTAAAGTAAATCAATAGTAGTCCCTCTAGTTTTCTTTCTTCTGAGCCCAATGAAAACACCCAAGCGATGACGGTTAACTTGCCTTTTTTACATTACTGAGTTTGTGCAAGCTTCAGGGAATGTGAAGTGATCGGCTGGATGATATCTATTCCAACACGCAAGACAACCAACCCTTAGCCTAGTAACGTCATGAATGTGTCATGATACAATGTTATCAGAAAACTTTAGAAATACAGTCATAACAGTCGGCAGAATCGAGATTGTGTTGCCTAAAGTTGAGAGTTTCCGTGCGTTCTCGTCCGATGAGGTATCTTCCACAACAATATATATGATGATGATTGGATCAAATAAATTAGTAGTAAATTTTGTTAAAGTCGCTGCTCACTTTTTAAACGAAGTTTCTCAATTTTATTTGTGTCTTCGTCGAAGGAAGTATAGATGGCCCTGCAATTGTTCGCGTCAACATTTTTGTTCGAAGTATTTCAAAAATTGATGACGTGACTATGGTAAGTGTGAGAAACAAATTGGATAGCATATAACGCAGTTGAGTACGTAGACATTTGCAGGGATCCTTTCTCATTTTGTACCGCTAAAAAGAGCTCTTCAATTCCGATTCTCAACATTTTTGACACTGATTTTTGTGTAACAACTCAAATGGTGCTTCGCTTCCGACTCTACCGTAGTTGAATAATGCTTTCAATATCTTGCAATTTACATCAAATACCAAATATTTTCATTTATCCGTTACTGCTTTTCTCTTCCAGTCGTATGTTTTATTCGAGGTAGACTTACTCGTAACTGTGATTTGCATTTTCCATTTTTTATTAGTTGGTCCCTCATTTCCCTAGTTTTCCACTGACGGTCATTTTCCGGTTTCGTTTCGGTATTTTGTGTTGTGAGGCATTATGAGATACATAGAGACTTAATTCATGTTTGACGATGTGTACTTGATGGAGTCAGAGATTACTAAATGGGTTAGAGTTTGTCTTTTCTTTACAGTTCTTTCAATCTCGTGTCAATAATTGTACTATTTTCTTTCGTACTTCACACATCCAACACGATTTCCTCTAAATTTCCGCATTATTTCGTTCACATCAGATACGACGCTCATCAACAGTATTCTTTCAAGGTCCTCACCTCATGCACATTCCGATACAGAACTTATCCATTGTTTTCCTATTGTTTAATCATTGATCTAGGACAAGGTGGCATTTCGACAGATGGCCCATGCGTTGTAAACGTAAACATGTTCCTCCGATCCATTTCTAAAATTGACGATTATAAAATGGTGAGTGTCTCTCAAGAAACATCGTTTTCTCCTTCCTTAATGATGTACATACCTGCTCGGGATTGGTGTAAATACTAACTCTGCGTTGTTGTCCTTTCTCATACTTCTGACTCGACCGAGAACAACAATGTACTTTTGCATTTACTTGTAAACTAACAAATTGAACGCTTGTAAACCACTAACCGTAAGCGAGTTTGCTTCTCTTGCCGCAAAACTGCACAGCTTTTCTTTCCCGAGCCGCGCTAATATAGCACTGTTGGAGCACACGAGGCGTTTTTTCTACTCAAAGACTTTACAGAACACGGTTTTTCCTTCTTAACATATTTATTTTATATTTTGCTTTAGACCTTCTTGCCTAAACTTTCCTGCGAAATTTTGTTGGTTTTTTAGGTGGGGTTTTTGGAGACTATTTTTAGAAAAAGAGGCCTAAAATTATAAACGTTTTGGAGATAAGTTGTCAACTCTTATACTTAGAGACTCCTGACTTCAATACTGGTTATCTTTAAACACTTTTTAGTCTTATGTAGGCCAGGGCCTAGAAATTACCGTTTGGTGCCTTGAAACTCTCGTAGCCCTCTCGTTTTCTGGGATGATTTAATTTGGAAAAATTGTGAAAATATGAATTTCGTGTTTTTCGAAAAATCAGTGAATATGTAACTCCACAGAAAGGACTCTCCTCTTGGCTCAGACTAAAGGGTTTGAAAGCCCGTAGAAAATTTCCCAAGTTAACCCTGGATCGATATTTGCCACATTTGTCAACTTTTGGCACTCCCAGATCAGCCATCTTGGAAGATAGGTCGTCTAAAATTCGCATAACTGACAGAATTGGGAAGAGGTTTCGTTTCCATGGATATTCCAAAGCTCATTGGACTACGCACGTAAACTTTGTCTGATTTCCTCGAAAAACCAGATAAATCTCCTCAGCTATCAGATACCTAGAAACGGCTTGTTTTGTTATTCAGTTTCCTAGGGAGTAATTTGGATTGAAAAAGTTTTCTATCACCTCTTGAAGCCTCTCCTCCCGTGATATATGAAAAGCATTTATTTCTATTGTTTTCGTGCTGTTCCGCAGTGTTGAGAGAGGCAGAAGCAGGGGGTGTGGGAGGGAATGGGCATAACTCACGACATGGCAAACACGTGTCTGGACAACTTGAATTTTATTTATGAGCTGTCACAGCGGGGAAAGTGGAAAAGTTATTATGAAAATCCGAAAGTAAACCGCACAACACACGATTTGTCGCATAAAAAGTTTACATGCACAAGTGTTTTACAAGCCTGAACATTTGTTAAACATGAGATTGAAAACGATGTTGTCTTGAGTGGATTTCAGTGGATCTCAGCCCTGGCCCAACGAGTCTCCTGTACATGTGTGGTCGATCTGTATGATGTGTCCAGTCATTTCTATCACCCTTCATCTTTTGATTGGTTTCCTATCAATCAGGCTTCATAAGTTTTTCGTTGGACAGAGAAGCTTCTTGGGAGACGGTTTTGGCCCCCGAGGGGTCCCTCTGTGACGTGTCACCTTTCGTTTCATTTCCTTCAGTTCGACCTTATTTGATGTAAAAATTGCTTTCTTATGAATTTCTTAAATAATGTAAAAATGTTGTTTGAACAATAATATTGTAAAGTGTTTGTTTCTCACATTTACTATGTACTTTTTAAAGCTCAACTTGATAATACTATGTACTTTGAATTCCTCCTTAGAATGAGTATATATCCCAGACTTGCATCATCTTGTAAATAAAAATCCTAAATTGTCGTTTTTGCACAAAATAAACCGTGATGATGAGCGCAAACCAGTTCCTCCCCCGATGAACTTTAACATTTTTACCATAATGATAATTGGTGCCAAATAAACCTTGAACAATCATCATGACACTCAAGTATCATAGAACAATGTGTAAATAATTTTTCCTTCTGGCAACATTCGATACTCACACTTCTTGTTGTTTTTCCTCTATTCTCTCTTTCCACTCTCTACTCCTCCTCCACTATCATTACATTTCTGTTGATCTATATACATATACTTACCGATGTTGTACATATATATATTGTATATGAATATACATAACCTATATGAGATCTGTATATTGTAAGTTATTATGAATAAGTGTCAGTCACATTTCATGAAATATTGTTAGTACTAATAGTTTTTGTTGTTTGTTATAGTTCCGCTATGAAATTTGTTTATTATCAGGAAAACTCGAACATGAACTGTGAAAACTATACTATAAATAGCTCTTAAATGCATCAGTGCAATGTATGTATAATATTTGTATTTCGAATTAAAACTCACCATGTGTATGTATACCAATTTTTGAACTTTCGTGTTAAACTTTTGAACGCTTAATGTTTCATGTAATTGTGTCTTTTTGCCTCCACTATTTTTCACCTCTCAGTCAGCTTTCCACAAACACAAACACACACACGTTCATATTTGCCACCAAAGGTAACGACACGCTTTTCAGCAGCAGTCACACATTCGACGGACGTGGCTGCCATTTTTACGCAACTTTTTACCTCTAGATGATAACCGAAACTTCTGGCACGAAGGTTGGTGACGGCGAAACAGTACTAATCAACACTTGCCAACAAATTATATTATTGTTATCTGTATCCATGCATGTCTCAGTCCCGATAAGTGTTGCATTTTAACATTTAATGTTGCTTTGTGAATTTCAGCTTCTCGTTTTTGATATTAATAATAACGTTACAGCGGAATAAAACCATAGATAACTAATTTTGAAAGTAATCTAGCGCGCTCCATTGCCAAATTCTGAAAGATACCTATTGGACCCTTGCAAATATATATTCATTCATCTCGAAGCAATGTTGTTGATCGAAATCCTTAGGATTTAGGAGCTCAGGCACTTTTACATGTTAGCCTTTCCTAATTCATGATATTCAACAGGAATACAGTGTTCAACTTACGTTCCGGGAGCAGTGGCTGGATGAGCGGCTCAAGTTCGATGATATAGGAGGTAAATGGACCATGGTGTCCGCAATTATTGAACATTGATTGAAGTCGGATCGGATACACTTTGCATGTCCCACAAAGGATTCCATTTCATTGATTGGCCTTTGTGCCCCATGTCTACATACTTGGCTTCGACCTTTCCACTCGAGTCCCAGGTCCTCAGACTGCAGCTTTGATTTTACTCGAAAATTTAATTGGAAGCTTTAAATCAGAGTATCGATAGCCGGTTTGTTCTCTGATGATTTTTAGCTTGAATTTTAGACAAAGTGTAGTGTCCCACTGACACAAACAGGGCCTAAGAACTCAGAAAATTTTATTGAATTGTCTCAAAGGTCCTGATTTCACGAATTTAAGTCTGAAAGGAGTAAAAGCTAGCGACAAATCCTTTCCCAAAAGAGATGGAAAAAGAAGCAATGAATTTTTCAATTTTACTCACTAAAAATTCAAGTGGGCGAAAATAATCAAATTTAGAGTTGACTCGAGAAAAAACCTTCAAATATGAAACGGTTTTGAAACAACAATAAAATTTTCAATCAGTCAGTAATTCAATAAACTGAATTGTAAGAAACATTCTTCAACCCTCGTTCTCTTGCTTAGTCCGAACTTCCAACAATCAGGTCTAAATAATAAAATTCCGGGCATGTCTTAATAGAAAATAGCGAAGAGTTTCAGGGTCGTTCAAAAATAGAACCCGTGAAGCGGAGTACAAATTTTATTTCGGGCCCCGATGCGGATGACACGACAAATTCGGTAATTTTATTTCAAACAGAGGCGTGTGAGTAATGACGGTGCAGTTGTGGTGAAAAGTTCCTAATGCGCCCGATTCAAGCAGCAAATTTTTTTGTGTTCAGTTCTTTCATTGTTACTTTCAACAACTTGTAAATGAATTTTATTTATTATAAATAACGATGACTTTGAAGAAGTGCTCGTTGAAAAGGAAATCAATATCCGGAAAGTAGCTTTGGTGGTAAAAAGCAATATGTCGTGCCTTCCTTATGTACTCGCAGTGTGCGAAACACATTATTTACAGCAGGATAAATCCGTCCTCCCCCATTCTAACGACGCACATCCACATAGCATCGATCTCGTGGAATTTCATTGTTGCCCTGAACGTTCACCTGAAAGGCTGTTGAAACTCATAAGTCACGGGATGTCAAGAGACATGATGAGCAAACTCTATCCGATCCGGTCCGGGTCCGCTGTCGAGCAAATCGATTCAATTGCTGAAATAAATTTTGCCTTGCAGGACGCCTCAAATACCTAACACTGACTGAAGCAAACAGAGTATGGATGCCGGATTTGTTCTTCTCGAACGAGAAGGAAGGCCACTTCCACAATATCATTATGCCAAATGTTTATATAAGAATATTTCCTTACGGCTCCGTTTTGTACAGCATTCGGATCTCTCTGACACTCGCCTGCCCGATGAACTTGAAACTCTATCCGCTGGACAGACAAATTTGCTCCCTCCGAATGGCCAGCTGTGAGTAGTCATTAGCGCACTCGATACGCCTCCCCCGCCCCCTTTTCTCCTAACACGCGCCAATTTACACTGTTTCAGATGGATGGACTACGGCAGATTTGGTGTTCCTGTGGAAGGAGGGTGACCCGGTGCAGGTCGTGAAGAACTTACACCTACCACGCTTCACGCTCGAGAAGTTCTTGACGGACTACTGCAACAGCAAGACGAATACGGGTAACTAACTGACTACGGGATTTGGTTTGGTGAATTTAACCTGAATGTACTTGCAGGAGAGTACAGCTGTCTGAAGGTGGACCTCCTCTTCAAGCGCGAGTTCTCATACTATCTGATTCAGATCTACATCCCCTGCTGCATGTTGGTCATCGTGTCCTGGGTGTCGTTCTGGCTGGACCAGGGAGCCGTTCCCGCTCGAGTTTCGCTAGGTGAGCAGCAGTGGCAGGAAGTTTTATTGCTCTGATTGCCGAAGAAGAATGGGGAACATTTTTCTCGAGCTTCCCATTGGGGAAAAATGTTCTTTATCTTCGCCCATCCATGAAAGATGCCTCAATTTCCAGCTCAATGGAGATTGCTCTGGAATAGAGCTCATTTTTAAAGGTTGCTCCATGCATTGTTGCTCAAGAATTCCAAGTTCCTTCTTTGCAATTCAGAGGTGTATCTAGGCTTCAGGATTTCCTTGGGAATCGAGGGCGATTTTGTTCCAAAACAATTTTTATTTTAAATTTCGGGACTGATTTTAATCAAGTTTTTTCAAAAAAACTACCTAGTTTTTCATATTTGGTGGCTTTTAAATTTGAATATTGGGGTTTCTAGCTTGAGGTATGAGTTCCTAGGTTCGAACCTGGGGCCTCTTTTTACAATTTAGATCTCTTCCTTGAACTTAGTTCCCTAACTTTAAGCTAGGAGCCCTGTACTTTAGATTACGAGACCTTTAGCTTTAAAATTAGGTCTCTTGCTTTAAATTTGAGGATCGTTGTTTTGAGTTTAGAACCTTCAGGCCTCCATTTTTCAAAAAGAGGCTCTTCATCACTCCTTATTTTTGAATCTGGAGTCCTGAGAAACTCTTTAAAACTTCCATGAAACCTTATGGCCGACCATGAACTCCTCCACTTGAGTATTTTCCCACGAAGCAATGTCCCAAGTAAACTCAGGACGAATGTTGTTTCAGGCGTGACCACTCTCCTGACAATGGCCACCCAAACCTCCGGCATTAACGCGTCCCTGCCTCCCGTCTCGTACACGAAGGCCATCGACGTGTGGACAGGAGTGTGCCTAACGTTCGTGTTCGGCGCCCTCCTCGAGTTCGCCCTCGTCAATTATGCATCTAGATCAGGTGAGTGGCTAATAATTATCTCCTTATAAAAGCTAAATCCTCCAACATTCAGATCGCGCCGCAGACATTCATCGCGAGAACATGAAGAAGAAGCGACGTGAGATGGAGCAGGCCAGCATCGATGCTGCCTCCGACCTCCTGGACACCGACAGCAATGCCACCTTTGCTATGGTAGGTTGTGGGAAGTCGGGATTTAGGAACTAGCGCGCCAACATATTAATTCTAGATTCTGAACGGTAATTTGCAGAAACCGCTGGTGCGCCACCCCGGAGACCCCATGGCGCTCGAGAAGCTGCGCCAGTGCGAGGTCCACATGCAGGCTCCGAAGCGACCCAACTGCTGCAGATCTTGGCTCTCCAAGTTTCCTACTAGGTAATACCCCTCCAGCTCCCACCCCTCTATCTCTGCATGTTTCGTTATTAACGAAATTAAAATTTTGGTTAACGTTATTTATACAAATTTTTTCACGTTTATTATATTAAAGCCGTTCAAAATCTTCCCAAAAACGGTAAATTTCTAACAGTTGATCCAATTTTAAATTTTCTAACTCACTTAACTCATCTAAGAGCTCATTCACTAGTTGCCATTCATCCGATAGTTTGATTTGCATTTCGTAATTTACAAATTTTGCAAAGTTGATGAATAGTCCCGTTCATTTATGCATCGTCCTCTCACGCTCTTGCTTTCCGTTCCGTAGAAGTTCCTTAGGCCTAGATTTTATTGGTTCGTTTGAGCGCATTTGATTGAATTAGTACGTTCGTAGTCTTAGCTGCTGCCCGTCTAACCCTGCTAACCGGCTAATGAGTACCCTTTATATTCCCCGTTCCCGCCACTCACAGAAAATGTTCTAGATCCAAGAGAATCGATGTGATATCAAGGATAACGTTTCCACTTGTGTTTGCTCTCTTCAACTTGGTTTACTGGAGTACATATCTCTTCAGGGAAGAGGATGGAGAATAAGCGGGGCAAATACATTATTTGTCTGATCACATAAGCGAGTTTCATCTCTACAAAATGGTCTACTACTCCTACCAGCTCGATATTCATTTTTATACTACTTTTTCATTTCCTACCGTATAAGAGAAGTTTGTAAAACAGAGGGAAACGCAAACCTAGACATTTATTTCGGGTGTTCTACCGCAAAGCTGACACTTGCATTTAAGCATTAAGAAAACAATGTACGACTAAATCTGCACGTTAATTGTATCGTAAATTGTAAAGGCAAACATTTAAACTAAACTACTAGTGCGTCAAACTAGCCGAAAACTAACTCCTCACATTTTAACCTTTCTTTTCCACTCTTCCAACATATCCCGTTTTACAACTATACAATTCATTTACAAAACTGTTTTACACGTTAGGTTAGAACTCGGCAGCTTGCTTTTCTTTCGGTGCAGACACACTTTTGGGGGAGGCAGAGAAGTATTGTTCGTGGAATGAAATAATTTGTCCCAGCTGGAAAAAATTTTATTCAATTTGAAAAACGTTTTAAGAATTTTCCACAAATGACCTCTGTGGTGGCCATTTTTAAATTTTTGAATAAAACACAATTTATTTTTCATAAAAAAGTCCAACAAACTCCCTCCCAGAGATCTCTAAGGACCGTTTTCTCTAGAACATTTGGTCTAAGGGAAAAAGGGTTACGTTTTTCTGCCCCCCCAACAGTGTGAAACCACCCTTATAGAGCTTTAGACTCCCCCTTCCCCTCTCTCTTTCACATCGGTGATGTCGAATGGAATCCCCGAAACCCGCGATTTCCTTTCGTAGCTTGTAAAATGATGGTTACATACTGCAGTAAAGTAAGACTCCTCCATAAGATTAAATTACAGGGTTATCGTTATTGTGTAATCGTCAATGGCATCAGAACATTAGTGTGAAGCACGAAAAGGCAAACAGTAGCTCTTGGTTCCCTCGTAGGTACATACTATGAATGTTTCTTTCACAACACGCTCATTATTTGCAAAGTTCTAAATTGCAATTCAGATGTCCATCCATCCTTTGATAACGTTACATTAATTTTAGAAAGTAATAAGCTGATTATGACAAGAAATAAAAAGACGGAATAACAAGTAGCTATTATATGATAAATGATAGATGAGAGAAAATTAAATTTACCTCTGGGTGATAAAAAATCTTGCTCTCGCGCCAGTTCAGAAGTCATTTGGGGCCATTTGAAGAATGCGGAGACAAGGTTTCATACACACTTAAGCTTACTTTTTTCTCTCCATTTTTCGAATGTTTGGACGCCTTGGCGGGAAAGCAACATTTTTTGCAGCACATTCGTAGGCTAAGGATGTTGGAGTAAGTGTATATAACATTACGTAATGAATACAATATGCTCTAGAAGTCTAGCATACAAACCAAAAATGTGGAATTTTGTGATATTTTCTAGAAATTGCGCTAAATTTTAAGTGAACAAAGTAAATAGCCCACACGATAGGTTTGTCGCAGATACTCATCGTTTCTGACTCCTAAATATGAACTTGGTTTGGTGCGTTATCGTTAACAAGTAGAGTAATGTTGATCTACGTTATGAAATGTCTATGGTTGTGTTGGTTTAACACGTCTCGGTGCCGAACCGGTACCACCCGCAAAATCTATGAAAGTTTCTATTACTGTTGAATGTTAAGCTATTATTTGAGCAGAGCAAATTAAGGGCAAAGTTTAATCACAAATATCAAATAGCTAAATCAAAACAGATTATGAATACGAGAGAAAACATCAAATACGCAAAATTATTTAAACGTAACATTTTAAAACAAAGCCAGATCTTTAGAGAGACGCAAGTAAGTGTAAGATGTAGCCAAATCGACTCGGGCCACTTTGAGTTCGCCTTCAGTTGCAATGTTCTCATCAATCATGGCCTAGGTTTTTCAGTTCCCATTGGCCTAAAGTTGTTCCGACGACAATGTTTTCGTGTTATTCAAAAGTACTTCGATTGCTCAACTAGTATTCTGAATTTTGTATACTATACATATATATTATACACACAGGAGATAATAATAAAAGAGAAAACCGAATAAAAATAAACATTATTTGAAAATCGGACAAGATCTGTCATGTTTTACACAACTGAGAATTAAACTCACTGATGAGGGGCGATTTTGAAACAGAAACGACCTAGTTATGATAGGTAACTAGTGTATGTAGAGGAAGTTTGAATTTAAATAAAACTTATTTGAATACAACTTTTCGTTTTCCTTTTAGTTTTTAAGGCTCAACATATTAAAAGCGAAATTGGAGATCAAGCTTAAGGGTGCATTTTCAAAGATTTCGGGAAGACCAAACTTTGAGGGCTCCTAGCTTCGTCCCTGTACATGGTATGGGCCACATGTGGTACCATAATTTACTAGATTTTGCACGGACTACAACATACTAAAATTTCAGCTCAATCGGATGTAAAATAGGAAGTTTTCATACAAACGTAAAACACCCCCCATTCCGCCCCATGAAGAGGTAGGGGTCTAAAATTGTCAGCCTACACCCCTACAGACCATGTCCTATACGATGCAAGAAACCGCAGCTCTCTAGCTTTTCTGGTTCTTGAGTTATAAAATTTCAGACAGACAGACAAAGCGGCCACAATGGTGCATTTTTTGCATAATGCTGAAAATGCACTTAAAAGGAAAATTTGTTGGTCTTCTTTTTCTCCGAATCATGGCCAAATTTAGATAATTTTTTGGGGTCCTGTCTCCTGTTTTGGCTCTAGAAGGCTCTGGAAGACTTCTGTTCGGGCTCTAAAGACTCTGGAAGGTGTCAAAATTTTCCTGTAAAAACCTGTAATTTTCGCTCCTTTTTATTTTTTACCAAAATTAAAGTTATGATATTCACAAGAAAATTGGCACGAAAAATTATAAGCCAGGAGACTTATTAAAGTTAGTAACGTAAGTAGTCTGTGAATTTCTTGGGAGCTACTCTCATCCGGGGAATCTTCTTCAACGGTGAAGCTTGCTTGGATTTCGTTTCCATCAGACTTCCATCCTTGTTGGTAGCCAGGAATACTTCATTGGCATGTATAGGTTCCGGAATTGGAGTGTCGGGCGTTTTGGCGTATTCATGATCCACGAAGCGGACATGATGCGGCTTTTTGTCAGAGTTCACGTTCGAATCCATGTTCTTTCACCAGTGTCTAACTCGGAAATGAATCCTGACTTCCTGACAGATGGCTCATGGCTTTGTAGATTTTTAAATATCAAAGAAATCGTAAAATATTTAATTTATTCAGTTTTCACAATAAATAGGATGACTTAAAGCTACTGAAAACGTATCAAAAGCTTAGTTTTTGGTATTCTCGCGCACCCAGTCCATGTACTCCGTGACCCTGGTGTACACTCCGGGGTACCCCGGCTCACCACACTTGTTTCCAAACGACACGATCCCGATCTGAGTCCATCTGTGGTCGATTTCGATGAAGAGACCTCCTCCACTGTCACCCTGGAACGAAACTCGAGGTGCAATCGGCCGTTTTTTGGAGGAAAAAGCTCACCTGGCAGGCATCCACTCCTCCCTCGCTGTAGCCAGCGCACAGGAAGTTGTCGGTGATGGGCTGGAAGTAGGCTCTGTTGCAGTCTTCGTTTCTCCAGATGGGAAGCAGAGCCTGGCGCTGGATGTGGGACTCCTTTCCTCCATAGTAGGTCGTTCCCCAGCCGACCACCGTGGCGCGTTTCCCCGGAAGACGAGACTTCTTGAAGGTAGGAGACGGTAGGCAAATTGGAATCACGAATCTGTTTTTGCGGACCTTGGTGTCCAGGACCAGGATCGCTATGTCGTTGTAGAAGCCTACTCTCGAGAACCGGGGATGGGCTCGGACTTCCTTCACTAAAGGGGGAACAAGAACGTTAGTTTTGCCAGAAATCGAGGATCAAGGACTTACCTTTTAGGGTGATTGGGGCAGAGTCCTCGTTGTCGCTCACCAAGTCTATGTCTCCCAGACGTACCGTGAACTGACTAGCAGCGAATCTGAAAGAGTCGAAAGCTCAGTTTTAAACCATAGAGACAAGCTTCTAAAGGGACAAATTTCGAACACGAAATTAAGACGAAAATTTCAGCTTTGAACCATAGAATCCCCGATTATAACGAAAATGGGAAGCTATCCTCCTAGTATAATAGCTCTATGGCAACTTACGGTTTCTGTCTCGAGTCCCGCGTGCAGTGAGCGGCCGTGAGGACGTACTTGGACCCCACCAGGCTGCCCCCACACCAGAACTCCGTCCGTTTCGAGCCGTGCAGGAAAATGGCGGCCATCCAGGGCCACTGACCACTCGGAGCCTCGACGCCCCCCACGATCCTTCCCGAGCTGTACTCCTGCTGGCCGCAGTCCTCCGAGTCCACAAAGTTGTCTCCCAGCGCTGGCTGCTCCTGCGCCGTCTCGTCGTGTCGGTTGGGCTTCTCCTTGTCTATCGTGTAGACAGGAACCAGGGGTGGGCGTTTTGTGGTGGTAGGAGCCTTTGTGGGCTTCGTGGTGGGCTTTAGGATGAGACTGGGCTTGGCCGGGGCGGCTGTGGTGAGTTTCAGGGGCTTCTGAGTCACGGCTGGGGCAGAGACGTCTCCCAGAGGACAGCAAACGCCGGGGACGAAGAGGCTCTTGAAGCATAAGGACTCTCGGAGGTGTGTGAGGTCCAGCAAGAGGCCTGAAAAAAGGAGTTTAGATTCAGTTTTGAGGATAGAAAAAACTTCTAGAGAGATAACAGCAAAGTGACGTCCATGTTATCCCTCTATGGTGTCGAGTCTTACTTGGGCAGTTGCTGAGGTCCTCGCACTTTCCAAGACCTCCCGCCGGCGTACTGCATCTATTCTCGCCTTCCTTGCCCTCGATCGAGAGCTCCTTGTCGTTGATGAACATCTCCGGGGGAAGCGAGAAGTCTTCCAGGGACGCCACTTCCGTCGACGCTTCCTCCATCCGCTTCTTCTTCTGAGGCATGGCGCTCTCGTGCGCAATCACTGGAGTCTGGACCACTGGCAGCTCCTCAGAGGGCGTCTCACTCATCCCGACCCTCTTGATGAGAGGCTCTATGGTCTTCGTGACGTTCTGGCCCAACACGTTCTTAGTCAGGGTCAAGATAGCTTCAGGAACGTTGTCGATCTTATCGGGGTTGGGCTGGTTCAGGGACACCTCCTGACCCCTGGTGATGTTCACGATCATGCGGCCGACTGTATTGAGGGCTCCCAGGGTCTCTGATATCTTGTTGAAGGCCTGCGGGGACAGCAGCTTCCCCTGTCTCCTGTCCTCGGTGCCGTTGGTGCTAGCAACAGCCTCGGTGTTTGAGTCGACGTGACGCTCCTTCCGGTTCCCGAAGAGCGAGTTCCACAGACCGGATCTCAGGCTTTCCATCACGGAGCGTGGGTTCTGAAGTATACTAACTTTCGTATAATTTTGGTAAATTTCGGACTGTTTGGGAGAAAGTAAGGACAATACCTTGGGGCTCAATAAAGTCCTCCTTGATCTCGTCCATGAAGTCGTCGTCGATCTCGAAGAATCCCGTGGCTGGAGTCATGGTGCAGGCAACCAGGAGAGCTGAAGTAATTAAAGTTTAAGACAATGCACCTCAATGAGTTAATTTATGTAGCACAAGTGTGTGGCGAAACTTCCACAAACAATGAGATTGAGATAATTTCGTAATTGTCTCACCGAGATTACGAGCAGATAGAGACCAGAGTGGGTTCGAGCTGTTTGAAAAATTCTGGGTGGTCTAATTTTTCATGTAAATGCGTTAAAAATTTACTACTTCTGGCCAAGGAGGCCTTTAACTCAAAACTAGGGGTCCAAATTCTAAGAAAAAAGTCTCAAATTCAGAGCAGTATTTTTAGAAAATTCGTTCTTCCAAGTGGAGGTTTCTGGTACGTAGTGATTGAAGTTTGTTCTAGACAGAAGAAACACCAAGAACCTATAAATTGACCAAAAACCGGCTCCGGTTTAAAAGGAGAATTTTAGGAGTAAACCATTTCAGCCAAGTTACACCACTGTGACAAAAGATCTGCAGGGTTTGCCCCAGTGTTACTGCACTTCTCATTAACGTTGCGTCGAAATCACCCGAAATTAGGTTACCGGTGCTGAGCAAATGATTCGCCAAACATTCAAAACACGCGGCTTTGGCGGTTACTTGATTAGTCAGTCATTCATGTGAAGACATATACACGTAATATGCTCGTTATGAAATGGAATACCCCACAATATATTACTCAATATATAACCGGATCTTTCTTTCTCATTTGTTTTGCCTCGCCATTCACAAGTGTGCCCGCAGCACCCACAGACATATGCGCACGTTGGCCAATTGTGGGTTAAACACAAAATATCCTCATGCATCGCGCGAAAGACGCCGCAGAGAAAGAGACTTTGTATGTCAGTGAGATCATGTCTACTTTCACTCATATCGGCTATTACTCAACACTGGCGTCTCCCGGCTCAGGCTCTGGCTCCAGAACGGCCCTTACGCAACCAACATGACTGACCCCCAATTCCGATTGGCCTCATCTCACTGCATTACCTGTTATGCATAGGCAATGTAACTCCATTTTATATAATCCAGCCAGAGCGCGACGTTGTGTAAAAGTTTCACTTTCTTTTTGTTGTCTCGAGTCGACTTGCACTTTTCGTTGTAATTTCAACGTTTGTCTTGGGCACCAATTAAAAGAGTATCAAACGTTTCTCGCTCCTTAGTTCACTTGATAGTATCCAAATTTCACCGTAATCCACTTCTTCGCCTACAACTTCATTTTTGATGTTGCAGAGAGCAGAGACAAACCACGACTAATTTTACAATATGAACATTAGCAATAAAAATATTTTTTCACAGTAAAATACGGAATATAAAGAAATGTACTTTATTCAGCTTTTATTAATTTACCACAACCCGAGCCCGTGTACGAGGGGGGTTTCGCATGATCTTCGAACGGGCCGGGGGTAGCGAGAGACTAGCTGGTAGCTGAATGGAGCCTGTACGGGTCCGTACAGCTGTGCTGAGTACAGTTTTTAGTGAAAGGAATGACGACAACATTTCTTCGCACGTTGAGAGGCACATTGTTTCGCATTCGCTCATATGTTTTGTAACTTTTTTGATTTTGTACATTGTACATAGGAACTGGTTTACCAAAACAAACAGCCATCGGCGCTGCAGTTGGCGATTCGCTGCTGATTTCAAAGTCAGACATGTATTAGGTAATAGCTGGAGCCGCATTTCGCGCGTGGTCGTCGTCTTGGCGCTTTCTGTCCACCTCTGCGATCTTCCGGTATAGCAATTCCGTGAATTAAACTGGCTCAACCGTAGATTGGAAATGCATTAATTTAACCCTCTAGGGGGCAAGACATTAAACCTCATTAATAGTAAATTTTAATGTTTGAGGTTTTTTCAAAATGTCCAAAAAATGTCAAAAACAATTAAGGGGCAGTTTTAATCGCTTTTTCGGGCTTTTGCCCATCAGAGGGTTAACCATAAAAAACTTCCTAAATTCAAAAAACTGGTTCATTCAATTCAGAATCTTCACATCCGCGAACAAGCAGCTCTGATTTATTTCCCAAAAAGACTTCAAGTTATTAAAAATTGCACAGTCATTTTGCAAGTTCTAGGAAACCTCAGAAACTTTTGAAAACCACGCGGAGCGAATTCTTTCAAAAAAACGCTAAGAAACGCAATCCCCATTTCAGCGCGTACTTAGATGAGCTCCCCTTTCAAAAAGACGAGCTCACGTTTGACAGATTGACGTTTCTCTTTCTCAGTAATTTTTGAAAAAACAAAAACATCCATCAAATTTTGGCTAACTCTTTTGGCTGATTCAATTAGACATTGTAAGTGCCCATAAGACGCAGAACAGTGCCAAGTTACCGATCCGTGGTCGTGAAACGCGAAGAGAACGGGCGATTTCGATAAAATCATGCGGATTAGTTGCTACAAAAATGGCAGAATTTCGTCGCAAAATCAATGTTGAGGGGCAGGGAGTGCTCGAAAGTTAGACAATCAACCTAAGTAAACAAGTTGTTAGTGAGCAAGTAACATATTTTCGGTTTGAATAAGAATATTATTAGAAATCGACGTGAATACACAAATGCGTAGCTGATAAGCTATCACTGCCTTGAAAATCACGCAAAGAATAAAGCCTACAAATCCATTTAAACCGTGTGTGCGCTCGCGTCCGCCTGTGAATCCGAGTTTGGTTCGAAAGCACATCCAAATTTTCTAATTGCGATCATGAGACGTGCATAAGTGGTCGAAGCCGAAGGTGGGGACAATTTTGACAAAGACTAATTCTTATTGTGGGGCTTTAAGTTGCCTCCCAGCTGTCCAATTGAGTGAGTCATTTAAATTTATTCATCGGCTGTGCGGCCCTTTGGCTGCAAAAACGATGAGAATGGGTAATTAAGAACTCGGAGGAAAAAGAATTGGCTCCGGTACTGGAACAATGGCAATAAAACTTACACATATATATGCGCGACAAACGGACGAATCCCCCTGACCTCACGAGCACTCATTCATGCTTGTATTCCAGATCGCAATCTCTTAAACTGAACGAACGGGTCGACGAGCGCCTTTGCAGCAAGAACATTCCAAAGAGCAGGAGGAATATGACCTTGAATGTAACGCAGAGGCCCAAATCTCTCAGTCGTCAACGTTGGTGTGGAGCACACGAGGTGTAGAGGAGAAGCAGAGAGCGAAAAGAGAAGAAGTGAGAGACAGGGATAAAATGGAGGGTCAGATCACGTCCCTGGTCCTGCTGGCGCTGATGTCCGTCGGCCATTGCGACATCCTCGTATTCACGCAGGTGACTCAGACGATTATAGAGGAGTTCCCAGACCTGCCGGCAAAGTTCGGGCCCGGAGTTCCCGCGATGGGATTCAAGTGTCTGGCTGTTGCGGGCACTCCAAGCGACTTTGGGTGTAAAGACCTGGACCCCATTCCGGCCACCGTGTCGGCCTACAAGTGGTGCGTCGTGCTCTCGCGGTACAACTGCTCGTTCGAGTTGAAGGTCCGCAACGCACAGGCGGCTGGATTTGACGCTGTGATAATTCATAATGTCGGAAGTGACGAGTTGGAGACGATGTCTGCCAACAACGACGATGGAATACGAATTCCGTCTATTTTCGTGGGCGAGCATACGGGTCGGACAATCATCTCTGACTACTTGTTCTCCGAGCACTTTGCCCTCCTGATAAATAACGAGTCACCTTTCAACATAAACACGCATCTTTTAGTTCCGTTCACCATCGTAGTCGGGCTTTGTTTTATAACGATGGTAAGTGAATATTTTTAAAATTCCGGTGACATATTTTTTACTGACTTTGGCAATCAAACTAGTCATTTCGGGGCTGAAAGTGCTCTCATCGAAAAATTTTTACCGAATATCCCAAATTTCAGATTTTCTGAAGCTAAAATCGCGTTTTTGAAAAAATTATTTTTGGCCAAAACGCTTCGTTAAGGTGATTCTGGGGCTAAATAAAGTCAATCTAAGGCCTCAGGGACCATTTTCGTGACATCAAGTTTTTGATGAAAAATCCCGAAATCGAGTTTTCGTTAAAAAGCGGAGATTTGGTCATTTTTATCAAAAAGTTTTTTTGTCCAAAATCAACTTTTTCGGTTTAAACGAACTATTTTCCATCCCCATTCCAGATAATATTTACAATCGTGCGATGTTGCCGCGAACGACGCCGACAAATGCGGTACCGCTTACCAAAAAGTGTTCTTAAAAAGATTCCGACTGTGAAGTTCGCCAAGGAGGTGCATCCCTACGACACTTGCGCCATCTGCCTCGAGGACTACGTCGATGGCGAGAAACTGCGTCTCCTTCCGTGCGCCCATGCATACCACTGCAAGTGCATCGACCCTTGGCTCACGAAGAACCGCCGGAACTGCCCAATGTGCAAGAGGAAAGTGTTCATCCGGGGCGAAAGGAGGCCTCGTCGTCGCTCATCCAGCGACAATAGCACTGGATCGGATGTGGATGACACCACGCCTCTACTGACTGCGAATGACAACCAGACCGCTCCAGACCACGGCACGTTCCCGCAGGGCCAGTCTGAGGCAGCCAGCAGCATGAGCTCGGGCATGGAAACCGCGACACCCTGGTCCTCCTACCCCGCTGGCATGTCTGACGACGACGGTAAGTTCAGTTTTTCGGAACCTGGGCATTTCTAATGTTTTCCTGTTGCAGAGATACTCGACGCGTCGGCGACCACCAACCGAGAGGGCGGCGGAGGGGAAATAAATACGCACTGGCAAAAGATGAAGAGGTAAGAAATTTTCTTCGAGGGTCCGAAACTGGAGGTTCTTCTGGTTGTTGACTTTTGAACGTTTTTAAATTAAAATATACGATTCTGCAAAAGTTTGTGCCAGAAATAAGGCATAAGATTTCCCTTATAAATTTTTAAGTCAAAAAATTTAAAGCAAAGGTTTGCTCTAAAAATTTTCCCCCATTAAAAATTGGAAAAAACTGTCTCAGGAAAATTATTGAAGAAATCCCAAAATTAATATCTCTCAAATTGTAGGTTCCTACGATCTCTTGGAGGAGGATCCGGTGTCTTCACCTCATCTCAGGACCCGGAAGCAGTCCCCATCCACAACGAGGGCATCGGCATCCCCTCGACCTCCAACAACATCCTCAACAACAGTCTGAGCGGCTCCTTCCAGCGCGAAAGGGACGACGAGACAACGGATGACGAAAATATTCTCGTGACTACAAGACAGAACAGATCCACTCCGAACCTTCCATCGTCCCACGACATTGCTTCAACGAGTTCCGGTGATCGAAATCGAGGTAGAATTGGTTTCGCTGCCATACCCAGCAATAGTTTTAACCCGTCGCCACCGATTTCCCGAGGTAGATCAAATTTCATGTGAACACTTGTGAATTCCAATTAAAATACAATGTAACCGATTGAAGACATGCAACCAGTTTTTGTGGATATTCGTACGCAATAGGCCGATAGATAAGGGAATCCAGCAAGCTTCTGTGCAGCTCCTCAGAGATCGATGTAAAAACAAAATTTTGAATTAATTATAATATTTTTATGAACCAAAAATAACTGAAATTCGAAGGTGTGTAAAATGTGCATGTACATACGGTGGGTATGTAGGTGACCAACATTTGAATTGTGATGTATCTAGTGTTTTCTAGAATAAACTTATTTTAAGTGTAACTAACAGGAGCAAAATTCAACTCACTAAACGCTAATGAATAAACCAACCTGGCTTCTCAAACGGAAACAGATTGCTAGAAAGTGTGAATTTTTTTATTCCATATGAGAAAGAAAAATTATGACAAAATATGGCGCAAGTGGGCCGAATCAGTTTCAATTGTAGCTTCTTTGTGCCGCGCTTCGTACGAGCCATAAACTTTATAAATATGTAGTACTATTTCCTCGGATCAAGACGCGGAGAGCTGCTGATTAGGGGTTGTTTGTTTAGATGGACCTTGACCCACACCGACTTACTTAGAAACGTCCATAGTAAAAGTGAAAGAAGCCCGAAATCCCCCGTCTTGGCCCAGTAATTTCTTACCATGCAGTTGGATAGATGCTAATTGATTTGAATACTAAGTTCGTAGGCTAAATATCGCAATACCGCAACTTTATTCTTATAAAAAGTTACAGTCGAGCACAGGGCCTGAAAGGTTCACATTCTAAAAGGAAAAGTGTCTAGTTAATAAACTGTATCACGTGTAAAGTGAAGTAAATTAAATAAATAAAGTCATCATGCGATCCAGAAGTAACCAGAAGTCTCATGATAATTGAATCTCTTTATTCGAACGAATCTCTAGGCTGACAAAACATCACCTGTTAGCGCGATGGCTTCGATCTCGATGTTTGCGTTCAGGGGCAGCTGCTTCACGGCGTAGCAGGTCCGGGCGGGCGGGTTGGAGTGGAAGACCTTGGCGTACTCCTCGTTGACGGCCTTGAAGTCCTGCATGTCGACGAGCAGAACCGTGACCTTGACGACGCTGCTGATGCTCGAGTCGGCGGCCTCCAGGACGGCCTTGAGGTTCTCCAGCGCCTTCCGGGCCTCAGCTACCACGCCACCCTCGACGAGCTTGAAGTCCAGCCCAGTGCCAACGCATCCTGAGACGTAAACGGTGCGGTCGGCGATGATGGCTTGGCTGCGGGGATTTGAAGGGTTACTAGGGCTACACGCAGAAAAATTTAGCCAAAATTTGAGAGCCTAATTTTTTAAACCTCAAACAGCTAAAAGCTCTCAAACAGCTTCTGGGCTTTGAGGATTTTAATCCTTGCCAATTTCAAGGTTTTCAAAGATGCTACTGAAGCTTTTGGAGGTTTTTTGCATGTAGTTCCAGAAAACTGTTCGTGACTTAACGATTTGAATTGTAGCTAATTTTTTTTTTTGCGTGTAGAAATTCCGCAGAGTCACCTACCTGTACGGCGCTACCGGCTTGGGAGCTGAAAAATTGAGGTTTTGAGAACCACGGAATGGGCAAATGCAATTATCACGAACCGTTCAAGGTTGAAACTACCTTCCTGATGACCTTGCTCATGGCTACACTCGATGATAAACCGGTGAGAGACGACTGACGAATAAGCGACCAAAGAAGTTCTCCGATAATTTAAGAGCTTTCGCTGAGTCAAGTACTGATAAGAGGATGTACTGGCTTATCACATCGTGCGAGAGAGGCGCAATCAAAGCAATCAGCTGCGTAACGTGGTGTGGGTGAGCGAGCGAAGATCCACAGTCGACGTGCATATTCATGAATGAATGCCTTCCATGACCATTGGAATGGGAATTGTAGTAATGAGTGAAACTTGTGGAGCGAGATCAGCAGCAACACAGGTAGATAGATGCCTGTACGGCAACGGTTTTTTACGCACAACCCATAAACGGAGAGTGACGTATCTCCACACGAGCATCTACCTATACCACAGCAAATAGGCAGCCTCATGAATGAGTCAGTGGCCACAAAACGGCAATATTTTCATTCAAGACCTCAGCATAATTTTTATTTCTTATTTCGAGAAAGATTTTTTATTTTAAAGAGAACTTTTTAACTCTGAAAAGCTAGTTCGATTGGGTTTTAAAACTAACATAAAGGAGTATTTTTATGTTCTGTTCGATTTCTCAGGTTTCGGTAAATTTTTTGTTTCTTAATTTGACGATGAAAATAAATCAAGTTTCAGAATATTATTTTTATTTATCTATAAACTTGAGTTACAGACAAAAAAAGCTACGATCTAATATCTTATAGATACCCAGAATGATCAGGTCTGTCCACGCCAGAGTAAAAGTCTGTCCGCGAGGCGAGAATGTTTGTTCGCAAGTCTATGCGCGCGGACGGACTGGGAAAAACTTGTGACTGGCCAATGCCCGGAAGTAAAAATTTGCAGGCAGAACAGCCTTTTCTTTTTACTTCCGGACTACAAACTGGACGGGACGAAAAATGGCCGATCGGCAGATATTTCACAATGGGTAGTTTTCGAAACCTTGTTTTGCAAGAAGAATGCGAAAAATAAAGATGTTGACTTTGCAAACTCACCGTTACGTGCTCGAAGATTTAGGGTACTTTGATTAAAATTGAAAAAAAAATCTTCCAATAGGAAAACTAGACGACGCTTGAGAGCCACTGCTAGGAAGTTACAGCGCTCAGCTTATTGTTGCTCGACCATACAGGTTACCTAGCAAGTTTGCATCAAACAAATTTGTAGTGGTATAGTTCATGAGTCTCGTTTTTGCCTCGGACGGATCTGGACGCAAATAAGTTGTGACTTTTAGTATTTTTCAACGAAAAAATGTAGTGAGGTACATGGAATAAAGGTGCCAAAATAGTCCAGCAACTCCGCCATCCACCGATTCTGAGCGATTGATTATCGTCTGCTAATTGAATTTGTGAAAATGAGTTTGTTTTGGGCCGAAGGTCTGCTCTAAACTTTCACACCTAAAAACACTCTGAGCCAATTGTGGTGGTCAGGCGTGCGTTGCTGTACTATGCTGCTTTTTATTGGAAACAGCTATGCTTCTCTGTGGAATGTGTATAATCCTCGACTGACTTAAGTTAATCGTATATCATGAACGCGTCAAGTGATGAGCTCGAGTGCAATCAGAATTGATGTGTCAGTAATAAAGTTGGTGCGAGGCATATGAAACAAAAGTGAAATACAATTTTGGACAATGAACATTGTGATCTGTGCAATTGTGACCTTGATAGTTACACGACCATAAACTCTGATTTTCATGACGAATGTGTGAGTTTTCTTGCGGTACTCGGAGCGGATTTTGGCGCGGAAATCCGGTTCAGGATCTGGTATTTCGCCACTTAACCGACGAGTCACGATGAGCTCATACGCGAATATTTCCGCCCCTTCTGAAGTCTCCTGGGCCCTCTCTGCAAGAACTGGTCTGAGAAGCATATCGAATCACGGGCCATTAAATCGAGCTCGCGCATTCTGGAGCCCCCCGCTTTATATGGGTTGCAGCTACTGTTTTGCAGCCTTCAATTAAATTGTCCATCGATAATAATTCCGAACACATGATTCAGTTATTTTAACCTTCTTTCAACGTGCTGCAGACTGGCACGTTCATTGTTCGTGTGCGCAATGTAGGCTCACAAGCTGGTTGCGAGTTTGTGGCTGCAAACACCATTGAACTACTTCAAAATAAACATGTTGCTGCTTTTTGTTTGTTATTATTATCATTATTATATGTTGCACTAAACATAGCGTTCAATCCGTGACCCGAAATATCGTTTCTCCGACAGCTGGGGCGGGATATCAACATAGTTTCTAATTGCGGATCTCAAGAGAGCGATCATGTGGTATTCAAATTTGAAACCTCAGAAGCGATTTTCGTGATGCGGCTCAGTTTGCCCAAGCACATTAGTCCGAACACACATGAAGCGGAGAGTAAGTTTGGTTCGGCTTGAGCCACCCCGAGATCAGCATCAGCTCATTACTTCTAATCACTGCTCCAAAAGCTTGTTTTCACTTTTGATATTTCATCGAAAATGCGGCAGACCGAATCGTGTTTTGGTGTAAAAGCACAACTCTTGATTTCTTTCCAAACCCAACACCTGAATCACAATCGCTGATCTCCGCGGTTTTGGGAAGAAAGCGACGTAGGTGTCGGTGTAATTGAAACCCGAGCTACCAGTGGGACACGGGCTAGTGGGTAGACTCGAATACTCAGGCCACTTTCCAGATTACTCGAGGGACGTGCCTGTAGTTGCCGAGCTCGAGGAACTGCGTAGTTTCGTAGTTTGATTTTTAAATGCGCCATTGGAGATTCCGCGGCTCTCTAATTACGGTGTCAAGCTGGCCCACATTCATCTCACTTGACAACTAAGTTGGTTACTCAATGACCCTCCATGATTATCTCAACAAGAACATGAGGAAAATAGCTATTGTTATCCAATTCAGAGCGTATGACACTGCTATCTCGACCAGCCGTTCTCATAAACCCATGTCTTTGTTCCATTTCAGATTCTTTCGCCAGAGTTTCAATGGAGTGCTGCTGAAAAGCACTGTTAAGTGTATAGTGAAAATTGTGGAAAATCAGCATGGGTCAAAAAGTGAAATTGAAAGTTGAGATGTGGGTGATGTTGGTGCTTTTGCACGGAATGGGGGGTGTGGAAAGTGCAGTAGCAATGAAATCAGTAGAGGAGATAAAGATCAGCAACGCAAGTGAACAGTATCTCGGTATTACACCACTGCTTACAACAACAAAAGTTCCTATTAAAGTATCTGAGCCGGATTACCTCGAGGCGCGTGAGATGGCGGACGAGGATGACGTAGATGACGAGTCTGACGGGTGAGTTCTGGGCTTTCATTTTGTACCTTTTTTCTGCTTCTGGAGATTCTGGACCATGCGATCTGCGCATGCGTCAACGCTTTGCATTTTCTGCGCATGCGCAAAAGCCTAAATTTTAAATTTCTCTATTGAATTAGAAAAGGCTTTAAAAGACTTTCAAAAATGACTAATTTTGACTGTGGTGTTTAGGTCGCTTCCCGTTTCTTCCACAACGGAAACGTTCTTCGACCTGGCAACGACTCTATTTCCGCCCATTTTGGGAAACCTACTGCCCAAGTCTTCATCCAGCGCCGTTCCGGAAACCACCACGAAGACGAGCCCCCCGTCCACGACGGAGAAGAAGGGCAAGTTCCTGGGCAACTCGGGGGACGCGACGTTCCAGAAGGAGACGCTTCTGAAGTACCGCGAAGACAACTCGATCGTGCCGAAAGACAACAAATCCCGCAGCGACGCGCACAACATGCTGAACGGGGCTACCCTGCTGGCGTTTGCGGGACTAGGCCATGTCGATGAGCCTTCAAGCACCACCGCTGCTCCAAAGGTCAGTGGAACGAACGAAACGTTAAAATCGCTGATGGACTGGGCGGAGATCATCAAAAATGTGGAGCAAAATGAAACTTCCTCGCATCTGGCGCAAAACGTAACTGGACATCGAACCGAATCTTCCGAAAACGACGTGCTCGACCTCAAGAGCCCGAGAAACCAGACGCAGGTGAGCAAGAAGAAGCCACCGGCCACCACGCCCGCTGACGAGGTGCTGGAGACCAGCACGGCCGTCACGGTGGACTACGAAACCACAGGAGACCCCTCTTATCGCACCGAAACGCCCCCCGACGTTGTTGAGCGTGAAATGCTGAGCTCCAGACTCGAGACCACTCGGCCCAACTACCGCTTCACGACCGTGCCAGAGTCGTACGAAACTACAGGGGAACTCGTCAGCACGACCACAGACGCAGCTACCTTGTCAACAACCCTTGATAACGCTGACTCAACAGTCGCACTTGGCCTCAGAGACGCGACGAGCGAGCCTACGAGTGCAGCGACCGAGAAGACCTCGACCCCAGAACCCACTACCAGCTCGCCTCTGGTCACCAGCACGAGCCTCCCGTCGACCACCACGACTACCACCAGCACCACCACTATGGAGTACACGCGAGCTTTCACGCCAGCTTCGACCACGAGCTCTACGACCACAGCCAGAAGCGACGAGATAACTGCGAGCGGCCCCATCGTCGACGACGATACGAACAAGAGCTCAGTGATACGGAGCACGCAGCAAGTCGTTACCACGTCCACGGCCATGCCGTCGATTTCCACCCCCACACAGAGTAGTGCTCCAGTTTTGGGACCCACTGAGTCATCGCCGAACCAATCGGCGTCCGAGGGAGCTGATGTTAAGACCATCATCGTCGCCTCGCTCAGCGTCGTTGGAGTCGTGGCGCTCATTTTGCTCATTGGATTTCTGGTAACGAGAAACTTTACAAATATTTGATCAATTCGACGCTCTTATCTATCGGCGAGCTGGCTAGTCCAAAGACGTAGCTAGGGAAGGGGGGCAGGGGGACTTTTTACCTAGAGCATGGAAATTTCTATTTATTTTTCCGCTCTTATAAAAGTGAAAAAAATATTCCATGCTCTAGGATTTTTTATTGGCATGTTTTGTGCTTGGAGACTTTTGGGAGTCTCTGAAATTGAGGAATAATTTTAGGAAACTTTGAGGCGTCAATAAGTCATACTCAGACCCTGAGAGGTTACTGAGAAGACTCTCGGGCTTCATTTTAAAACATTCTGGAATATATTTTAAAGACCGCTAAGTGTCATTTTAAGACTCTTTTTAAAGACTTTGGGGGTTATAAAGATTTTAAGCATACAAAATAATTTTTGGGGTATATCCTACATTTTTAAGGTCCCTCCCCACTGCTTAAAGTCCTAGCTACGCCTATGTGCTGGCATGTTTCATTGTGTCTCATTGTAAGGTTCAAGGTGCCGAGTTGAGTCAGTGACTGATACCTGGTTTAAAAAAAGACCGTAAACGCTTTTAAGACGAGAGAGTGGGACCTCCTAAGACCTGAAGGGGTTTCACACAAATTTGCATGATCGTTAAATATTTGGAAACAAACAAACCTTGAAGCAATTTCTTTATTCCTTGAAGTGATTTGAAATAAGTTGAAAAACACGAGAAAAAGCTGAATATTAATTAAAATTCAATTATGGATTTTCTTTTCCTAAAAAAGACTCGAGCGCAAAAATGCTTTCCAAGCATTTGTGTGGTTTTATTTATGCAAACGGAGAAAGTCAATTTACACATGAATTTTTCCACTCAGATTGACAGACGTTTATTGAAATTTCAATTTTAATTATGTGGGCTGCTTCATTTATGTCCGAAGGTTATCTCAAATTCTGTGTAATTCCCCAACAACAAGCAAAAATCTTCCGGTCGTGGCGCCACGGGTTGTCTATTTTGGCTACTTCAAAACCGCAAGTCCCAATAAGGTCTTAACTCGGCTTCGCCGCGTGCCGAACAATAAATCAGAGACGCGGTGGCAAAACAAAATAGTAACCAATTAACACAATTTTTTCAGTATGTCATAAGAAAGCGCCAAAAGCAGGTGAGCTACGGCCAAAGGTGCCGCCCAGTGAGTCTGGACGCCTACAGCCTCAGCAACGTATCGGTCTACAACAGCGTTAGAAGAAAGGCCAACAAGCTGCGCCTATCTAAACGATCGTATGGAAATTCTGCCTTTGAAGATCCCGTAAGTCAATCTATGAGATATCAAATTCGCAACAATTAACCCGTCCATTTGCACGACAGGTCTTTCAAAACCATCTACTTTCCATTCCCGAGCTGGCGAATTTCATTCAAAGCAAGTATGCCGTTTACGACGAGTTTAAAGAAATTCCTGTGATAACATCGAAAATAGATGAAATTCCACCGGGTTGCGAAGATAAAAACAGGTAATGGAGTAAATAGCGAGTTAGAGATAGAAGTCTGTCATCACCAGGGCTAATTAATATTTATTTAAATATATTAAAATGACCATTTAGGCTCTCCAACATATTTTTTCAGTCGGTTAAAATCCAGAGAAAAAATTCTTTTGGCTCTGAAAAATGTTATGAACTGGTCTCATGAATTGACATTTTCCCAGAATTTTTTTGGCTCTGAAAAATGTTAAAAACTGCTCTCACGGATTAAAATTTTCCCAGATTATCAAGTTTACTTTAATATTCAAAATTAGCTCTATCTAAAACGTTTCTGTTTTGCAGATATGCGAATGTCATTCCTCTCACGGAGACACGTGTTTATCTCCAGCGGATAGGGGACGATGAGAAAACAGAGTACATCAACGCAAACTATGTGAAGGTGAGAGATTACCTCAATTTCGGCCGCGTTGCGATCGCTAATCTGCCGGTTTCAGGGTCCCGACGACTCCACCAACTACTACATCGCCACGCAGGCGCCGATGGAGAACACCGTCAATGACTTCTGGCGCATGGTCTGGGAGCAGAACTGCAAGGTCATCATCATGGCGACGGACTTGACGGAGGGAGGGATCGAAAAGTGCTCGGAGTACATGCCTCCGTCCGTCGTTCTGGACAACGTGCAGACGTACGGCAACTTCCAGGTACCCTTAAACTATTCCCAATGTTTGTTCGCTCGTACGAATAAAATGCTCTTTTTGCAGGTCACTCTGAAGAGCCGGGAGGTGAAGGAGAAGTACGCCCTGTCAATGATACATGTCAAGAATCTCACTACCAGGACGTGGAGGGAAATCGCCCATTTCTGGTACAGCTGGCCCGAGAGCGGGGTGCCGAGTGACGAGACCAGCGTCATTGCCATGCTAATAGAAGCGAGGAGCTACTTGCGACTGTCGCTGCCGGAGCAAATCGAAGAAAGTAATTCTACCTCAAAGAGTAGCAACAACAACGAAGAGATTGAGCTTAGTGAGAAGAAGCCGGGAATGGCCGAGTTCAACTCCATGGAGAAGAACAGGTCGCTGCAGCGGAGTCAAGGGTGAGCGAGAATCTACTTCCTGAATTGAAAATCTTAGGGCCAAATGGCCGAGAAGGCTTCTGGGATGAAAACGAATAGACAGACGGACATTTTTCTGATGCCATATCTGATCCCCGAGAGTTTTTTAAGGAGCTTGGAAGGATCCCAGAAAGCTCTTACGTTTCTCAAGCTCTCTGATTTGACCTCTTCATCCCTTCGTACTTTCAAGTGAATTTTGGAATTCAAGCTTCCTGAAGAGCCCCTGAGAGCTGGGAGTCCCAGTGGTCTATGTTCTCCAATCTCAAGATATGGCTTTCTCTCTCTTAGACATAATTTCCTCCCACGCACATGAAGTTTTTCCTAGGTCCTAGAAAAATCAGTAAAGGAGCTCAACCAACTAACTTTGTTCACTTTCCAGACCACTACTCGTGTTCTGCAGCCCCGGGACATCCAGAACCGGCACCATTATCGCGTGTGACTGCGTTCTGCGAAAGCTGGAGATCCCTCCACGGCAGGTGGACATTCCACAAATACTGTACACGGTTCGACGCGGACGAGCTGGGGCGGTCCAAACGAAGCAACAGTATGAATTCATTTACAAAGTAAGACCAGCTTTCTCGGCACTAATTGGGCGGCATTAATATTGCGGTTGCTTTCCAGGTAGCACATGTTTATGCCACAAAACTTTCCGGACCAAACATTGACTAGAGACCCAAAAGACCAAAAAGCATAAATATTTAGGATGTGTGTGGTACTTAGACATTAAATGACAATTTGTATAATTGAATGTTAGAGCAATATTATTGAAATTTTTATCTTGTAGAAAGTTTTCATTGTTTTATTTGTAAACATATATTGTGCAATATTGTGATATTATTAAAATTTATATCATTCATTACAAGTTCCACATTGCTAGACAGACGAGGAGGATCAGAACCACTAGTATCACATACCCGAGCTGCTTCAGGTTGACGGCGTTGGCGCTCTTCACAGACCCTATGATCGTGTTGTTGAGCTCAAAGACCTTCCGTCCCTCCCTCAGGATGCCCTCCTTGGTCTCCGCGTCCCACGCCAGAGCCAGCTCCTCGAACCTGGACCGCATCTGGCTCTTCAGGTCCGAGATTTGGAGGTCCCCAAAGTTGGTCACAGCCTCCCCAGCCCCTCCCTCGCTGGCCTTTCCCACGATTTTGCGCTTCTTGGACAGGATTTGGCCTCCAGACAGCAGTCCCATGTAGAGGTGATACACGTACGCCAGCAGGAACGTCGGGTTCTCCTTCTGTACTCTTCCCAGGTGATTCAGGTAGTCTGCAACTTCATTTCTGACGACGTAGCTCTGTCTCCAGTTTTTCCCGAGGTAGAACTCTAGATCAGCCTCGAAAGCCCTGCTCCTCCTGAGAGCCTCTGGTAGATTCTGACTGTCGACGTTTTCCTCCAGAAACTTGAAGATTTCGTAGAAGACAAGGAGACCCTCGGCCCACACTGTGTTGTCGTAGAGGGCTGCGATTTATGAGAAACATTGTGAAAATCTGTTGCGATTGAGCTACTGACTTTACTCACCTAGGGCCAGCTTCAAATTCACTAAGTGGTCTGAGATTGCGTGGACATCCCTGGTGGATTTTCGCATTTGCTTGCAGAAGGAGACGTCCTCCATGGTTGAGTTCTTTGTGGCTCTTTATTTGCGTATTTCTTGCTTTAATATAATCAACAAAGACGATGAGGTCGATTCAACAACAATTCCATTCCGTTTCCATGTCAGCTGATTCAATTGTCACTTTGTCAGCTGATTTTCAAGCCCGCGGGAATCGAGGTAGATCAAAACAATGGAACTGAAAAATCTCCCTCCTGAAGTAAGATTTTCCCTTTTTAAGCATAAGCTTGAACAAAAACCTTCCAGATTCTCGAAGAGATACTTGGAAAGTTGTGTTTCGAAGACCGACGTCAAGCTCGGCTCGTGTGTTCGCAGTGGAATGAGATTCTCTCGTTTCGCCGGTTCACCGAAGCTGAAGTTCTCGTCTACTCCAATAAAAACCAAAGGTTTCAACGTGAGACCACAAGAGAGTTCCCCAACGTCCGAGCTTCCTCTAGCTTGCGGAAGGACGAGTGTCTTGAATTTTTCCGTAAAGCCGGAAAATCAACCGAGTTCGTTGAAGTGGCCAGATTCTCATTCCCGTCGGCACAAAAGCTCAACAGTTTTGTTAGATGCTTCCCCAGGATCAAGGAACTACGCCTGACCCATCAAGATTTATCTGTACCGATTTGGACAGCGACAGAATGGTTGGGAAATCTGCAGCACGTTCGTTTTGGACAAGTGGACCAGTGGCAGAAAGAAAGCTTCATCGAATCCTTGCAGAAAGTTCCCAAGGTCACGGCAGATGTGGTCAGTGTGAGGAAACCCAGGAACTCTACAAAGCTTCTGAAAGTTCTGAAGCTTTTTGAACTGGCTCCGGATGTCGAGGCAAGGCTGACGTCGAACGAGCTAGTGGGTCTCCATCTGGGCGACTTCAACTTGGTTGGAGGTCAAAAAGTACGATTCGAAGACGTGGTGAATTTCGAAAACGTACCAGAGAAGTCTGTGGATCTCAGTCTGTTCCCGAACCTGCGTATTTTGAACCTCGAGAGCCCGGACGGAACGTGCTTCTTTCAGCACAAAGTTGCTCAAATGAAAGCAGTCCGCACGATAGTCTGGGAGGACGGAGCGTGCCTCGATTGCCTCAAATGCGTTGCTAGAAGTTGTCCAAACGCCGTATTCTGGAGGTTCCCTACTTTGAATCAGAGATTTTTCGAAGAAATTGCTGACGTTTTTACGAAAATCGAGTCAATAACTTGCTGGGATGACTTTGACTTGCACGACATTTTTGAGAAAGCCTCAGAGATCGAGAGTCGCTCAGAAAAAAAGTTCTTCAGGAATTTGGTGTCTCTGGACATCACGTGGATAGAGAAAAACCAAGGCTCGAATTGGCCTTCCATGCCTGTGTTGAAAAGGCTCGCCTTGTTAGGAACCCTAAAGCCTTCGAGTGAAGCCATTGAGCGGATAACTTCTGCTACTCCGTCCGTACGAGTCTTCAGTTCAACCCTGACACTGCGCTCGGGAGACCTCGAAATGATTGCTTCAAGGTGGCCCTACTTGACTTGCCTCCACATAGGCAGGCTGGAGGGTCCAATTTCGGAGGAGTTTCTGCTGAACTTCTGCCGGACGTGCAGGAACTTGAACGAGTTGATTGTCAAACCACCTCTAGAGCCTGAACGCCTGAAGCCTTTGGAGACTCAAATAATGGAAACTTTTTCGAGAATGAGAAAGATTCGCCTTTCTTGATAAAAAGTTTGGTTTTAAAACTGCATTTTATTACCTAATATTGTTTTTAGCTTTGCCATCAGCAGCTAATACTTTTTTGGCTAGACTGAAGTCTCAAATCTTACAAAAACAGGCCACTTTGTATTCATATGAGAGTTGGAAATGTTGCGTCAGACTTTGTGGGAGACGGGTTTGAAGCAGCTTGGCCCCAATTCAGCGGCTTTAGTGGAAGTACTTTCGGTTTTGGAGGTAGCGGGGGCGGGTTGAAGCCCCTTCCGTCATCACTGCTCTCATCCAGCTCTTGGTACACGTTGGAGTTGTTGCTCGACGCGCTCTTGAAGCTCACATTCAGGTCTGCACTCTCGGATATCGACTCGGGCCTGGACTTTTCCGGGTGGTGCATGATTATCATCGTTGTATCGCCTAAAAAGGAATAGAAAAGTTACTTTTGGGTTTCGAGTTCTAAAGAATTTTTTTAATAAAAAATAAATCATTAATTAAGTTTTGCACTCACTAGCCTCCCATTTCCTAACCTCCTGACATAGAGGTCTAAATTTTGGTACAAATATTTATTGACTCAAAATATCTGGGAGCATCCTGTAGTCAACATATTTTTATTTCCATGCAAATTGGGCTATTATTGGGCTATGAGATGCTAAGTCTCTTCATTATCGGATTTTTAAGCGAAGGGTCAAAATATTTTCATAGGCCTTTTTTGTACGACTTAGATTTTCAATTAGTTTTATATTTTAAGCACTTTTGAATTTTTTATAGAAGACCAATTAATTCAGGGCATTTAAGGTTAGAAGACTAACACAGAAAATTGTTTAAAAAAGTGCTTCAAAACTGATAATAGATTTTAGGGTAATTTTTCGGGCTCACCATTGTAAATTTCATAGGTTTCCGAGTCGTAGGGCAAGTGCCTCTGCGGCGGCTCCAGCCTCGACTCAATGTTGTGAACGCGGTTAATGACGCTCGTCGCCTGCAGCTTGCTGTTCATGATGGAGTGCCGAGGGGCCGGCTGGGGCTTAAACGCCTGTCTCTGAGCGTGTTCCTTGCTCCTCTTCAGGAACTCCGGCAGGTCAAAGTTGATTTCCGTGCCTCTCTGGTCCTCCAAGCGGGCCCTCTGAGCACGCTTTATCTCCTCCAGCAGCTCTACATAATATAGATTGTGATTTACACTGCAGATTAATGCACTCATCTCGAGTCTTACCTTCGCCATGAGTCTGCGACGATGTTTGTATATTTGCACCGGGTATCAGCTTTGTTATGAGCGGTTTCTTTATATCAACATTTGCTTCTTCTGTTTTCACATGCACCACCGGCCTTATCGGCTTTATCGCCTTATTTATGGCCATTCCCTGCGCTTGAAAGGGAATGTAGTTCTTCTTATCACACGACGACACGTCAGAGCTCAGATCTTCCGATTTTACCGATACGACGTCAGCTTTCTTCCTCGTCAGAATGTGTTTTCCCTGAAGCAGCTCGTTGAATACCTTGTTGGTGATCTCATCCAGCGTGTGAGGGTTCTCCGAAGACATTGCACTTTTCTCGCTCCTTGGGGCCTTGGGAGCGTCTGTGGGGATTGAGATCATTTATTTCGACCCAAGGGCAGGGAAAAGGGACTTACCGTCGCAGAAGTAGCTGAGGATTATGAGCCGCTCTTGCTCGACTTCGGTGACCGGGACCGAGGTGTCGACCGCGACCTCCTTGTCCTTTATGAACACCTTCATCTCCTCCAGCTTGAAGTTGTACCTCGTGAGAATGGGATGCAGGACGTCGGAGAGTATTTTGTTGGCTTTGCTCTTCACCGAAATGACCTTTTTGTTAGGCAAGTCCAGTTTAAACAGCACTCGGTGCTCGACTCGTACGTCCTTCTTAGTCAGGGTGAGTGCTGACAGACTCGGATCTATGGGCTGTAATGAGTAATAAATCGATTTTTGTAAATTTTGAAACAATTTGAGGTTTACAAACTAACTTTACAAAATTCAAAAAATCTTTAGTCAATATTGAGCTTAATTGATTAAATTTTCAATTTAAGAAAAAGAGAAACCTTAAAAGTACCTTGGAGGAACCGAGTTGCTCGAAGACCTCGAAGTAGTGGAACTTCATGCCTCGCTTCTCCAGCTGTCGGGAGATGAAGACGTCCACGGGCTCGTCCTTCAGCTGTGCCACGGTGGTCGAGCCGTCCGGGAAGTGGATGCGGCAGAGAGTCGTCCGGTCGTCCGAGTCGACGACTCCGTTGCGGAAAATGGCCGAGTCGAAGCTCGTGAGGGAGCTCCTGGAGCTGTGGAGGTCGTTGATGGACCCCTTCGAGCCGGACCTCTGGATCTTCTCCTTGACCTCCAGCCTGCTGCAGAACTCGTTGAGGCGCTCCTTCGAGGCCGACCGGTTCTTCCGACTCCACGGTAGGAGCGATTTCCGTCGCTTGTCGTCGGCATTGCTGAGGGACTTTTTCAGAGTCGAGCCGGAGTTGAAGGGCTTCAGGTTCGTCTGGAGCTCAGGGTCGAGACCGTCGCTCAGAAAGGGGACCTTCAGACGCTTCTTCTCCGCCTCCAGACACTGCTTGTACACGTCGGACTTAATGAAGCGCTGGTAGCTGTCGAATTTCATGAGGTTGAAGATCTGCTTCTGTGCCTTGTCGAACAGCTCTCGCTCGGCTCCCTCCAGCTTCTCGTGGGCAATGCTGCGAGCTCGCGAGTCCACGTTCACGGGATCGCTGGCGTCGTCTGAGAGGTACTTTTTGAAGATGGCCTGGGCCTGTGGGGGTCTCTCGGCGTCACTGAGCTGGCGGTACCTCTCGCAGGCGGTCCAGAAGTAGATGTTCTCGGCAGAAATCTCCTTCTTGAGGAACTGCGCAAAGGCCTGGATTCCAACACTGTCTGTGAGCATTTTCTCGAACGAGGTGGACCAGCTGAGAGCTCCAGTGGGCTCGTAGGAGCTGGAGATGTCGTTGCAGATGTCGTTCTCGGATCCTGCTACCGAGGAGGGACGCACGGAGCGACGAACGGGGGGTCTGGCACTCGAGACTGAGCTGAACGAGGGCTGGTTCCTCCGGTGGAAGGGCTGTGTGGTCGAGTATCCATTGAGCTGAAAGAAAAACACGGGTTAGGCTTTGATTTTGGGTTCGAATGCGACTAAAATTATTAGTTTTTTGTATGGTTTTTAATTTTTATTAAAAAAAACTTTTTAAAAAACGACTCTTTTTAGTATCACATAGAAGTTGTTTTTGCCAAAAATTCATTGAAAAAAATAAGGTTTATTTGGGTGAATTTTTTTCAATTTTTACGCCCTAAATCAAATTTATTTAGGCTTTACTTGGCTGATGTTCCATCCAAAAAATTTTCAACATGAAAAATATCGTTTTTTGAGGTTCAAGATGAAGGAACAGTCCACAAACGACTTAATGTAGAGCTGAAGTGGCTAATTTGAATCGCAATTATTTCAAAGGAAAATAAATCAATTTTTTGGTTCCTAGAACGATTTTATTTCGCCATAAAGTGACTGATTTTCAATCAGTATAATTTCTATCGCAAAAATAATCAGGTTTTTAGGTCTAAATTTGTATGGAAAATATTGAGGAGCTCTGTGAGCAAGTTACAATAGGTTTTGGAGGCCACTTTATTAATCCGTTCCTCAGACACCGCTTCCACATGTCTCCAATTACGTTCCACCGATTTCTGGAAGCGCAAAAACAACACCGCCGATTGAAGACACCCTCTCTGAATTCCTCAGCGGTTTAAAAAATGTGCATTTTATCAAAATCACACTCATGCCCGATTCAAAGAAAATCACAAGCAAACACATTATTTGCGTCATCAAATGAACATTCATATACGGCTCGACTCGGGCTGGCCGTTAAATTGTTTCAAGTGGCTCGTTCGTGAATGGCGTACGAAATGCGCCGAGAGCGTACAGCTACAAAGTTGGTGCCCATTCATGTTTTTCACCACATAGGAAGGCTCAACAAGTGCCCCCAATCCCGTACTTACGATGTGTTCCCGCTGAATCATACTCCACGAAGAGCCCACCTGCGTCTTATCACCTGCAATCGAGTGTCGCGATATCCGACTTCAGACCATTCTCGTCACCTTGCACTTTCGACTCCAATTTCTTTTTTCGGCACCAACTTCACTGTCACTCTCGTTTACTCTTTTGTTTTTTACACCAAACTCTCGCGCGACAATCGACAGCGGATCTTCCAACTTCGGTGATCAGTTCATTACTAACATAGGCAGCGCTAAAACAGAGAGCTCGACTGCACATTACGTATACTCCAGCTCAAATCGCGATTGTGTAGGGTACATTATGAATGAATAACGAAACTCAATTGTGTGGGGCGAATAGAATGGGTTTACCACACAGCTTCACTATTAGCCGTATGTTACTTTTTGTGTACAATTGTTTGTTTTTACTAAATAAGCGTTACACTCTAACTGAACATTTCTCGTTCAGCTACTCTCTCCAGCGCTACTAGAGAACAGAGTCTTTCTTTCCCGACCTCGCTTTTTTTCGGGCTAAAGGACGGCCCTTTCCGTGTCTCGGCGTGTCTCTTGTGGGCTCGACACGCTCCAGCCACCCACGTCCAAGCTATCGAAGACCTAATTCGGTTTCCGCTTTGCAGACAAGCTGGGGCCTTTTTCCCCCTCTTTCATTTCGTTCAAGCGTTCTCCTAAACTTTGAAGCCAGGAGCTTGAACTCATAAACTCATGAGTCATGACTCACGAAGCTTATACTTTGTTTCTCGTTACTTCTTGGGAAACAATTTAACTCTGCAAGACGGGCTTCGATTGCTAAGGAATGAGTGTCCTTCTCAAAAACATCTTCGTCATTGCTTTTTATCCCTTTTAGGCACGTGCACGTTCCACACATTTTTGAAGCTAATTTGACCTTACTTCAAGGACTAGAAGAACAATTAAATCAATTTTAGGTGCCTAAGAATATTCCTGAAGGATTTAAGAGGCCAAAGGTTCTCTCCTAAAGAATTTAAAACGAATTTGTGTCCATTCAGCTTAATCGAAGAAACCGAAAATTTCCCTGATCAGAACTCTACATAGAGAATTTGGTATGCAAAAATTTTAGTTCAAACAGCTGAAGTATAAGAAATTTTCATACAACGGCAAAACCCTCTAGTTATGTCTCTGATACTTTTTAAGAAAAAAAAATCGTTTACGTTACACCTGACAACCTGCAAAAAACATTTCGGAGCTATCACGACACAGACGGACAAATGAGAGACAAAGTTGCTCCATCCCTGATTTTCACCCTTCTGAAGTGCCCTTCATCTGCCCTTGAAAATCGGATCTTCCGACCTAAGGATGTCTTTTGTGAATCATCACGAACACACCCAACTTCCGCTCACTCAACAAAAGGGTCTGTCTCAAACCCGTTCACTTCCTCCAGGAACGACTGCGACTTTCGAAAGCGAATCTCACGCTCCCGAAAACTAGATTACGCACCTTGCTGACTGAAGCCTCGTAAAACTCGTCTTGGCCCTCGACGGGGTTGTGGGGGTCGCTGATGGACCTCTGGAGAAGCGGAATCTGGATAGTCTGGGCCGTTTTAGTTGGCGGTCCGTAGCTCAGGTGGGCGTTGATGTCGAACATTTCGGAGGAGCTGGGGATGCTGAGTCTCGGCTGGAGACGGATGTCACTCAGACAGAGGGGCAGCGTTCCGTGGGAAAGGTCGTGGGAGCTCTTCCGAAGAGGGCTGCTCTTCCGCTTCAGGGTCAGGAACTTGAGGGAGCTGCTCTTGCTCAGACCGCCCTCGAACGAGCTCTCTTTCACACCGTGCTTCGCATAGTTCAGCCTCTCTATGAACTTGGAGACTTGAGTGGTAGGTGAGTCCGTGTAATTATACGCAATCGGACTGTTTTCTTGCCTTTCTCTGGCCTGAGCCACCGACTTGAGTTCGAAACTGTTCTCATAAGACGAGTCGTGAGAATTGTTGAGCAGCACTTTGGCATCGTTGTGGGGCAGAATTGATTGAAACACCAATTTTATCTTCCCGTGGGGCGAGCTCTTCACCTCCATGACGAACTAGAACATCCTAATTTAGCTTCGTTATAATTGATCGCGAGCCCAAATCGGTCATAATGCAGACGTTACGCGATCGGCAATGAGACTGTTTGGATATTTAATGCAAACCGGAAGCGGGTCTATATTCACCGATACGAGTAGCACGAGGGAGAGGGAACATCGTGTATCACCCGAGTCTGAAATAAAACTAAGCTCACAATGGCTTAAGTGGATATGAATCGCTCACTAAATTTACGGGGCACGTACGTGAAGATGCCTCTGTGCCACACACACGCACTCACACGAACCAATTCTCCTTTGGCCACTTCACTTGCGACCGAAACCAGCCAATTGGAACGCGCTTTGTACTCCACTCCGGGCCGCGTCGTGCTGCAAAAAGAAGTTTACCATTTTCCGCTTCAGAACGACGACTCATGTACACAAACCTCTCTACCAACAACAGGTGAGCTACGCACCTGACATAATTTTGACTGCCAGCAGTCGTCACACAAACACAACCGAATGCCTTTTGGCGGTCGAAGTTTAAATATCTTTCTCGTACTTCCGATTCACGCTCATTTGTGCCTTTTTAGACCGACGGACTTTTTCTGAGGTTTTTCTTTCATACTCTGAAAATCTTGGCTCCTTGGAGCTCCCCTAGTTTTGGAATGTTTTGACTCTAAAGTCAGATTTTTACTCCTGGATATCCTTGAATTCTACAGCCTTCAGCCCAAATCAGATTTCCAATAGAGCAAAAAGTCATATAAGATTTTGGGTAATTTTTCTCCCGTTCTCGAGTTCGCTATTAGAAACTTTTTTGGGGTCTTTTTCGTTCAAACTCTCCATACAAGCTCCGTTTTAGAGCAAAAATTCATTCACACAGAATCTGGCCCTCAAAATCTTCCTGAAGCCATTTTTCAGACCCTAAAAATTCTCTCTCAAACAAGACAACATTGAAAAACCCAAATTGACGTGTAACATATAAACTAGGGATAATCTTAGAGAAGAAATTGGTCTCCATCAATTTTTTTCGGTCAAAGCTATCAAAGATCTTTGTAAACTGGACAATTGAGAGACTCTAGCGTACCATTTTAGGAGAAATAAATTCGTCCAGGACTTAAAACAGACGAGATACCAGCATATGAAAAAATCATGCTAATAAAAAGTAATTACCTCGTCCCTTCTCAGGTCCGGCTCGCTGGTGACGTCCTCCCTCTTCAACCGGGGCTTCATCTTCTCCGGCAGCCGCAGCTCCCTCAGGCTCCCCCAGTTGTCGCCCTCCTCCTCTCCCTTCTTGCTCTTGACCGTTCCCTTGACGCTCGAGCTGAGGTTCTCAAAGCTCTGAGAGATTGGACGCGGGAGCCCAAACACCTTGGGACTCAGCTTGTAGGATGTCAGCTTGTCCGTGCTCATCCTCTTGGACCTCTCCGACTGCGTATCCGAGTGCTTGGCCTTGAGGGTAGTGGGTCGCTTGAGCTTCTTCGGTCTCGGCACCGCAAACCCGTCGCTTCCACTCATCAGGTTGTCGAGGGAGGCCTGCATCTTCTTCTTGCTCTCATCCGTCTGGTTGGGCTTGGAAGAAACGAGGTCGTCGACGGACTTGGCGGTGCCCATTTTGCGCTTCACGTCCTCGATCGTGGAGCGGGCGTAGCTCAGCATAAACTCGGGCACGTCGACGGGGCGCTCCTGAAAGGCCGGGTGCGTCGTCTGCTGGAACTTCGGGAAAATGGCCTCATACAGGGGGTTGCTAGCAGAGACCTCTGGGACCTCGTGCAAAATGGCCGCTGGACGGACGGAGGGGTCGCTGCGCTTGGGCTCGTTCACGGGGTTCCCGGGAAAGTTGACGACAACGATGCGGTCAGAGACGTTGGTGCAGTCGTTGTGGAAGCCGATGCCGGAGTCCGAGTTGCTGGAGGTGGTCGTGACCTCACTGTGGGAGCTGGAGGGGGGCGAGCTGACGTGGGCCCTCCGTCGCTCCTCGAAGCCTCGTCTCTGTCTGTGAGCACGTCTCTGGTCCACATTCACGGCCCGCACGAACGGCGCTGGGTTCTTCTCGCGATGCAGAAACATGCTGGTCAGCAAATCGACGACGTACTTGGAGTTGTAGGGAAACTCCAGACACCGACCAGTCACTTGGTCTCGCGTGCACGCAATCTCGAATGCGTCACTCGTGTTTGTGTGCAGCGGATGTTCGACAATTTTGTTGTCCACCACAAAAACGTGCGTCGAGAACGAGACGTCGGGGTGGGGAGAGAGTAGCTCGGCCGAGTCGCAGATGAGGCCACCGTCGGAGTAGCAGGTGGAGGTCACGAGACCAAAGTAGCGGCACTCGGTGTCGGAGTTGGTGCCCACGAAGCAGATCCGGGAGGCGGGGAAGCTCGCCAGGACGACGTTCTGGGCGTTCTTGAGGGACAGCGAGGACGGCAGGATCGTCATGAGGATGACGGTGGGGTTCCGCTTCTCCTGCCTCAGCTTCCGGATGCAGCTCTTGACGTTTTGGCTGTGCGAGTTGGAGGTCACTTGCTGCATGTCGATGGTGCCCAGGTAGCCCACGACGACGCGGTACATGAGGGCGCCGGATGAGCTGAAAGAGCTGGGAGATTCGATGTTGAAGGAGCGGATCATGGCACTGACGTTGGAGACGTTCTGGCACTGCACTACGTTGGCACTCTGGAACAGCGATCGGGGGATCTTGCTGGTCAGGTAGGGTCTGGTGGCACTCAGGGCATTGATGGGACTCATGGCGTAGGCGTCCTCGTCCGAGCTGCTCTCGTCCCGGTAGAAGCGCTCCGCCACGGCCAGTCGGATCTTGTTGGAGGCGTTGGCAATGAGATCCACCACCTGCTCGTGGGTCATCTTGGTCACGTTGATTTCGGGACCTACAAAATGAATCCGTTGCTTACGAGTCCGACATTCCATTCGCAAGTAAGTAGGGCAATTCACAACTCACCGTTGTTGCTCACATCCTGGACCGATAACAGACAATCTCCAGGTTTTATGAGCTCATTCGGCCCACTGCTGATGATGCAGGGCATCTGACCCACGATAGAAAACCTCAAGAGGGAACAATTTCACTTGATACTCGTCCCAACAAAGTGACCCAGAACTCCTTACCCGAAGCCTCCACTTTTCCTCTCGATTTCGACCCGATTCGTGCGATGGGGCCGACGTTTCTTCCTTCTCTGGTGCATGGCGGACCCTCTTTGTGTCAGCAAAATCAAAAGAAACGAAAGATTCAAACGAAAAGAGGTGAAATTATAATAAAATCAAAAGTAAATTCCTCGAATTGTTTACGTTACGGCTCCTCAGACTGGTATACTGGTGCTAGAGTGAAAGTTGGAACCTGACATCAACCGACTTGAATATTTGAGTCACAAAAACAGGAACGATGCGAAGTTTCTGGTACCAAGAGAATGGCAAAATCAAGTGTTGGTGTTATTTGGAATCATTTCAGTCAATTTTTTGCGAAAAATTTAAACCAAAGCTCCCGGTGGAAGACTCAGTCTAGCACATCTCCAGTTTGAGACCGATGTTTGACAATTTTGACAGAGATTTTGACAGTCGTCAGGACGAAAAGGAGGAATGAAACTATACAATACCGTGAAAACATTGCAAAACGAAACCTTCGCAATATCACGTATTTCCTAGAACTTTACTGAATTTAATAAGCCTCTTTGCATTGAAAAGTTAGTTCCAGTTGGGAGGAACAGAAAAACAGTTCGAAAATAGGCCCTCGTAGGGTATTTCGCGAAATATCAACAATTTGAGTCTGCACTCTCCTCGCCATTTTTCCATTTTTTGGTTTGTCGGAAATTCACATTTTTCTCGATCGCTGTGTTTCGCCAAAAGCTGGCGCGCGTAGAAACGTAGAATTTCGGAAGACAAAGGAGGGACAGCGGATCTAGAAACCAAAGCTTATCGTCGTGTGCAAGCAAGTAAGGGTTGAAAAAAATCATTATTACTCACCTTGGAAAATGTGAAGAATATGGGACATGGGCTTTCAGGGTCATGTGGCATATCAGGAGAAAGGTAATTTTATGTAGATGACGAATCTGTAAAAATCTTTTGGGGGTCACCTCCCCCGGGGGAGATAAACGCTTTCAAAGTTTTGAACCGTAACGGCTCCTTTGACGCTATTCTGAAGCTCAAAATGAGCGCAAATTATAACGGTTGCTTTTGTTGATAGCCAGTTAAGACTTTTGTGCTTATTTTCATTCCATTAATGACTATTTCAACTCTCTTTTCGTGTCTTTTAAGATAGGTCAAACCATTGATGAGTATTTAAAGGAGCTTTTCAACTTCCTCTTTGGAAATAACATAAAATTATTTTTCTCAATTCATACAACTTTGTATGAACTTTATATTTTAAATATAAAATTTTCCAAAATATACGAAAAATCTATAGCTTTCGGATCATTTTGCCGATAAATGATCAAGATTCCACTTCATACTAAAATAAGGAACTCCTCAGATGCCGCTTAGCATTAAGAAAACTGCGCAAGGATGTAAAAACTTCATAGTTTTACATTTTTCAAAGTTAATTTTGATCAAATTCCACTTCATACTAAAATAAGGAACTCCTCAGATGCCGCTTAGTCTAGAAAAAGTATATGGAGCAAATGTTGTCAAACTGAGAGAATCAATTAAAAGTGCAAAAAATGGTTGCGCTTCGTTTGCGCTTCAGAATAGCGTCAAAGGAGCCGTTACGGTTCAAAACTTTGAAAGCGTATATCTCCCCCGGGGGAGGCGACCCCCAAAAGATTTTTACAGATTCGTCATCTACATGAAATTACCTTTCTCCTGATATGCCACATGATCCTGAAAGCCCGTGTCCCATATTCTTCACTTTAGCCCTCACCTTCCTCCACAACAGCTTTCTTTATGACGGTAAAATATTATTTTCTGAATTTTAGTTTGAAACAATGAAATACTTCACCTAAGACTTTTATGCGGCCATTATTTCGTACATAGCACAAACGCAACTTACAATTGTCTATTTCCACTAATCGCAACTTGAAAGCAGCCGGAGTATCCGAAAACCTGCAAAAATGACGTACGATGCTCGTGGACGTTCTTCCGATCCTGCCTTGTCGGACACAGAAGCAACGGAGCAGGAGCAGCAAGAGACGTAAGACTGGGCGGTGGGACTTCCTCAGCTGAACTAACGAGTTATTTTTAGTGTGGAAGAGCTGATTTCGTCATTTCCGATCGGCAAGCTTTCCTCTCTCAACGGGAAAATCAGCAGCCCCAGATGGGTGGTGCCAGTGATGCCTGAACAGGAACTAGAATGCCTCCTCAACTACGCCATCAAACTGTCGCAGCACGGCGTCGACGGCGAGTGCGAACCATGTCAGAAGTTCTACCGGGACGAGCTGACCACCTCGTTCTTGAAGATCCTCACGGACGAGGCCGTCAACTCGTGGAAGTACAACATCCACCACTGCATTCTCATGTCGTGCGGCAAACTCATGCATTTATGCGCATTGAACTTGAAGGCAGATAACCAGCACCTCCTGGATCTGCTGGCGGTGGTTCTGGACCCCGAAAACAAGTTCCACACCCACAACGCTTCTCGTCAGCCCGAGTTCTACACCACTCAGGTGGGAGCTGCGCCAGCGGTGGGCGGCACCCCAAATGGCGGGACGTGGGGCGTGCTGAGCGAGAGTCAGGTGTTTGCGAAGCCGCTCGTGGAACCACGGAGTCCCAAGGGCTGGCTCGTGGACCTCATCAACCACTTTGGGCAGAAGGGCGGCTTCGACAGTCTCCTGGAGCGCTTCAACGTGGGCATGGCGGCCATGAAGAGGGCCACTGACGTGGAGAACGTGACAAAGACCACGTCAACGCTCAGCCTGGACGAGAACTCGAAGGGCGCCGAGACCTCCAAGTGTGCCGATGACCGCAACAAGCTCTCACTGTCCCTGATTTATGCCTTAATTTGTCCCTTCGGCCAGTGTGCCGACTTTTTAACAGTACCAGTGATCCAGAAGTATTTTATGCCGGTGTGGGAGTTCATCCTCGACATGCTGGAGAACCTTTCTGACAACGAATTGAAGCGAGAAGCAAAGCTGGAGGGGAAGAACGACACCATCAACGGGATCGTGAAAGCGGCACGCGCTCTGGTGGAGCGGGTACCGAACCAGGAGGCCTTCAAGAAGGCCTTCGAAATGTGCAGACTGAAAATAATCCTGCGGGTGCTGCAGATCTCGAGCTTCAACGGGAAGATGAACGCCCTCAACGAAATCAACAAGATGCTCGGGATCGTGTCGTACTTCCCTCACCGGCCCCAGACTCCGGACAATGACATGGACTTCTTGACAGCGGATCGCATGGCTGTGAGTCCTCCTACCTCGCTTTCGGGGCTTCAAAATTAATGGTTTGTTTTTTTTCAGAAATGGATAAAGGAGGAGAATGTCCTGGGGATCGTGCTGAAGGACTCCCTGCACCAGCCGCAGTACGTGGAAAAGCTGGAGAAGATCCTGCGGTTTCTGATCAAGGAGAAGGCTCTGACTCTCGACGACTTGGACGCCGTTTGGAGGGCGCAGGAGGGGAAGCACGAGGCCATAGTCAAGAACGTTCACGACCTGCTGGCGAAACTGGCCTGGGACTTCAACGCACAGCAGCTGGACCACCTATTTGAGTGCTTTCAAGTGAGTTTTCGTTTTCGCTTGGAAGGGAAAACATTTGGGGTTTGTTTGACCCCTCTTTTGGGTCTTGGAAATTTACTGTGAGCACCTTAAATCTCAACTTAAATAAGCCCCATGAATTTTCTTTCGACTGTCTGGGGTCCGTTTTTCTTAAAGTTCTCAAGGAAAAAAGGATTTTAAAAGGACTCCAAATTTAAGGACTATTTTTTGAAGCTCTTAAATTCTAACAAAAGGCCTCTTCATCCAAGAAATGAGGGTTTAAATGGTCCAAGAAAAAAATAAATCAAGACCCCCTCTAGAAAAAACTCTCTATGATAAAAATTTTCCAGACAAGCATGAAGAGCGCGAACAAAAAGCAGCGCGAGCGGCTCCTGGAGCTCAACCGGCGCCTCGCGGAGGACGACAAGAACGGCGTGATGGCCTACAAGGTGCTGCAGCTGTTCTGGACGCTGGCCCACAGCCCCGACATCTCACCCGAAGTGCTAGACCAGGCTCTCACGAGCCACGTAAAGATTCTCGACTACAGCTGTTCGCAGGAGCGAGATGCCCAGAAGACTGTGTGGCTCGACAGGTGCGTGGATGAGCTCCGGAACGACGACAGCTGGGCCCTACCAGCCCTGAAGCTCATAAAGGAGATCTGCTGCCTGTACGAGGCGACGACGAACCACGCACCCCGCGTTCACCCAACCATGAACCGCCAGCAGGTGATAGAGAGGCTCCAGACGGAGCACTCGCTGGTCATTCTGGTCACGCAGAGCCTCACAAACTACATGGTGCGGGTACGGCAGCTGGTGAAGGACGAGCCGAACCTGAAACCCATGGAGGTGGTCCTGGACAAGCGATACCCGCACTCGCAGCAGATCCAGGAGCGACTCGAGTTCCTCAAGTTCCTCCTGAAGGACGGGCAGCTGTGGCTGTGCGCGGACCAGGCGAAGCAGATCTGGAACTGTCTGGCGGTGAACGCTGCCTTCAGCTCGGATCGCGAGGAGTGCTTCCGGTGGTTCGGGAAGCTGATGGGAGACGAGCCGGATCTGGACCCGGGCATCAATAAGGACTTTTTTGAGAACAACATCCTGCAGCTGGACCCGGCCCTGCTCACGGAAAGCGGCATCCGGTGCTTCGAGCGCTTCTTCAAGGCCGTGAACTCGAAGGAGGACAAGCTGAAGGCCAAAAATAGGGGCTACATGCTGGACGACGAAGACCTCATTGGAAAGGACTACCTGTGGCGAGTCATAACGGCGGGCGGGGAGGAGATTGCGTACAAGGCGATCGAGCTGCTGAAAGAGGTGTCGACGGCGCTGGGCCCGAGGCTGCAGGCCAAGATAGAGCAGTTCCACGAGAACTTCATAGCGGAGTGCAGCGACCGGCTGCGGGCCCTCATGGACAACATCCTGGTTCTCACGAGCACTGCCAACAGCGAGAGCGTGAAGGAGCAGGGACAGGAGATGATAGACCTGCAGTGGCGGGCGGCGGAGGCCGAGAAGATGTGCCGGATCGTGCGTGTGCTGCAAGAGTACATTAAGGAGTGCGATAGAGTGAGTTTTAGAGCATTTTCTGATTTGTCTGTCTGTCTGTTCGTCTGCCAGAGTCGCAAATGCTCCGAAACTATAAGAGCTCGAGACCTACGGTTTTTTGCATGTTGTCATCTGTGCTCTGGAAAATGGGAACATTGTTTTTTTTCCCGAAAAATTGTCAGGGGCGCAACCAGGAGGGTTTTCTCATTGTATGAAACTTCCACATACTTCATCCGATAGGGCTCATATTTTAGTATGTTGTAGCTTTTGCAAAATGTAGCAAATCATGGGGTCACATGTGACCCCTATCTATTACAGGGACGGAACTAGGGGGGAGGGGACCCTTAAGAGAAAAATCATTACAAAATGGCTTTTTCCAGGTGTTCCTCGGAGATCGATTTTGCCTGCCCCTGAGCAGAGCGTCACGCGGCAAGCACATGGTGCTTTACATTAGGTTTCAGACGCCCGGCAAAGCCCTCGACGACATCGAAATCACGACGCACAGCAACGAGACCATCATCGCCTTCAAGCGGTGCCTGCTGAAGCGCATCAAAGCGACTCCCTTCAACAACATCAAAGTGGACCTGTTTACGGCCAATGGCGAGCTCGTTGAAATCCTGGACGAGCGTCATCCCCTCTCGCAGTACAATATCCGTGACAAGGGCGTCTTCAATGTCAAACTCACTCCCATGGGAACCGGCATGGCAAGCTCGCCCGACAGCTCCAGCGACAGCAGCACGGGGTCTCCCCCGCGTCCATGTCCCGATATGCAGCGAACAGAGTCCGAGTCGACGCTCCCGGGTGTCATCATCTCGCAGAAATCACTCTACACGGACCTCTTCCTCAAGATCTATCAACTAGGAAGCGAGCTAGAGCACGCCACTCTCCGCGACGAGAGCCGAAGTCTGCTCCATCTACTGCCTCTGGATCACAGCACGGTGCGGAATATTCAGGAGATGTGCACGAATTTCGGGGGCGAGGGGAACCGCAAGCAGGAGGAGATGCTACTGTCTGCTACTCCAGCACAGGTATGCTTTTCACAGCTCTTTTATTTTAGGTCTATTTGGAGGCTTAAAAGGGTTTTGAACGAACGGTTTGGCTGAAAGAAAGGATTCCAAATTGGGAAACTCTTTTGACCCATAAACTCTGAAAATCGAGTTTTATTAATTTAAAGTTTTTATTCTAAACTCATTTTTAAATTTAAAAAATACCAAAATATTACTAAAATTATTTTTGTTCTTCGTTTAATTTTTACTTTGGATGGAAAACTTATGAAAAGGCCTTGCAAAGCCCGAGAAAGAGCTAGAAAACTAGTTTTTGATTTAAGGGCATTGAAAAATTAGATCACAGAAAATGTTTCTTAGAATAATTTTGAAGTTTTCACCGGTCAGTTGAGATGAATTGAAAGCCTTATTTTTTTGAGTTTAAAAGAAATTATTAAGTAACAAATAAATTTCAGGTTCTCTACAACCTCGAAGTCATGAACGCCATGCTGATCCCGGCGCTGGACCCCATCGGAGAGGCCGCCCTCAGCTTGCAGTCGTCGTGGCTCCACTCCGGAGTCGCCCACTTCGTGCTGGAGCTCCTCACCAAGAACAACTTCATGTCAAACGCCGACTCGTACACGCGTCGGGCCGCCTTCCAGTGCGTACTTAAGCTCGTGAAGCTCTTCCTCTACATCGTGGGATGTGTCTTGAGCCGCGTGGGTGACGAGCCCACCACCACTTCTGCAGTCGTGGCCGATGGCGTGCGACTCCAAGTCGACATCCTGAAACACGCCCTCGGTACCATGCCGGGCAGCTCCGAGTACACGATCCGCACTGTCGCCAACAAGATGTCCTCAAATCTGGCAGAAGAGATGCTCTCGGCCGGAGACGAGGGCGACAAGTGCCGCGAGCTGTTCCGGTCCGCTCTGAAGTGGGCGCTGCCGGACATTGCCACGATCAAAGCTATTGTTCAGCTCACCTGGGCTGCCGCCAACGGCAACGCCATCCTCACGAACGGCGACCAGACGTCCGAGCCTATTCACAGCCCCGATCTGCAGGACGTGCAGATCTGCCGGGAGGCTCTGGAAGTGCTCACCATCAGTCTCGTGCTGAACCCCGGGGCCAACGACGCCCTCATCAAGGACACCATGTGGTCCACCTTCATCCGCTCGTTGCTCATCGTGAACCCCTCCAGACCCATCCGCCAGGCCGTGGCCGAGCAGCTCCTTGTTTCCTGCACCTACTGCGCCTCCGACCGCCGACCCTACATGTTCCTCACGAAGCTGCTCATCAACCTGCTGCGCGAGCTGATCCCTCAGTTTGCGGCGCAGTGTGCTGAGTTCTTCCAGCTGCTCTGTCGCATCATTAACTATGGGTGAGTTTAGAGAAAACACTCCATATTTTGGCCCACCGATTAGTGGGATTGGGTTTTTAGGAGAAAAAATCTTTGAGAATCTCCCAAATTGCTCCCAAGGAAATCATTTTAAAAAATTGGTGGTGATCGTAGAAGACTATTTTGGGTTTCGAGCGGTCCAAAGAGCTCAAATTCTCTAATAACGTTGTTGTTTCCACCCCAATGACGAATAATAGAGATTGTCCACTCGAGGCTATCTCACTAATGTTTTTATCTAGCTCGACATTAAAGCCCCAAAGGTATCTTATGACAGTTTGAACCCAGAAAAGTGACTGAATCGGCACAATAAAGTAATCAATTTTGAGGATAAAAAATGTTGAAAAATCGTTGAAAATGTTTAAACCCAAAAGATACTGAATTTCAAAGCCAAAATGCCCAAATCAGAAATCCACACCTGAAACTAGACCGTTTATTGAGTCTCAAATTTTTCAGGTATCACTACAATTGGTCCCTGGGAGTAAACGAGACGCTGCTGCAGCAGGAAATCGCTTGGCTCCAGATGATCCAGGAGAATGTGAAGAAGACTGGTGAGCCGCAGGTCCACGAAGACCTCTTAGGAGGTCATTTGTGCCTGGCAAAAGAGCTGCTCCTGTTCATCAGCCCGGACACCAAAACGAACCTCAATGGACTCATAAACGAGTTCGTGAACGACTTTCTCTTCCCAGCATCTCGTCAGTTTCTTGTCCTTCGGCGAACAGGCACGTTGGCAGACTACAAAGGCCCACCCCCCGTCTGTCGGACCCCCCACACTATCTCAGCAGCATGCGAGCTCCTCGTGGCCTTATGCCAAAACTGCGTTCCCAACATGAAGCTGCTGGTTGCCACCATTACGGACATGTTCAGCTCGGACACGGAACCTCTGAAGGAGTGGGAGTACCTGCCTCCAGTTGGTCCTCGACCTTTGAAGGGGTTCGTGGGACTCAAGAACGCTGGAGCCACCTGCTACATGAACTCGGTGCTGCAGCAGCTCTTCATGGTCCCGTCGATTCGTGTGGGGATCCTCAAAGCCACCGGAGCCTGCACTGACCCCAACAAGGACTTCAGTGGAGAAATAGAGGTGAGTCTATGGCTTGGAATTCTCGAGAGATCTTGGAGTCCTTTAAGAGGTCTTAGAGTCCTTTGGAAGATCTCAAAAGTTTTTAAGGAGGCCTCTGGTTAAATCTTCTTCTTTTACAATTTTCTAGAACATAAAAACTGAAATAGATCGCTACTACCAAAACCGGGAGGAAACAGGAGGAGTCCGCAAAAACTACCACGTTGGAATCCTGGAGTACGTCCAGGCCATCTTCGCCCACTTGGGCCACAGTGCTCTCCAGTACTACGTCCCCCGGGGCTTGTGGACCCATTTCAAGTAAGAAAGCCGACTTTCGCAAGGAAGTTTCTTAAATTAACGATCGTTTCAGACTCCAAGGAGAGCCGGTGAACCTGCGGGAGCAGCAGGACGCAGTGGAATTCTTCATGTCGCTGTTCGAGAGCCTCGACGAGGGTCTGAAGGCACTAGGCCATCCCCTTCTGATGGGCGCCACTCTCGGCGGTTGCTTCAGCGACCAAAAAATCTGTCAAGGCTGTCCTCATCGTTACTCAAAAGATGAACCCTTTAGTGTGTTTAGCGTTGATATTCGTAACCACAGTTCCCTCACAGACAGCTTAGAGCAGTACGTTAAGGGCGAACTGTTGGAAGGTGCTGATGCCTATCATTGTGATAAATGTGACAAGAAGGTAGGTGTTTGGCTCGATTTCGATTTTCAACGGAAGGGCGAGTACTAGCGCTTCTTATTTCCCCCAGGTTGTCACAATAAAACGACTCTGTGTGAGAAAACTGCCACCGGTGCTCGCTTTCCAGCTGAAGCGCTTCGAGTACGACTACGAGAGAGTATGTGCAATCAAGTTCAATGACTACTTCGAGTTCCCCAGGTGGCTGGATATGGAGCCTTATACTGGTAAGTCCCCGTTTTGTCCGTCTGTGAGCTTTGGCTCAATTTTTTCACCAATTTCAGTGTCCGGATTAGCCAAGATCGACGGAGAAATCATCGATCTGGAGGACAACATGTACGAGGAGCCAGTAAACACCAAATACCAGCTGACGGGCATCGTAGTCCACAGCGGCCAAGCCTCGGGTGGACACTACTTTAGCTTCATCCTCCACAAGTGAGATCATTTTGGAGTCAATGAGGTTGTTGCTAATGATATTCGTTGCAGGAACCCGAACGGAACTGAGCAGTGGTACAAATTCGACGACGGAGAGGTCACTGAGTGCAAGATGCACGAGGAAGAAGAGATGAAGGCTCAGTGTTTCGGAGGAGACTACCTGGGAGAAGTGAGCATGGAATTGTTTTCAGAGATCGAGTTCTAAGTGAAAATTTTTCCAGGTGTACGACAACAACCTCAAACGCATGCAGTACAGGCGCCAGAAGCGGTGGTGGAACGCCTACATGCTCTTCTACACGCGGTGCGACCAGCATCCGATAGAGTTCAAGCCGAGCATCGAGCAGCTTTCGCTCGCAGAGAGTAAAAACTGCGTTCTTCCCATGCCAGAGTCCATTGAAAAAAGTGTCAGGTGGGTTTCAGACGGCAAAATCCATCTCAAACTAGTTCTAATTCGCGATTTTTCCCGCAGATCTCAGAACATCCGATTTTTGCACGCCAGAAGCTTTTTCTCTGTGGAATTTTTCACGTTTGTACGGAAGCTAGTGAACAGCACAGTGCCATCGCCAAGATCGGAGAAATTGGTGAGTTTCTGAGTCCTCTAAATTTTTTATCTCGAGACTATAACTGGTCCGATTTTCAGACTCAGAGCATGGAAGAGCTCTCTCTGCTGGGAATTCAGTTGGCAGCGAAATTCTTGTTTCATTCTGGTCTCCGGACCAAGAAGACTCTTCGTGGGGCTGCTATTGATTGGTGAGTTTTTTTAGCTATTTAGAAAACCTTAATATCTTAACCTTTTAGTCCTTTTATTTGGTTTAAAAAAATATTTTCGACTTTTTAGTCACTTTGGCTGACCTTTCAATTTTTTTTTGCTCAATAAAAAAATAAAACATTCGATAATTAAATTAAAATATTTCCAGGTATGACGTCCTCTGCCAGCACATTCGATACTCATCCACGGTCCGCCGGTGGTTCGCAGCAAACGTGCTACTCAGTCCCCCTTCGCGTCTCAGCGAGTACATCCTCGTTGCCCCCTCCCCCGAAGTCAGAACGGTGTTCGTGAAGCTCGTGGTGTTCTTCTGTCACTTTGCCATCAACGACGAACCCCTTGCCAACTGCAAAGGCTCAAATCTGTGCGAACAAGTGCTTATCGCTGTGCTCAACTTACTCAACTCGGAGGTCGCAGAGCACGGAAAACATCTCCCCCACTACTTCAGCCTGTTCAGCATGTACGCTGGACTCGGCGTGCAGGAGAAGCGTCAGCTGCTGAAGGTAGGTCAACGTACTTTTGGGAACCTTTAACGCAACTCTCGTCCTTTCAGCTGAACGTCCCCGACATCTTCATGCAGGTCGCCCTGGAGGAGGGACCGGGTCCCTCCATCAAGTACCAGTCGCCAGATATGAGCAAACTTCACCAAGTTGTGGCTAGTCTCGTCCGGTCAAGTGATATTTCCTCTAGATGTCAGAGCTCAAGTGCCCAAACCCCCCTGAAACCAAACATCTACGTGCAACCCACAGTTCCTGTCGACAGCCTCGGCCTGCTATCGACCGAGGCGCAAGATCTGCTGTTTCAGCGGACTAGGTAAGACTCGAAAACTTCTCCTGGGATTTTCTAACAATTCGAGTTCCAGCTACATCAAGAAGCTGATTGAGGATACGAACGTGGGGGAGGACGGTGTGAAGCTGCTCCAGTACTGCAGCTGGGAGAACCCCCACTTCTCTCGGAGTCTTCTCACCGAGCTTCTGTGGCACTGCGGCTTCGCCTACTGGCACGACATGCGGCACTACACCGAGCTGCTCCTGAGCATCCTCCTGATCGATGACTCCTGGCAGCACCACAGAATCCACAATGCCATAATGGGTAAGAGCCTTCAAACCGCCAGGCCTGGCACTAACTGAAACCTCTGTTTTTTTCAGGCGTCGCTGACGACCGGGAAGGATTGCTGGACACGATTCACCGTAGTAAAAACAACTACCAAAAACGCGCTTACCAATGTATAAAATGCCTAGTGCAACTTTTCAATAGAAGTCCCGTAGCTCTGGCTATGCTAAACAATAACCAAGTTCTGGCTCGGCAGTGGGTGCTGTCGGTAGAGTGGCTGCAGGACGAGCTGGAACGACAACGAACGATTGGGGGCCAGTACAATTACAGCTCCTGGTCGCCACCTGCCCAAAGCAATGAAAGTACCAACAGCTTCATTCTGGAGCGGTCCCTGTCGGCGAAGAACGTGCTTCGGCGCGCTCTAGAGCTCTGCCCCGAAGAGGTGAGCTGTCGGCTAATTTTTTTGGTGTTCAAAAAAGAAAGCTTTTCGAGCCAAGGATCAGATTTTCGACTGACAACTTTTCCTCTTAGTCCTAAATTTTTTGATTCGCCGAAAATGATAGTTTAATTTTTACAAAAGAAGCCTTCTTAGAGGCTCAAAATAGATTCTTAAACTCCAAAATTAATAAGCAATGGCTTGAAATAGTTTTCGAAGACAGAAAGTTGACTCAGAAGTGAGACAAAAATTCTGACTCTGAATTCTTTTAGGATCCTGAGGAGATGAACGACCTGGATGCAGACCCGATCGAAGACTCGCAACAGGAGCCGAATGAGGCGGAGGGAGAAGCCCAGGCGCCAATTGCGACGATCTCCAACTTGGTGGAAAAAGTGAGCGGCATCCTGACTTCCAACCCTGCCTCTAGTCCGCAGCACCAGCACAACCCAGCTGGACCGTCGTCACTACCAGAAACGGAATCTGCAGACAAGCCTGCAGAGAGTGAGAAGTCGTCAACTAGCCAGGTAAACGCAATCGATCCCACCTACCGGGAGAAAATGCGGTATTTGAAGAATTTAAGGAAGAAATAACGTGTCCCTTGCATAGCTTGCAAACTAATGTTTCGTTTCATTGCTCATCTCTCTAGTTCTCATCAGCACCTAACACCTCACCAGACATAACATCGCATGAAGCTACAAATCGAGCCGCCACGCAACCTCATTCGAGCGAAACCACTTCCGTCAGCCCCATCTCGAGCGTAGAACAAACATAGAATATGAAAAAGTCCATCATTTACTACGAATGGTCTCTCATATAGGAATGTATTTAATAACAGTTTTGCCTTTCTCCCCACTTTCGTTGTTAACCGAGTTGCAGTACCTTCCTCATCCGAGATTCAGTTTCACGAGTCCAAACTAATTTATATTCACGATCAGAACTCAGATCTGCACCATAAGCAGCCAAGTATGTCCTAAGCGCATTTGTGTGATGAAAAAATAATATGAATAATAAAATTTTCACAATTCAGCTAATTCAGCGACCGCGGAATTGTGAAAAATACTGTACAGGCACGGCTGAATTCACTCGGACTTGCGGAAAGTAGGTCTATATTGCCTCCCCTTGCTCGCAAGCTCGCTCGGGGGCAATTATAGCCCTTCTTTCCTCACTTTCCGAGTGAATTCAGCAGTGCTGTAAAATACTATAACACGCTTTTTGATTAAACTAGAAGTTTTAGCGTGCCTGTTGCAACTCACTAAATTAGAAAGAAACCTCTCTGACTGGGAACTGTTACGCAGGTTCGTAAATTAACGTAATTGTAGGGAAAAAGCTTTGAAAAAGTAAGGACACTTCTAAGATGCATGCTTTCTTTCCATTACTACTGAACTGTAAGCGATATTATGAGTAAACAAAGAATTACTATCTACGATAGAGGACAAGTTAGGTTTAGAGAGATGCTTTTGAGGAGGGACAAGTTGAGCCTCGAGTCAAAAGAGCCATGGAAAGTCGTTTATGTTTGTGTTAGAGCTATCCCATGTTATATCTTGTATTCCAAATCGTCAAACCAAACTAAACATTTGAACGCTAAATATTAAGCAGCATTACGCAAAATTTAAAGTCTTAAGAATCAAAAACTCTATGATGACTCTCAGCAAGTTTCAAACACATTACTGATCACTGAAGATAAGCTTGTAAATAAATAAATATTTGCTGTAGATAAAACGTTTACACCTTATTGAAATAAAACAATAAATTTACATCAAGTTTTTGCTATTATTTAGTAGCTGGAGACCGTAACTTAGAGTTGTATTATGGTTCTGTCATGAATACGTGAGGATGATGTAAAATAATTTATAAAGTAACTAAATAAACTTAGACGATGATTTTTATTAAAGTGGAGTTTTCTTCTGGCATACGAGTGGCTTCGTGCGAGTACAACTCGAGAGATTAGTCTAAACCAGCTTAGCGTGAGCTTATTCTTAATCGTTCTCGTTGGTCTGTTGTCTGCAAAGGTGAGAAATGCTGTCTTTTTACCTGATAATATTGGGATCCAAGGTAAACCAGCCCTGGTGAGCGAAAATTATCTACTATGAAAAATTTCTCCTACTCAGAAAACAACCAAAAATAATTAGAAAAATCTGAAAATACGATGCTCCATCTCTGAGGAATAGAATGTTATTGAAGGTCCAAAATTGGTTTATATATGCTTCCAAAAAATTATTTTGATAAAAATTGATGATGAAAATTGTCTCAACCTTTTTAAAAGAAGATTTTGGATACTTTCTCAAATGAAGCTGCACTATGAAGATTGCCATGGATGTTGAGTTCAACAGTTTCAAGAAGGGGAACCCCCAATTTTCAACTAAGAACTGTGAAGCTCAAGACGGAAGTCTACATAACTCTGCTCTTTACGCTGCACGCACAGAGAGCGATCCGGACTTCAATCCAAAGTCTCCTCTTGAAATGGAAAATTTACGGTGACACTTTTTCATTTTTAAATTTCCCAAGGTGGTCAGTTTAGGAACTTTTTTGTATGAGAATGCCTTCTTCTAGGATGATTTATTGAACTGAACTGACCTTTGGAAAAAAAATGAACCACGGCTAAGGGCTCAGATTTCCCTTTTGCAATCTTTTTAATTAACCTTAATATATTGTACGACTTCCTGACATTGTGTAAACCTTCAGGAATTAAAAAAATTAGTCTCAGAAATCAAATCCAGTTAATCAAAAACAACAGGGCACCGAAAAGCACCGCAGTTTAAATCTTCTTTTCTTCACTCCAATTTATCTCGATCGTTGAGGGCGTTGAGCATAAAAATCAAAACAAAATGTACAGGTATGTTGTGCATGAGTTGAAAGTACAGTGAGTTACCATACCTGCCGCTACGTAGGAGAAACTCGCAAACACCTTGCCGCTACACGTTGTCTCGGAGCCGTTTAGTTACCATTCGACTGCTGACCAATACGCATTGCGATCCAGTGCAGCTCAAGCCTGTTCTGTTGAAGGCTCAGATAGCAATAAAAAACGTTAGTTCTCAGACCCGAAGTGGCGTTAGCCGTCAATTGAACGCGGTATTTCGGATTGCTCAAGAGCTGGGACGGAGTGGACACGAATGTTGTCACAACGTGAAAGCTCGCCAAAGTGAAATTTTTTAAAATCCGGCAGAGTGAATGTGTCATCGATACACGGCACATACCAGTGGCTGCTTAACAGTTCAATACTGTGTCCAGATGAACGACCTGCCCGCAAGTTTCGAGCGCGAAATCCAATCCAAAGCACATTTTATCATACGATTCATGCGTAATAGCAAGGTGACTGCACGTTAATTGCAGTAGAATGAACATACCTGAGCGAGGCAGCCTTGATTATGCTCAAATGTGTTTACTTTTTGTGTCGACTTTTTGAGAGAGACTTAATAGTTAAATTGGCTGTTTACTGAGCTCTTTTTGTCCACGACGTAAACTGGGGCCAGAAGTCAATATACCTGGGAGTAAATTGAAGTGAATCACCCGAACTTGGAGGATGTCATGCTGAAGTAATATTTCGCGAACAATAGCAATTACGGTCCATCTCAAGTGGTGCGAACTCCGCTCGTTTTACAGACTTCCAAGGAGAAACACCATCGGGCTCATTAAAGCGTGCACTAGAGCCTGCAGTGCAATCGAAAGGCAGGACTGCCTAAGCAAACATTCCGACGTGTGTGTGACTGACAGACATCGCAGAGAAATTGATTTCAGGCCGATTTGATTAGCATATGATCCGAAGCAAATGCCATGGTGTTTTTTTAAAAGGCGAAGAAAGTGGATATCAAATTTATGTGTGACTCGGACCCACTGATTTTATCTTAGTAGCTCAGCATGTTACTGTGACAAAGTAGGTGTCCATCTGCGGAGAAAAGTGATGCAAGTTGGAGTTTCTAAAAGACTAAACAGAGTTAAATTCGAACAATTCAACAGAAGTCGATTCTCAAGATGAACAAAGCTACTGGATTCGCGGCCCTCTTGCTCATTTGTAAGTACGCTTAAGTGGTCTATTTATGCTAACAATGCAACTGGTGTGTAATTCATGAGTTTCATGACTCATAAGCGATTCACTCTTGCTCAATGCGTTTCGAAACATGCACCGTTTCTAATTACTGAAAGAACCCGGGCGCGGGGTGCCGGCAAAACCCCCGACTTTTTTTTTCGTCACTCGACTGGTAGGTATCTCTCAATTACTCGAGCTGCAAGGGCATCCGACTGCTGGACCGGAAGGAGATTTGCTGTGATCTTGGACACTGTTTTCCTGCTAGTCTCTCAAATGTGTGTCAACGCTTGCGGCCTTACTCGCCCCCCCAAATCTCACGGTACCATCGTATTTTCTTAGGCTCAGAGGTACTTGGCTCTCGGGGATGGAACGCCATATATTTTCTGGGCCACGATATTTCATAATGAAACCTTTGAGTTGTCATTACAATGACTGTAATTGAGTGGACCAGTCGTTTAATCGGTAATTGGATGTTTGATGAAGATGTTCGATCAAAGAGTCTGAAAGGTCACTAATAGACATAATCGGTCCGTGCCAATCGCCGCTATTGATGGGAAAGTTGTAATTACCTCTTGCTTGTTGCATTCGGCGATCCCAGAGAATGGCTCTTACCTTCGTCATAAATTAAATGACCCAAAAGATTACTATTTTTTTACCCAGGACTGCACTCATGTAACCGATGAAATGAAATTCAAATAACACGTTGCATATTCATAGATCACAAAAAGATAGCACGGTGGTCAAAGGTTGATTGATTTCAGAGTCTCCTGCCTTCAGTAATCTTTATATTACCGCATAATGAATTTTCTTTGTTTGCGGCTGGCTCGAAGAAAAAATTATCGTTGCCGGAGGGCAGTGGGACGGACCTGTGAATTTATTTCATCAGCAAATGCCCTTTATTTTCGCTTAAATGGTGGATAAAAATTTAAGGGAGGAAGACACTTTTGTCTTTTCGATTCCATAGCTTTTTTGAAATTTTAGGTTTTCCAAAACTGATTTTTTAACAATCAAGACTTTGACACTCGAGAAAAAAATATCTCAGTACTTTGGAGCCACAGGCCTCGACCGGTAGTCTACCCCAGTCTGCAAGGCTCTAAGGGATCTACTCCAATAAAAAACAAGAACCGCATAATAAAGGAAAGAAATAATGAAAGAGAAAATATCAGCCTTGGGAGCAAAAGTCACGAGTAGTCACGGATTTTAGAAAGCCTTTGATGATTATGTGCATTCAGGACACTCTTGGTCCTCGAAAATGGATCCGTTTCAGTTCATAATTTGTCCGTGGAATTGGCCTTGTATCTTGAAAGTAGAAAGCTTGAAAATGGATACTGTTGCGGGTTTCTCCCCTCAGCAACCTCATCACTGGTCTGGGAATACCCAGCAGGTAGTTGCTTCTCATAGGAAGTACCTGAGGCCCATTATAGCCTAAACTGCTTGTTTCTGGAGTTCTTGCAATTGATAGCAAGATCTCTCACATGTATGAGATGAAGCTTATGTCTTACATGACAATATAGAAAATTCACTAAATTTATTACCAAGCCAAAAAAAAATTTTGGGAGGCGAATAAATCATGGCTCAGACACATCCGAGAAACAAAACACGGGTGACACAATTTGTGAGGTTTATTAGTTTTTGCTCAAGTTCGCCGCACTCATAACGAATTAGAGCGCCTAATGGGCTTAGAGCTGATTAGCTAGGCAAGCTAATGGGACCCTGAGACAAGAGGGATTTTTCGGATTGGAGAAAAAACGCGCAAGGACAAATGCAAAGGAAGGCCGTCCTGAAGGGTTCTGAGAGCTCGCCATCAACGAGCTCGACAAAACGAGGAGAAATTTCTAGCATTTTCTCCTTACGCAATTCAATGATGCACTTTCATAATTTGCCGTATCGCTAACTACACTTTTAAAGCGTAATGATTTATTTATCTTTCATCATGGTGGTAGTCGCTAGTCACTGCAAGTGTGAGCTGGCTTTCTGAAGCCGTTTTTGCCGAACAATTATGAAATGAAAATAAAAGTTTCTTCGCTTTTTGCCGCGACCCGCGACGTCTACCTAATGATTCTTTTTGTTCCACTCAAACTCGAGATTTACAAAACCACAGACCTATTGCTTCCTCTTGATTGGCTCCCATTGTTGAGGTGAGGTTGAAACGCTTCAAATTGGGTTTCCATTCGCCTTTTATTCTCCAATTGCTGTACTCACTGACCAGAAGCTTTTCACTTTCGTTGATTGATGACTGGCCCGTTGGTCAAGGTGGCGCGCTCCAGCTGCGATTTCTGGGGCAATCCCGGCTTCGGGACCTTGTGCAAAACTGCAGCTAGACTGAATGAGACAGAATGAACAGAAAAACTGCATTCTACACGAAGGTAGTCGTACTTGACTTTGACCTTATTTTTCACGCTTAAAACAGTACATTTGCATGATCCACTGCACGTTGCTTCGTAGAAGCCAAGTACGAGTTCATTGTTTAAAGATTTTGCCCTTTCTGCGTTCATCGTGCTCGTTGAGTAGCGCCGAGAGGCGGCGGGTCTCACAGATATCTCAAAAGAAAAAGTTCGCACGGTATTACACTTGTTGAACAGGTCTTTCAAATACAGCTACACATGTAATTCAAGTTCAAGCGCAGGCGACGGCTCTCGTATCGATATGAGCGACCCATCGAGAGGGAAGTCGAAAGCATGAATGGGCCGGAAACTTCAATATCGTAATTTCACTATTTGGATGGTGATTTCTCCTTTGTTGGCCGTCGGTAGCGAGTGTCGTTGATCTCTCATGAATCATGAGTCTTGGGACGTAATGAGAGGCGTCAAAGGAGGTCTCGTGACCTCCCTTTCCCCCGATAAAGACATCTCATAAAGAGACACGCCACCCAAGATGCAGCCAGTAGCATCATGAAGCACCTTGCAGTAGTAGCCCTTCTCTTCCTAGCCCTCGTTGAAGCGGATTTTAGAGCAAAATGCAACCCAAGAGCTTGTCGAAGCACATGCAGTAGAACCCAGGGGATGACTGGCGTCTGCACCCAGCTCTCGAGATGCCACTGTCTGAAGCTTCTTGAGGTTCAGTTCGCCAACTGCACCAAACGATGCTGTCCCTTTTGCAGCGAGTGTCCTCAGTGCAAGCGCCACAAGCCAGTCACCACGTTGCTGTACTGAGGAACATTTGGATCGTGATTTTGTCCTGGGTGGATGAGGCCTGGGACGTCCCTGATTGCGCCTGCCGGTCTCGTGACCTCCGTTTCCTCCGATAAAGCTTTTAATAAAGAGAAACGACACCCAGAATGCAGCCAGTTGCACCATGAAGCACCTCGCAGTTGCAGTTCTCTTGTTCTTAGTCGTCGTTGAGGCCAATTTAAGGGCTAAATGCGATCCTAGAGCCTGTCAAAGCACCTGCAGTAGGACCCAGGGGATGAGTGGCGTATGCACCCAGCTCTCGAGATGCCACTGCCAGAAGATTCCGAAGATTCAGATCGGCCCTTGCTCGAAACGGTGCTGCCCAGTCTGCGGCCAGTGTCCCCAATGCCGGCCACCAACGAGAAATATTCGCCTGTGGAAGTTAATTGACTGATTAAAGCGTGATTCGCCAGCTTGCGAAGGTTTCAGTGCGCAAAAAAGCGCTAAAGTGTCCGATTTTATCTCGCTCTTCATGCGGCGCGATCTAAGAGTGATCCATTAAGCCATCAAGTACTCACAGGTATCCCAGTTAGCTCCGTCAATAGGGCAACAACTTCTTTGCATATCCGGTTTCGTGAATGGTATTTACCTTTGCGTACCTTCGACTTTCTAAATGCAATTCAACTACGAGCTTTTCAGGTGCATTATCCAATTTACACATGTTAGCTTTACTGCACTTTTTCGTGAGGTGTGTGCAGTACTTTCTTTTTCCACTCTGCTCGGAGAGCGGCCAGTAGGTCTGCGCGCATAACGATGAGGGCCGCAACCTGTAATTTAGAACTGCTTAATTTTTTTAAAGTGTCTGCTCACATCATTGTGAGGCTATGAGATGACAAGATTGTAGGTTTGAATTGTGTAACGTGTTATGGGCGCCCGAGTTACTGACATTAGGCGCTAATGGTGGGGGCTTAAACGGTCCTAAAGTGGACCAGTAGGGTTAGCCTTTGCGAAACAACTTTTTTAATTTACACGTTTGATTAGCACATTTAATTATCGCCTCGCTAATTTGGTTTAATTTTCCAAAACAAAGTTTGGGTGCCCGCCATAAATCTCTCGATCTCTCTTGCAACATGAATATTGAATTTCATGCTGGGAGTTGGCCCCTGATTCGAGCCGATTTTTCGAGAGCCAGAGAAATCACACATTTTTATAAAGAAAAGCCTTGGACCTTACTCAAATTCGTAGGCCATATCTCCCAAATTGAGAGCTGATAATTTTTGACATTTTGTGAGAAAACAATATTTGAGGTTTGTACAAAAATTGCTTTTTGAGATATTCAAGATAGATCTGGGGTGGGGCAGAGGGTCACGCAGGTCCCGAAGATCCTATTGTGACCCATTAAGAGATATTCAAAAATTGCCGAAATTTTCTAAGGTGACCTGAGTGGCGATTGGCGGCCATTAAAACAACCTAAAAATGCAACAAAAATTTTTTTTCCCATTATCGATCGATTTTCGATCAGCAATCCCTCTTGGCCTCGTTCAGTATGGAAAGGTAAGAAATTGCGATTTTAACCCCTTCTTCCCTCTATCATGGTTTCCCCTTCCCCTCGCTATCTCGCTCCTAAGTCCCACTTAAGAAGGAATCCTAAGTCTCCCCAATTACTTACTTTCAACCTGCTAATTACCAATTGTTAGTCCCCCCAATTTCAGTCAGTGAGCAGTTAACAAATTAAACATAAAAGATTTAATTACACACGAGTTTGTTTTCCGATCATGAATCAACATAAGTTATACTCAAAACAACTACATCATTTGCATATTAAAAATAATGAACGAACATCTCGTTAACCAATAATAACGCGTGTTTACGATGAAGATAAGACAGCGGCCGAGAAAATAATTATTGCCATCAATTCCGATCCTTCTGATTGATTTGAAATTTAATATGATGAAAGTTTCTCTGCCGCCTCCATACCCATTCGGGGGTTTCTTGTCAAAGTTGAGCCATTTACAAGATTGCGGAATGCAGAAGGGCGATTTGAGCTAACCCCATGGTAATTAATTGATTTTATCGATGGAAATGTGCGTGAGACCATCATCGGCCCACTTGAAGTCTGACATGAGCATTACCAAGGGGTCGCTTCAAGGTGCTTCGTATCGAATTAGAGTTTCAAATCGATTTGGGTCCGCACTGTGAAGACAAATCATTTATAAGCGAACAAATTTGTCTTGTTTCAGGTATCGTAGGCCAAACAGATTGCACATGTGTCCTCGAGTCGGATTTCGGGTTCATCGTGAACTGCAACTTCAAAAAGAGCGGGCTCTTCAGGGTCCGAAACCTGGGTGGCCTAAAGGCCCACTTCGGCTTAGGTGAGTCACAAACCCGTCCCTCGACCCTTTTACTTAATTAAGCCATCAATCACAGGGTTCAGCTTGGGAGATGAGCTCGGATTTGCCGAGTCTCTGGGTAACCTGGAGGCGAACAAGCGGCGATCACTCAACCTCAAAACGGGGGCCAGCGACATCGGAGTCTTACCAGCGGCCAACATGGTGGTACGTAGCTTGTACTCCGAGTAGCTGGGCCCAGTTACACCCTACGATATTTTTTTTTTGCAGACTACCCCTATCATGCCGGTAAAACGGGTTGTCCAGCCGCTGAGACAGCCGGAAGCAAGGAAGGTCGAAATTCCGAAAATGACAATCGCAGCTCCGTTGCCGCTCGGAGTGCCAGCGTTCAAGCCAATTCCTCTGGTGAAGACTGACGAGGGAATCAACAAGTTTCTGAACCAGGCAATGACCCTGAGGCAGAGCCTGAACGCGGACCCGTACTTTGCTGGCCCGAACAGCGCGGTTCCTTTGAAGACCACGCCACTGAGGATGGTGTCGGTTGCTCAACCCAAAAACAATTATCCAGTCTATGTGCCTAACACTATTTCTCGCGTGTTCACAGAATCGAACACGCCAACGAGAGTCAACGACATTCAAGCCATGGTTTCACCTCTGGCTCATGTAATTCACTATTGAGAACCGCTTACTTAAAGAGCTACAGAGAGACTAAAGGTGTAACAGAAGGTGTCTTGAAACGGCCTTTGGCAAAACCGGAAAACTTGCTTCTTTCATTCTACTTCTTAATTAATTTTCCGAAATTTTTAATACACATTTTCACAAAAAATCATAAAAAAATACTTTAATAAATTTTTTTCGAAACTTATGATAACAAATTTTTAAGTCTGAAAGCGTTACACCTCTAGTATCAAAGCTCCAAAAGTTCGTCAAATCATCACTCATCATATCACCTCTCTTTCGCAGGAGTTTGTTGCACCACACAAAAACGTCGAGCGACGGCACTACAACGTGACTGACAGCGGGCCTCCAAAAGTTGATTTGAAAGGGCACACGGTGGAAGAGCTTGCCGAGGCTGCGAACGTGACAGTTGCGGAGATCCGAGCTGCCATCGCGAAGAAACAGGCCATCCTGGACGACGAGTACTACTCGAGGCAGGCCAGCAACTTTGTAGTTCCGACCGAACCCGCCTCTGCAGAGTTCACCTTCGACAGCCAGGAGCTCCTCAGCTTGGCCTCTTCCACAGCTAGACCGAGGACGAAGGCTCCTCCGTCTAAATACCACATCACGAGCAACTCTGGCCAGAAGGTGAGTCTCTTGTGAAGCTCCACGATGTTCTTATAGGAGATTTTCAGGTCATGAACGCTCCAAAAGAGTACTATCCGGAGGGATACGACAAGAACTTCGATGACAACTTCACCTCGAGGGTCGACTTGCCCCACACGTCCTTCCACTGCGGCGACCAGAAGCACTTCCCTGGGCTCTACGCTGACGAGGACCTCAATTGCATGGTGAGTCTTTCTAAACCTTTCTAAAAAAATCAAAACATTTGCGGAATGCCTATTCAAGCCTTCGTGGTAGCTTATCGAGTCAACATTAAATTTTGTCGTCAACAACTTTCGTTGTGAAAAAATTTCTAATTTGCATAAATCGAATATTTTATGATTTCATTGAATAATTTATGATGAATGTTATTGATATGACTATATTAGAGTAAGAGGTTTAAATTATTTTCGGTGGGTTTGAATGGAGTACTTTGAAAATTTGACCTACACGGAAAAAAATTTAGATTAAGGCTTCGGTATATCCCTCTTTTTACGCCTTCTTATTCCAGGTTTTCCACGTCTGTGCCCTGACTGACGACGGTCTGGTGATGAAGTCCTTCCTGTGCCCCGAAAGCACGCTCTTCGACCAGTCCATCCTTAAGTGCAACTGGTGGTTCTACGTCGACTGCAAGACCAGCAAGAAGCTGTACGACTCCAACCGGCCAGTGTCCAAGAGCTACCAGCTGGTAAAAGCCCTGACGTACTTCTCGAAGAAGGACAATGGGAACCAGCAGGATCTGGAAAACACCGTCCCCGACACCTTCGATACGGGGAAGAAGTGAGAGCTGCCTTCTCGGGAGGGCTTACATCAGTCAGCCATACACAAGTCATACATCATCGCTTTTAGTTAAGTTCTGCTTTACGATAGTTTCTAAGGTCTCCTAGCATAGCGTTTAGGCAATCTCAACATCCTCCTGTCCTCTTCTGCTCCATTCAAGGGCTACTTATGCATAGCTAATTTTATAGAAATCAATTCAGGTGGATTCAGTGATACATTTTTTCGTTATATTCTGTTTGGAGGGACGTCCGTTGTTGGGAGTTTTAAAATACCAATGTTATCGAACTTGTATAGATGTTTGTTACTACGAAAATGCTCAATAGGTTAACGAGGTTTGTACTGTAGAGAGTAGGACTATTTATTTATTAAACCCAATAAATGAGTATTTAGCTACAGAGCCTCTTTCACTTCTACATGAGCTACATGAGGTCCTCGGACTCTTCAACTTTGACGGAAATAGCATGTTTCGACTTACATATTTCGTTTTCTCTCAAACCAGCAGCTCGCAAAAGGCGTTTGTAGTACCATCCCAAGTCAGCTCCTCGCTGATAGAAGAAACCTACAAAGACACACTTGTAACTTGCTCTAATTTAAGAGGGCTTTCATTACCTTTACTCTCTTTAAAACATTTAGCTAAAGCCTTGTCGATGTCAACCAGCAGCTGCCAAGTCAAAACATACTTCGGGTCGTTCTTGAGGACGTAGCTGATTGCAGTTCTTCCTATGACTGTTTCAGACCCTGGATAACGATTTAAGAAGCCCCTCTTTGATCGCCCGAAATTCCAGGCTGTACTGGCACAGCTCATCAACGAACTTGCCCTGGTCTATCAAAATATCAAGTTGGGAAGCCATCTAAAATAGAGCGCGGGCATTTGAGGACGCCATTTTCTACTTCACTTTACTGGTGAAAATTTAACCAAATCTCAAATTCTCCAAACTTCTTACCTTAACCGTCACTTAAATACTTCTGTTAAAAGATTTTTGGCTTTAAAATGCTTGGTTTTTAGACAATTGCATTGAGCGCTTTTCGGCTCTTTAGCAACGGGCCAGTAATGGCGCTGTTTCCGAGCGGAGTTTTCTAGAACTATTTGAGCCGGAAAGTTGGATGCTGGGACTTCTGCCAAAACCCTAGCTCAAAACAATAACAAACCCACACTACACAGCTGAAATGAAGAATCTGAAACTTTTGTACTTGGAAAAGGCGAAACACAACTTACAAAACCTCCAGAAGGTGAGCCTGAGCGTGTTTGGGGAGGTCCATTGCCTGTGCTCAGAGAAGCAGGTGTATCTCGTCAAGAAAGATGGAAAAGGAGATGAGCTCATCACCGCTTTCGACGAGCCAGTCACCGATTTGGAATTCGTTGCACTCAACAACGAGCTGTGCGTCGCCACAGAGGGAGGGTCGGTGTTCCTGGAGCAGGCAGGGGGGAAACGAGAGGAGGTCACTTTCTGCGAGGATGGAATCGAAAGGATGAGCTTCAGTCCCGACCAGGAAGTCGTCGTTTTCGTAACTAGGTAATTTTTCCCCGATCCATAAAGGTCTTGCTCCTCATATGTCGATTCCAGGACCAAACGAGTTGTCACGATGAACTGCAACTTCGACCCCTTAAATGAAGTCTCGCTCCTGGACGAGTCGTTCGGCGACAAGGAGTTCATAACAGTCGGCTGGGGCAAGAAGGAGACCCAGTTCGCGGGAACGGCCGCCAAGAAAGCCACTCTGGAGGCTCTGAAGGCGCAGGAGAACGCGCTGAGGAACGTGGAAGCGTCCAGTGATGTGAAGGAGTGCGTCAGTTGGAGGGAAGACGGCGAGTATTTCGCAGTCCCCTTCACCTGTCCCAAGAACGGGCGTCGCTTTAAGGTGTTTGACAAGGAGGGCTCGCTCCAGTACACGTCCGAGAAGTGTGTGGGACTTGGGGCTGTTCTAAGCTGGAGGCCCTCGGGCAACTGGATCGCGGTTCCTCAAGTTCTGCCCAACAAGTATGTGATTGCTCTGTTTGAGAAGAATGGGCTTCGACATCGCGAGGTCGAGCTGCCGTTTGCGGTCTCAGACGAGGAGGTCGTCGGTCTCAGCTGGAGCAACGACTCGGATATCCTGCTGGTGCAGACGCAGAAGGCAGGGGCCTCGACATCTCTGTACCTGTTTACAATTTCGAACTACAAGTGAGTTGATAGTTCAGTAGAGATTTATAGACTAGAGGGGTCACGAAAACGAATTCCTAAATAATTCAAAGTTGTAGGTCTTAATTTTAAAATTATTCTAAAACGAGATTCTTGAAATTTTTAACTTTTTCCGGAATAATTCTTTGACGAGTCTTTTCTTCAATATTGTGTCCTTCTACTTTTAGGTGGTACTTGAAGCAGACTCTAAACTTTGACTGCTCCATCGTTTCTTCAAAGTGGGACCCCAACCCAGGCCAGAAAAAGACTCTGCACCTCTTCTCGTCGGACGGAAGCCACCTCATCTACTGCTGGGACCACGTCGTCTCTCGTTCCCTGGGAAGAGACTCGACCGACGAGGGAATCGTGGCAGTCATAGACGGCCGCAACTTGCTTCTGACAGCCCTCCGAAACACCGTCGTTCCTCCTCCTATGAGCAACTTCCAGCTAGTTCTTCCGCACCCCGTAAACTTTGTCGCTTTCTGTCCAAAAGTCGCGAATGAGCTCCTCGTCATCGACAGTCTCAACCAGATCCACGTGGTGGAGTGCAAGTTCACTGATCAAAGCCCCAGGAGACTCGTCGAAGCGGAAGTGAAGCGCACTCTGAACTTTAAAATCAACGAAGCGACGCCTCTAGGCCTCTACCACTTCAGCTGGGTCGCTGAGAGAGCGTTGAGTTTCGTCGACTCCTCGAATATCTTCCACTCAGTCCTCGAGGACGACAACGAGGTGGGTGTTCTGAAGGTTCTGCCCCAGGACGGCGGAAAAGTCAACAACTTGGCCACGTCCGAGGAGTCTCTGTTCCTCTCAACGACCTCTGGGAACGTGAGCTGCATCAAGGACGAGTTTTCCAGGATCGAGAAAGTCTTTGAGCTCCCAGAAGCCTGCACGTCCGTGGCAGTGGACGCTAGTGGAAACCACGTGGTTGCGAGGAAAAATGGGTCTCTGTACCTCGACCAGGCTCGGGTGACGGACGAGGCTACCTCATTCGTGGTCTTCGAAGGCTACTTGCTGTACACGACCTTCGACGAGCTGCGATTCGTGGAGCTCCAGAGCAGGAAGGAGGTGTTTTCGCGCAAACTGGAGAGAGGCTCGACGATCGTGCTGGCCGTTCCGGAGACGTCTCGAGTCATTCTGCAGCTCCCGAGAGGCAACCTGGAGACCATCAACCCGAGATTCCTGTCCCTCAAAATCATCCAGAAGCTCCTGGACGCGCTGGAGTACGGGAAGGCCTTCGAAGTGCTGAGAAAGGAGCGCTTCAACCTCAATCTGCTAGTCGATCACGACCCGGTCGTCTTCAAGGCGAGCACAGAGACGTTTGTGGAGAAGATCGGCAACATCCAGTGGCTGAACTTGTTCATTGCTGACCTGCAGGACGTCGACACGACCCAGGTGTGGTTCAAGAGCAACTACGAGAAGCGATCTTTGGACATGTCCTCGAAGACGTCCGAGATATGCGCGCTTCTGGCGAGGATCTTCGAGCAGAGGGACGAGTTTGTGCTGCCTCTGATCACCTGTTTCGTGAAAATCGGGAACGTCCAGGGCGCCCTGAGCAAGATATGGAGCCTGAAGGCTCGCGAGGACGGCCGGGAGGCGGACGAGGCCTTCAAGTACCTGCTGTACCTCGTCGACGTCAACGAGTTGTTCAACGTGGCTCTCGGGATGTACGACTTCGGGCTCGTCCTTTTCGTCGGAAAGAGGTCTCAGAAGGACCCCAAGGAGTACGTGCCGTTTTTGCAGGAACTCGAGGCTCTGGAGGAGAACTATCGCAAGTTCAAGATCGACTGCCACCTGAAGCGATTCGCCTCGGCTGTCTCCCACATCTGCAGGTGCGGGGGAGAGGAGCGCTTGGAAGAGAGCCTGAAGGTCGTCCGGGATCACGGGCTGTTCGCGGTGGCTCTGGAGGGGTACGAGGGCCAGAACGAGGAGGCCTACAGACGGGTTGCCCTGGCCTACGGAGACCGGCTACGGGAGAAGAAGATGCTCACGGAGGCCTCCGTGATGTACGAGCGAGGGGGCGACCTGCAGAGCGCTCTGAACTGCGCCAGGAACGCCCTGAGCTGGCAGCGATACCTGTCTCTTCTGAGGCAGTCCGAGAGCTCGCAGGAGGAGTTTGAGGACCTCGTTCGACGCATCGTGGCGGCTCTGCAGGAGGCAGGCAGGTACTCGGAGGCTGCAATGGCCGTGAAGTCCGCCCTGAACGACCCCAGGCTCTACGTGGAAGTGTGCTTGCGAGGCCACCTATACTCAGAGGCGATCCTGGAGAGCAACCTGGGGGGCTTGGGAGTCACGGGAGAAATCAAGGAGAGTCTGGCGAGCTACCTCGGGCAGCTGACGACGTCGCTGGAGAGTGACGAGAGCCAGTTCCGAGCGCAGACTCTGAGGCTCAAGGCGGTGCGGGAGGAGAAGCAGCAGCGGGAGCTGCATGAGGGAGGCTTCGAAGACAATGCCGAGTCGGACCTGTTCTCGGACACGAGCAGCATGAACTCCTCGGCCAGGTACAGCAGCTCGTCCGGGGGCTCGAAGAAATCCTTCAAGTCCAGCAAGAACCGCCGGAAGCACGAGAAAAAGCTCCTGAACCTGAAGGAGGGGAACAAGTTCGAGGACATTGCGCTGATCGACTCGCTGTACAAGCTGGCCCTCAAGACGTTCTCGGGAGAGCAGCAGAGGCACGTTCATGAGGTGCTCACGGCGTCAGTGGAGCTGAGGCTGGAGAAGGTGGCTGTGACTTTGCAGGTACTGAAGGTTTTTAGGATAGAAATGAGAGTCCAGAAGAGCTCTTGAAAGCTTTCTTAAATGTTTTAGCCTTTTCACCAGCTTTCCCGACATTCTTAAAATTTTCTACAAGCTGAGTTTGTTTTAAATGAAACTTTTTAAGTCATACAAAATTTTTTGTCTACTAATTAAAATTAATTTGGCAGTTCTGGGACCGAATTTCTGATCAAAGGTTCTTGAAAAGCTCTTGAGTCTGACAAAGTTTTCGAAATATTTTTAAGGCAACGTATTCCCGTCTAATGAACGTGATAAAGGACTCCCTTAACGACATCTGGATACGAGAGCTGGTCGTGCCAGACGAGGTGGACCTGGAAAACATCGAGGACTTCTCGAAGCTGCGGGACTTCCAGCATTACGCGATGATAAGTAAGATCTTGCTTTCAATCAGCTTCATTTTCTTAATTCATTTGCTTTCCAGAAACGCATCAGAGGTTCAAGCCAACGCTTACTAAGATAGATTGGGAGCTTGAAGTCCTGAGGAGGTATTAATTAACTGGACTTGCCTTAAGCTAAGAAAGAAATTTGCACCATAAAAGAGAATGAAGTTTAATGCAAAAGTAAATGCTTTATTTCTCAGTAGATAAAGGACTGCAGCATGTCCATGACGGAAGGCGGAGGTGTAAGAGGCGTCAGAGGCTCTCTGTTGCCAGCCAAGAGCTGGTCGTAGAACTCGTGGTCCTCCTTGGGGGCGTGGAAGCTGGAGTTGTACGAGACTGAGACCAAATCTGATATGGTAGTGACTTCGTTGTCCTCTGGGGTTTTCGTTTGAGTACTCGGTTGCTTGGAGCCCGCTGGTTTGGGGACGTCTGAAGGCGCGTCTGGATCCCACATCTTTTTCGCCACCTTGGCAAATTCCTGCAGCGCCGAGAAATGCTCGTAGGTGTTCTGTTTCTCCAAGAACTGCTCGAGTGAGTCTTCATCGTCGGTCAGGGGGGACTGAAAGACCCCCAGCTTGACGGCAATTTTCCAATACTTGATGGCGAGTTCCCTGATGGCGTCGTAAATGTCAGAGCTGTCCGTCTGCATCATTTTGAGCTTGATGAAGGTGAAGGTGCAGAAGAAGACGCCCGACTTGAGGATGTCCACGGCCTTCTTGAGGGACTCTGGGACGTTTTTGTAGTCGATGGCAGTGGCAGAGCTTGGTTTTTGTATGTAAAAGTACTCGAAGATGAGGTTTTCGATGGTATCACAGGCAGCCAGCTTCCTGGCATCCGAGTCGAGCGAGACCCGGAAGGCGGAGTTGTCTAGGGCGTCTCGTAGAATGCTTCTCAAGTAGGGGTAGATCTCTAGAACGGTGGTTCTGGGGTCCTTTGGTACGGGATTGAGCTCATAGAGGCCCTCGATGTCGAGGATGTGGCGAATTTCCGGCGAAAAGTTAGTCACGTGGCTCTCGAGGATCCTCTTTCCCTTGTTCAGGAAGCTCGAAGCGAGTCCCTGGTACTGGAAGTCTTGGAGGAAGCTCTGTAGTTGCTCTCTAGATCCTACGATATTCTCGTACCCGTTGAAGAGGATTTTAGCCAACACCCACAGATAGAGACAGACATCCTGGACATCGGTAGTGATGCTCTTCTTGTTCTCTCGGTTTAACAGGAAGGTCTTGTAGGTGGAAACTGCGGTCAAAATTCCGTAATGAAGCATTTCCAGGACCTTTATGAGTGCTGGGCGGGCGTAAGAGAGGCTCTCGATCGGCGTGGCTTGAGCCTTCTCGAGACCCAAGAGCTCGTAGCAGAAAGCCTCGACTGAATCACATACCGCCTGTCGCTTCTGTGGAGTGTCCAGGATGTCCTTAAAGAACGAGGACGAGAGTTGGAAGCTCAGAAAAGGCCGCAGGAACGGGAGAACCTCGATGGTCTGCACTCTTGAGGCTTCAAAAGTAAGGAAATCGCAGGCTCTTTCCATTTCCTTGACACATTTGAAGAGCTGCGATCTTCTAGGCCTTCGGTCGATTTCCTCGGGGCTCTCGTCCAGTATTGCTTGCAAGTGGGCACATTCAGTCAGAAGGTCGTCCAATATCTCGGGAGTGGTCTCCAACGCGATTTCGAGTTCCTCCAAAATATTTCTACCTAAGGGCTGGTCTATGGATTCGGGGTCCTCCAGATCCAGCTTGACTTCGTTGGAACCTGGCTGGTCCTGGGTTTGAGGGAAGAACTGCACTACCAGGGGGTCAGTGGTTGGTTCTAGGAGAAAGCCCTGAACCGGTTGAAGGACCTGGAATACTGGAACCTTTTGTAGGGTGTATTGACCTGGAGCTGGTTCCACGATGGAAATAATCTCAACCACGTTGGAGCTCCCTGAAGCTTCTGAGGAGACCCCGTCCATCTGCTCTGTCGAATCTTCAGTCTCCTCGCTCTCCGTGTGCTCATTGGAATCGTTTACAGAAGAGCCACCCTCGCCTCCAAACTCGCTAAAGTCCAGAGAAAATCTCTTCCGGAAGCCCCGAAGCCAGCCCAGGGCTGCGTTGAACTTGCAGTTCTCTAGCTTGCACATGCTCTGGTGGAGCCGCCTGGCTTCGGTACGGATGTCACCCTGGATATCGGGGCTCTGGAACTCCTCATTTTCCCTCAATTTCAACAGCCACTCGTAAATTGCACTCTCCATTTCGCCGTGCTTTGGGGGCCGGATCTTCGTCGACGTTTCCGACCCCTCCATTCCAGCCACAGCCTCAATTTTTCTCCCGTCTCTGGTTCACATTTCTGATAGTGCTTTTCGGAATGTCAAGAAGTCTGCTGATTTTTCCGTACGATTTCCCGGCCTTTATCTTGGTGAGGATCTTTTTCTGGATCGGGATCGTCAAGCCGTTCCTCTTTTTTGTGGTTTTCTTCGTTTTTGCCATGTTTTTAGAGAAAATTACTTAAATGCGTTTCTAAATGCAAAAGTCTCAACTGACGGCAGTGATATCAAGTCGCGAACTGAGGAGACACTTGTGCGAAAATAAATACACACATTCGCGTATTTTATAAAGCACAAGAGACGGAACCACGAGAGGGTTTCATGAAGAGATTTATTTTTGCTATGGTTAAAATGTCCTAAAGTCTTGAGGTTACGTAAGTTCGGTAAGAATTTTTTAAGTGGCTGGTTCCGTCGCTGTCCCATTCATGAAATCGAGTGTGGTGACGTCTCACGCTCAAGTAGAAGTCGCGTACATTCGTTGATTTTTCTAAGGCACAGTGTCTTACAATATTCGCCTCATACCTACCCACTTTCTAAGTTCAGAAGAAAAAGACCGATACAATAAAATTTAGACTCAATTTACTGATTCTGAATGAACGATGACACTTCTTTGACTCCACTGACTCCGATGACCTTGGACCAGTCAAAATTCTTGAGAACCGTCCCCGGTGGTGGGAGTTCCAGACTCGGGTGGTTGTTTTTGATGTGGCTTCTCAGGGTCGTGGAGAGCGAGAAGCCCTTGTCGGGACACATCGGGCAAACATACCCTCCCTGGACGTGGGTCTTCAGGTGCTGCGTCAGGTACATGGAGCTGGCGAAGACTTTCGAGCAGTGAGGACACTCGAACGACCCTGTGTTGTGCTTGTAGAGGATGTGCTTACGAACGTGGGCCGCCCGAAGGAACTTGGATTGCAAATGGGGCAGCTGTAGTCTCTCTGGTCCGTGTGTTGCTTCATGTGCTCTTTAAGCTTGGACGGTATGACGAAGCGCCTGTCACAAACCTGGCACTCGTACTTCCAGGTCGCGTAGTCGGTGTGGTTCCGCTGGATGTGTCCCTTTAAATTCTGCCGGCAGGTGAACACTTTGCCACAGTGCTGACAGGTCTCCTTGTTCCTGATGTGGATTCTCCTCATGTGCCAAAGCACGGCTTTCTTGTTGGAGAACGATTTTTTCCCTTGGCACAAATCACAGGAAAAGGTCTTCTCTCGGGAGACGAGGTGCCTTTTGTAGTGGGGTCTGAAACCGGACTCCTGCGGGAAAAACGGCTCCACAGATGTCACAGACTTGTTCTCCAGTGTCCTTTTCCTTTAACCTGTTCTTTTTCTTGGCAGCTCTGAACTCGGTTGGCTCTGGGGTCTCATCACTGACTCTGATCTTGGAAATCTTTGGAGTCTCAGCAGTCTTGACCTCGGCCATCATTGGCGGATCTGTAGCGGGTTTCTCTTCCAAGCTCTCCGTCGGAATGCTGCAAACTTCCTCAAAATACGGCTCCTCCTTTATATCCAGTGGTTCTTCCTTTATTTCCAGCTCGAAGACTTGCTTCAACATTTCTTCCGTCCTTTGGGCAGCCAGAATTACGTCCTGTGCGCTGTTCAGCAAGCTGACGCAAATTCGGCACATTTTCTGAGGAATATCCGAATCACTCATCTCTAACTTGGTAACAAAATTGTACAAATTTGCAAACTGGGAAGCTGGAAGTCCTCGACTTGAGGTCTGTTTCAAGCAAACTCGGCAACAGTTTTCGTGGATCATTGTTTCAGTGCCATATGTCTTCATTATGTTTCTCTAAAATTAAAAATTGTTTGCGGACTCGAATTTTTGAGTTTGTTTTTGTCTTGTATTTTGGTTTGACAGGTCACAGCTGATAATTGATTTCGGACTGGGAAAAAAGTATACGTTCGAAGTTTGAAATTTTTGATCACATTTTCATTGCGCTAAAACCTAAGAATGGAGAATCAAAAAGAGGAGGAAAAGTAAGTTTTTAAGGCTGTGAAATTCACAGTTAATTTTAATTTTTAAATTTTTTTAAGTGCCGAAAACAAATGCGAACTCCAGCTAGACATTTTCCAGCCCCTGAGAGCCCTGGATGCCCTTACAATCCTGAACCTGAGATCACTGAGGATGATCCCGAAGTTTACCCCGTTGATTTTATTTCTTGCGTCTTAGTAGCCGGCAACGAGGCTCCTTTGACCCAAAAGCGCCCGTAATGAAAATCTCGACACCAATGACTTACTGCGATAACTGTGAAGGTTTGTCTTTTCCTGACGTGAAGAGCTTCATGGCACACTATAGCCAGCATCGGGAGCAGCTAAGAGCTGAATGCAGGGGAGGGTCATGGCCAGAAGAACATATGGAACCCTGTCAGCACTTCTGCTTGCAGGAAAATTTGAAGGGGCACGACGAAAGGATGCACTTTGCCCCCCGAGAAGAGACCTTTTCCTGCGAATTTGTGTCAAGGGAAAAAACCGTTCGCCAAAAAGTGGGCTCTGATTTTGCACATGAGGAGAATCCACATCAGGAACAAGGAGACCTGTCAGCACTGTGGCAAAGTGTTCACCTGCCGGCAGAATTTAAAGGGACACATCCAGCGGAACCACGCCGACACCGCGACCTGGAAGTACGAGTGCCAGGTTTGTGACAGGCGCTTCTTCACACCGTCCACGCTAAAAGAGCACATGAAGCAACACACGGACCAGAGAGACCACAGCTGCTCCACTTGCCAAGCTAAATTCTTGAACAAGAGTGCCTTGCAGAAGCACATCCTCAACAAGCACAACACAGGGTCGTTTGAATGTCCTCACTGCTCGAAAGTCTTCGCCAGCTCCATGTACCTGAAGCAGCACCTGAAGACCCACGTCCAGGGAGGGTATGTCTGTCCGATGTGCCCTGGGAAGGGCTTCTCGCTCACCACGACCCTGAGAAGCCACATCAAAACCAAGCACTCGAGCCTGGAACTCCCACCACCGGGGACGATTCTCAAGAATTTTGACTGGTCCAAGATAATGAAAACCTCCAAAGACGATGAATCTCAAAATTTCGAAGAATAATGGAGCCTAACTTTGTGTGAGATTCCAAAAATTCAGAATCACAATAAAAATTAATTTCACGTGTTTTTGTGAAGATTTATTCTTACATTTTCAAACCATCCGCTTTACAACTGGATAACTTCTTTCTTGAGGGCCTGTCGTTGCTTGGCGGAAATTTGGGCGGCGATGCGGTCCAAGTCCTCGCTGACCCTGGGAGGTCAACTTGCGGCCACCTTCTGGGTGCTTCTCCAACATCTTGATGTTCTCAAGAGCCTGCACTGCCTTACGCACGGCGCTTCCGTCTGAGCGGCAGAAGTGGGAGGGTCGGACTCCGTGTCCTCTGGTTTCCACCATAAATGCGGGTAATTTGGGTCACACCAGCAGGGCTGCGGTGGTACAGACGGCGCAAGATTGAGGCGCAACGGATGTAGAACCAGTCGGGATCGTAGGGAGCCAACTCCTTGAACTTGGCGGTCTTGATCAAGTCAACATGATCGGGGACCTTCAATTTGCCTGACCTGAAACGAGGAGGTTAGCTTTTGTCGCTTTTCGCGTCTCTCGACTTACTTCTTGAGGAAAAGAGCCACGGCTTTCACGACTTTGTCTTGGTCGACGTCTTTCACGGTGATTCCTGGCATCTGCAAGGAGAAATACGGGCTTCGTTAGCGAAATGTGAATTTCGATGACAACATTGCCATTTGTCCACATGCACAGGCAGGCATTTCGTCGCATTTTAGCGACTTTCAAGTACTTTGGGCTTTTTCCGGGGCACTTGAGATCAAATGGCACCACTTAATGAAGCTAATTGGGCTAGTTTCAGTCCAAAGAAGGGCCAAAAGTAGGCGAAAACTCGAATAAATCGGCAGCAGCAAAATTACCTTGACAGCTTTAGTCGCCGAAGTTACGAAAAGAAAGAAAAATGGCGAACGTGCTTTCGGGTGGAAAAAGTGCCTCCTCTTCGACGAGTCAGCGGAAGCAGAGTTTGACAGCTCAACAGCTGGACAACTTATCGGCAGCTTCTTATCTTTATATCACTAAAATCTTGGAGATTCGGCGGAGGTGTGAAGTGGCATTTTCTCCAGAGTAGCATTCCGAAGCCCACGATGGTCCAAACCAAGGAATATCGCATTTGCATGCCGCTGAGCGTCGAAGAGGTGAGCTAAATGTTTGTCGTCTCCAGCCGAACTAAACTGTCGCGGATTTCAGTACCGAATCGGGCAGATCTACATGATTGGCAGGCACTCCCTGGAGCAGAGCGAGAAGGGGACGGGCGTGGAGGTCGTGAAGAACGAGGACTGCGTGGATGACGTGCATGGGAAAGGGCGGTTCACGGAGAAGCGGATCCATCTGTCCTCCAGACTTCCAGTTTGGGTGCAATCGATAGTCCCAGCAGTCTTCTACGTAACGGAGAAGGCCTGGAACTACTACCCGTACACGATCACGGAGTACACGTGCTCTTTCGTGCCAAAGCTCAACATATCGATTCACACCAAGTTCGAGGATAACGCAGGAACGACAGAGAACGCGTTCAACCTGCCGGAGGAGAAGCTGAAGGAGCGCGAGGTGGACCACATCGACATTGCCTTCGACGAGGTCCAGCCGAAGCACTACAAGGCCGAAGAGGATCCCCTCCATTTCAAGTCTACGCTCACCAACAGGGGGCCCCTCATGGAGGGCTGGAGGATGACCGACAAGCCCATCATGTGTTCGTACAAGCTCGTGCACGCCTCCTTCGAGGTGTGGGGCTTCCAGACCAAGGTAGAGGCGATGATCCACAGCACGATTCGGGAGGTTCTTCTGCTGGGACATCGCCAGGCCTTCACCTGGATCGATTCCTGGTTCAACATGAGTCTGGAGGAGGTGCGGGCGTACGAGCAGCGAATACAGGACGAGACGAACCTGAAGGTCATGGGCAGCGGTGGCGGCGGCGACGAGCAGGACGGAGACGTTCCCAAGAGCCCCGAGAAAGCCGGCAGTGACGACGAATTCGAGGACGCCCTGTCGTCCTAAGCAGCACTCACTTCCTCGTAGTACTCGCACATACCTCACCGAATATTATATGATCAAATCGTACTTAGGAGTTAGTTTTGGTATATGTTTAAGTAGTCATGTTTGTAGCAGGCCCGGCAAAAGTATGTTTCCCCCGAGAATAAACTGCATGTTTCCTATAGAACCTACCCGAGTGTTTTAGTATTCACGATCACCTTCCCCCGTTTTGGAAGACAAAGCTGAAGCCATGTTCGGAAGCACTTAAGAGAGCTCTTTGAATGGGAGAGGAAGTTCTGTTGCTTATAAGGAGGTCTTTATTGCATTTCTAGAAAAGTCTTGAGGATTATTCTAAGAAGCTACTGAACTAAGACCCTCTACTTTCCTCCTCTAAAGGGCTCGAAATAGCCGATTGTCCGTCTGTCTGTCTGTATATCAAAAGTTCGGAAAATTTCCAGGACTCTTCTAAGGAAAATTTCCACGAAAAAAATTGCTGTTGTAAATTTTAAAACGTTCAATTGAAATCCACAGGCTAAAATAATCTACATTAAAATTTTCAGAGCCTTCAATTATCCCATTCAAATTTTTGCATTTTCTTCTCTTCCCAAATTTTTTTAAATTATTGAGGAGTTACTTGAAAACAATTTAGGGCTCTTTTGACACTAAAAAGCTCCTGATTATAAAAAAAACTCTAAATCAGTCTAGGTACCTTCAGGTGTCCGTCAAAGTTCTCTCTAAAGGTCCAATAATCGAGGCTTTAAAGAATATAATATTTTTTGAGGTCACTCAAACCGCAAAAACGCCACGGTTTACGCATAATTTGTATTATATTTCTCTATTTAATCACGAATAATACAATTTCTCATGTTAATGATGCTGGGTAATATTCTGTCTCATGCAATCTTACTCAATAAATGTTTAGTCAACATTCTTTAACATCTATATAGGTACATCAGCTGCAAACAAGCTGCGTCAGAATCTAAAATGGATCAAAGGAGGTGAAAATAAATATGAATCTATTGTGCTCCGTCTCCAATTACTTTCTTCTCGCGTCGCGCGCATTGCATGGCTTTCTGGCTCTCCTCGTTAAAGCTTAAATCTTACATAAGGTATGAGTTTGAGATTATTAACGTGATATTCGCAAAATGGAGAGGGGTCATTGAGTGGCACAAGTGTCATCTTTTGGGGGGAAGGGGGCGGGGAGCTAAAATTTACTTTTGGTTGTTGTTGTTGTTGTTGCTTTCGACGCCCGCTGGGGCCGATTCGGGGGCGCCCTCCTGTCTGGCAGCCGCCTGCTCGGCTTCCTCGGTGGCCTCCTGCACGGGCTGGGACGAGAGGGGAGGCAGCTCAACTGCAGCGTAGGGTGGCGGGGGCATGCATTCCACGTTCCTGGACGTCGAGGGGGACCCTATGATGGGGGGCAGGACCACGGTGGCGGTCGTGTACCCGCCGTTAGCTGCCACCGCGACCGAGTAGGACGGGGGAGGGGCCTGCTTCAGGATTGCTTCCTCGTAGTCCGGGAGGAGGGAGCTGTAGTCTCGCTCCTGGTGACCCCGGACAGCTGCCACGTCGGGAATGATGTACGGCAGCGTCGAACGGATGTTGTGCTGTCGCATGGTCAAGTACTTGTAGCAGCGCCAGATGATTCCGATGGCGTATGCCTTGAGGAAGACCACCGAGATGAAGCTGAAGAGCACGATGACGCTCAGCGTTTGGGGATTGAGCTTCAGGAGTTCCTCGCGCCACGGCAACCTGTGGCTCTCGGCAATGAGGCGGTGCACGGAACGCAGGTAGCAGAGATACCCGGCGGCAGTTAGCGTGGTGATGGCAAAGTCGAAGAGTTGCAGGCAGAAGAAGGGAAGTAAATGCGAGGGCTTGCCCTTGATGGCGCCGTAGATGAGCATGAGGGTGATGGCGATCATGCACAAGCACACGAGGCCTCCCATGTCGATGTTGTCTGCGGGGGGAGACACATATTCTTATTAGTATAGTTCAGTGAGGGGCCTGACGTCAATAATGAACCGTGTATTCCGTTTTTAAAGGACCAATCTTGGACCTTGAAGGCTAGTCCTCGTTTTTTGAACTCGAAAACGTTTTCGTTTCTCTTCTAATATGAGTCTCTGTGCCTCAAACAACAAGATAAGGGTGTTAAGCTCGCTTTCCCCAATCAATATCATTAAAAGTTTCCCGACTAACGAACAAAGAACCAAGAGATTAGATCCCACTTGCAAAACAACATGCTCCAGTGGTCAAATGAAGTCGTGAGAAACTAATTATTAAGTCACCGGTCGAACAAACAAGGAACTGCCGATGACTGCGGATGACGTAGGCGGTCATTAGCCAAGGTTATGCTTGTTAGAAGTGGAGTAAACAAATAAAGAAACTTGCATACTGGAATTACGCACTTTCTCGGGTAAACAGGAGAGTTCAAGAGGAGGTCAGACGCGGCCAATTTTCTTCACTTCAATTCTAAAATGGCTTCTGAAGGCTGAAACATTGCTTGAAAGATCAAAGAACCGAGGACCCGACTCAATGACAAATCCAAATAGGGTTCGAGACAAACGGACAGAGGTTACCGGCCACTTGAGTAACTTACGATAATTCAAGCTGTGATCTCGGTACGCGTACTGCGGAGGTCGTTCAATCGACACCGGCGTCGGCAGGGCTGGAGGACCCCCGAGATCGAATTCCTCGTCATAGTTGTCACTCTGCATTTCGGTCATCATCGCTGGATTGCGAACGATCACAGCTAAGAAGCCCAAGGCCAGCACGTTCAGAAACTAAAAATACACATTCACTTAGTTGCCGCCGCTGCACTGCACTGAGCATTAATGACAATAATTAAGGACCGTAGCATAGTTAATTTTTTGCTTACCAAATGCCATACTCCAATTAAGATCGTCGCCGTCCGCACATGGAGCCCGAAGCAGCATGTCCATTCTGAGAAAGGGAGAAACGTTAGGCAGGAACTGGTGAAGGTCACGCGGGGTCTTTATACCTTTATTCCGCATTGTGGTAATCCGAATCATTTCTTCAATCACACTAAATGCATCCACAGGCAAGCGCTAAAGCGAAATAAGAGAGAGGTATCGTTATGTGACGTTCGCTATTATATAAACAAGGTGCCCAAATCTTTGCTCAACTGTGTATTATTTATTTATTTTTGTTTTTCGTCAACTGCGATGACGAATCCGAGGATCGTGAAAGCGACGCATTAAATTTTTTAAACTCCTTTTTCCGCACTTTTCCTCGTCTTCTCGAGCACTTTGAGGCTCCCGGGCCTTTCTCACCTTTGTTTTCGCTTGCACAGTAAATATTAACGGGACCTTTCGACTATTTACTGCAAATTTTGCACAAAACTGCACAAATTCAATTGTCTTTCTTTTTTATTTAATTCAAAATGGAGACGTCAGTGACTTGTCAAAGCTGTCAAATTCAAACCAGCCGGTAATAGATCGAGGGTCTGAGAAGTTCGGGGCCAATTCATTCGCTTTTGAGACTCCTGAGGCTTGCACGGTAGGCGGAGTCAGGGATTGGGAATATTGAATTGTCAATATAATATATTGACAATATATTGTAATTATTCTTGTATTGTTGACCTCCTACAATATATTGTGTTCTTAAAAGCTTTGTTAATTAAAATTAAATTGATTTTCTTATTACGATTTTTAAATTTTAACTGTGTGACCAGAAATAGAATGCTTCCAAAAACCACCGAAGCTCTGCTGTTTTTAAAGCAAAATCGGGATATGTGGAACCTGAAGCTAGTTGGTGATGCTATGAACAGCCAAAAAGATCAAGCTTGTAGTAGCGAGGAGCAGGAGGAAGATAAAACTGATAATTAAGTAAATTCAATGCAAATTCTTATTTAACTTCCTATATTGAAAAATTTTACAATATTATATTGTTATTGTTCAATATATTGTATTGTGCCAGAAAAAATATTGCAATATATTGATTGTTCCAAAAATATTTACAATACAATACAATATTCCCAATCCCTGCTTTCTGGCTTGCAGAGGCTTTGATTGACGCAACTCACAAGGTTTCATTGGACAAACAGACAACTGACGTTCTACTGTCATTGTTTCAATGAGAATCGCCCCTCGTCAGAGATAAACAATAATCTGATAAAATGTTGGTTCTGGTGTTGGGAGATCTGCACATCCCCCATCGGGCAGGGAACCTCCCTCTGAAGTTCAAGAAGCTGCTGGTTCCTGGAAGAATCCACCACATTCTGGTCACAGGTGAGTTTGTGCGAAAAAAGGGGAGTTGTTCGAGAATTTTGGTGTTGCAGGAAACTTGTGCACGAAGGAGTCCCACGACTACCTGAAAACGCTAGCCTCGGACGTGCACATTGTGCGCGGCGACTTTGACGAAAACCTCACGTATCCGGAGCAAAAAGTCGTGACTGTGGGGCAGTTCCGGATTGGGCTGGTGCACGGACACCAGATCATTCCGTGGGGAGACCCCGATGCGCTGGCAATCGTTCAACGTCAGCTCGACGTCGACATTCTCATCTCCGGGCACACGCACCGCTTCGAGGCGTACGAGCACGAGAACAAGTTCTACATCAATCCTGGATCTGCGACCGGAGCCTACAACCCGCTGGACCCCGCCATCATTCCGTCGTTCGTTCTCATGGACATTCAGAGCTCCACGGTGGTCACGTACGTCTACCAGCTCGTGGGGGACGAGGTCAAGGTGGAGAGGATCGAGTATAAGAAGAGTTAGAGAGAGCATTTATTAATAAATCCATTAAGAAAATAATTAGAAAATCCCATTCTATGACGAGCTTCTAAACTTGCTCCCTTGCCGCAGTTGGATCAATTTGGGTCCTTTCTTCAATCTAGAAGTTCAAAAGGCTCGTAAGTTTTTTAGTGCCTTTTCAGCCGCTTTGCCGTCTTTCTGTCCAAAATTTTATAACTCAAGAACCAGAAGAGCTAGAGAGCTGCGGTTTTTGCATCGTGTAGGACCTGGTCTGTAGGGATGCAGGCTAATAATTTTAGACTCCCACCCCTTCTTGGGGCGGAATGGGGGGTGTTTTACTTTTGTATAAAAACTCCTTATATTACATCCGATTGAGCTGAAATTTTAGTATGTTGTAGTCTGTGTCAAATCTAGCAATTCATGATACCACATGTATCCCCTATCATGTACAGGGTTGGAGCTAGGGACCTTCAAAGTTTGGTCTCTAAAAATCTTTGAAAATGCTTAATCTCCGATTTTGCTTTTTATATATTTTTTAAGAATATTTTTCTTTTTTATCTTCGTCCTTAAGAATCACTCAATCACGTCTAAAATCCATTTTATTCCTCCCGTAACTCTTAAGCCTGTAATGCGGGTCTGCAGTCCTTTCCTTCGAGCTCCTCGTTGGTGGTTGCGAACCCCGTGCCCCCTCGCTGGAGTGGAATGATGTCCTTCTCGGTCAGAGTCTCGTTCGTCAGCGGATGAATCCAGTCCTTTCGGATGAACCTCTCAACGCACTCCATCGTGACGACATCCCCAGTAGTCCTGATCACGGCACACGGAATCGAGTTGCTCAGCACATCCTTCGTGACTGGACACATGTACCTCTCTTCCTTTGCGATCAAGGACTTTTTGTCCTTCCCGTCATCCGGCACCAGAGTGAACTTGACGGTGATGAGATCCTTGGACTTGAGCGGCGTTTGCGTGATGGGGCAGTAGATCTTGCTGTCGGGCTTGTTGACCTTTGACCTCTTGGCGTCGGGGGTCTGCGATGGCGCCCAGAAGCTGGGGAGCTTGCTCTTTTGGTCGCCCGTCACGTTTGAAATACTGCTGCCTGAGCTGCTGCTGGACGTCGATGCCACGTTCTTCTCCAGGTTCAGGAACGCCTGGAGTTTCTTTTTCTGCTCTGCTGTGGCGACCTCAAAAAGCTTGGCTTCGTCAGACTTCTTCTGGTTCTCGAAGGCCTTCAGTTTCCTCGCGTACTCGTTCTTCTTCTCGATAATGTACTTCAGGATGGCCTCCTTGTCGAACAGAACCCCAGCCGAGGTCACTACGGGGTTTCTGCAAGGCTGGAGAGTCAAACTGCAGCAGTCGAAGGACTTGACGCTGTTCTTCCCAATCCTCTGGGTATTCGTGCCGTATCCACTGCTCTCCTTGTCCCTCCGCTTTTCGTGGTAAGTGTAGACTGCTCCTGCAGTGCAGTTCCGGGCGTGTCTAGTCATTTTTAAAGGATTTCAATGAATTGTTTTCGTCTCAAGCGAATTTCTACAGTGGCGCTGTTTCGTAGTGGCTAAAAGTGGAACTACTATTGTTTGTTTACATTTTTTTCCGAACGAGCATTTTTACTTTCGTGCTATTTTAACAAGTTTTACATTGAAATTAACGTTGATTTAGCCATGAGGGAACAGGAATATCTTAAGTGAAGATTAAACTATCATAACCCGAGAACTGCTGCTCTGAGGTCTAGAAGAAAACTTCATAAAAGCCGACACACGACTTGAGTGACTCACGAACTGCATGGAAATACAATGCCAAAAATCACTAAGTTGTCTACTGAGTCTCCACTGAAGCTCAAAGTCATCTTGGAATATAAAGGAGAGCGGCCCAAATGTCAGCACGGACCGGCACTTTTGTTCGGCCAGTTCTCCCAAAACAACCAGCTGGAGAAGCAGTTCTTTGCCTGTTCTGCTTGCAGAGACGCTGAGCTGTGCCCTCTGCTCACCGAAGAAGAGTATCAACGTCACCAATCCAAGATCGAAAAAGCCTGTCAAGTATGATTTCAAAAGTTTCCCAAGGAAAAAGTTTAATCGAAATTTAATTTTCAGAACGCGAACTCAAGGATACGATTTTTCTGCAGAAAGTGCGGATTGATTCTAGCAAAGGCGACCTGTTTCAGACACGCCTCTCACCCAGTCGAGGAAGCCAGTCCGACGTCTTATCTGGCTCCTCTCGGAAACGACAAAACGGAGGCCCAGTACTTCTTCAGTCCCCAAACCCTGGAGTTCTTCAAGTCGATGCTGCAGGACGTTGGCATCACAAGCGTACTGTGCATCGGAGCTCCGGCCCTCCATGACTTTCTGTGCCTGAATGGCTTCAAGAGCTTCCTCATGGACATCGACGAGCGGCTGTTTTCCCTCTACTCGCCGGACAGATTCGCGCCCTACAACATGTTCAATCACCACTTCTTCACCTCCATCTCCAAGAAGTTCTATCTGGAGTTCCTGCAGTCGAATGAGGACCTCGTGGTGTTCACAGATCCGCCCTTTGGATGCCGGACTGAACCCCTTTATGCGACTTTGGAGGAGATTTCAGCCGACTATCGAGGTTTTTGGGGACGAGTTCTCCCAAAAATCTGGGTCTTTCCGTACTTTATGGAGAACTACATCCAGCAAGTGATGCCCGAGCTGCACATGAGCGACTTCAAGGTCAACTACACGAACCACGAGACGTACAATGAGACCTCAAAGGCCCGAAAAGACCTCGGATCCCCCGTCAGGTTCTTTACAAACATCCACCAGTCCCTCATAAAGCTGCCAGCCAGCGAGTACAGGCTCTGCAAAACGTGCCAGCGCCACGTGGCTCTGAGCAACAAGCACTGCAGCTACTGCGGAACATGTCCTTCCAAGAACGGAGCCACCTACGTGCACTGCAAGCTGTGTCGGATGTGCGTGAAGCCCAGTTTCAGACACTGCGAGAGATGCCAGAGGTGTACGCTGAAGTCCCACGACTGCAAAATCTTCCAGCGCAATGTGAGGTGTCACGTTTGCGGGCTCAAGGGACACGTGGAGGCTCAATGTGGCAAAAGAAGCCGGAAAGGAATGGGCAACTGCTGGGTTTGCGGGAGAAACGGACACGTCGTCCAGAACTGCCCCGAGAGATTGTGATGTAGTGTATAAATAGAGCTTTATTCCATTGAAAATAAGTGAATTTTACATCTTCAAGACCCCGTGCAGTTGATATCCTGTAGGAAGAGGAGAGAGTCAGTCAAGGAGTGGGTTTCGGCTCGGGAAGGCTTACCTTTGGCTCAGCTGTTGTCTCCAATAGTCTCCCATAGCTCGTCACGTTGTTTGGCAGCCAGCATTTTGCGTTCTGAAAAGCAAGAAAAATATCAAGTCAGACTTTTTGGGCCATTTTTCAAATGAATTTTTTGACCACGACGGGGCCATATTTTTTTAAACCTACTTAGTAGGAACTTATCGCTCAAAGAGCGACTTCAACCCACGTCGTTGTGATAACGAGGAAGTTATTTTTAGGCTATTGTTGTTTTGTAGCTATTTCGCCCCCGGCGTGTTGCCTAGCGATTTTGTAAACAAGTGAAAAGTTCTTGGAATCCCCCCAACCGAGTTCGAAAGATCCCCATGGATAGCCTTCCAGTCGAGGTAGCTTTCCCCTTTGCTATCCCCCTTTTCAACTGCCGTTTTCTCCAGGTTCTGACGCACATTGCGCAGTTTTTGCCCCTCGCAGACCAGCTGGAATTCGCTCTCGTCTCAAAAAAGTTCTACGACGCCTTTTTGGACCCCAAAATACTCAAAAATATTCAACTTAGTGCCAATAACTGCACCCTGAGTCACTTCCTGAGCGTCTTCAGTTCCGGAGAGCGGATATTCAGGCTAAAAGTTGGCTCCAATGTGGAAGTTTCGGGGGATTTGCCGAACCTCGAGTCTCTCAAAGGCGTTAAGGAGCTGGTTCTCGAGTCTCCAGAGGCCGCTTTCTTAGTCAACTTTATGCCCAACCTGAGGAACCTTGCGATCAGAAACGCGGGAACTAAAGCAATCAAACTCAACACCAACCAACCTTTGAAACATGTCCAGGAGCTCTCGATTAGCCAGAACTTTGAGCAGTTCGAGGAGCTGCTGGGCCTCCTGCCGAGTCTGGCGAGGCTCCATCTGGAGGGCTTCACTTCCAAGACCCAGGGGTTCAACAGAAACTCGTGTCTGTCCCTCAAGACGCTCCAGAAGTGCGTCGAACGGTTGAGACTTCAGGGAATCTGTCTCAAGAGCTACAGCTGCGACTTAAGCGACAACGAAAAGTACATCAGAAGCCTCATTTTCCAGAACCTCCGTGAACTGGCATTGAAAATCGACGGAATAGACCCCCTGCACGTCATCAGACTCCTCAAAAGCCAGGAGCTGCTGGTACTGGATCTCGCATGCTGGAACGGCTTCGACCCGGACATCTTCAAGGCTGTCTCAGAGATGTCCTCCTTGAGGTCCCTCACGCTTCGGGGGAAGCTCCACACAGCTGGCCTCGACTTCTCCTGCCTCCGTCAGTTGCGTATTCTTCGATTCAGGGACACCTTTGACTTTGAAGAGTCGAACTCGCACCTGCTGAGTAAACTTAAAGACCTTCGAGACCTCGAAATCGATTCGAGGTGCCTGAATAAGCAAAACTGCACCAGCTGCGTGGTCAAACTCGCTTCCCAGAACCCCAATCTGACTGTCCTGAACCTCACCAAGTCTCAGATCTGCGATGAAAACCTCAAAACCGTGCTTGAAAGGTGCCAAAAACTAAGGAAGCTGTTTCTAAACGACTGCCGGCAGATCTCTACCCTACCAAGCCTGGAAGTAAGGAGTCTGGAGGTTCTCACAATCGACAACTGCTTCAATTTGAGGCACTTTCCAGAGGGTCTGCTGCTCAGAAATCTCCGGGAAGTCTCGCTCAACCACTCCTCCGCCGTTGACAGGACCTTCATCGAGCACCTCACGAGATCCTCGACCCTCATTGAGACCCTGCACTTGAACGTGTGCGACAATCTCGACGACGGGTCAGTGGAATTGCTGGCCACGAGACTCCCGAGACTCCGAGTCTTGGACATTTCCTGGTGCAAGAGACTCACAAAACTGGCCGAGTACGCCCTGTGGAAGAGCCGAGCTCTGAGACACCTCCATGCTCAAGGAATGGAGCGTCTCAATATGAGCGTCATCCTGCTGTTTGCTCGAATTAAAACGCTGCAGGTCTTCAGGAGTGAGAAAGTCTACACCAGGATGGAGTTTGAGGCAAGAAAGTACTCCACGACTAGCAGCCAGAGGAAGCTCCAGAACGCGCGAGCCAGGCTGGTCTTCATAAACTCGTATCTCAAATAAACTCACCTCTAGCCTCCTGTAATACTTTTCTCTCGTTCTCGCGCTCCTCCCGGGCCGTCTTGAGCTTGACTCCGAGCGCTCCAGTCACTGAAATACCTTGCATGAGTCTCAGATGGGAAAAAATCGACGAGAGCTTACCGAGTCTCCGAGCCAGAGCTGCACAGGTTTCAGGTCGTTGTCGGTAGGGTTGCAGGGAAGAGGAACACTTGCGCGCCTTGTTTCGCGACTCTGCGGTGGCTTGGGCGAGGGGTCTCACCTTCACAAACGAGTGATTCATGGACAGGACCTCGGCAGCTACGAATAAGAATCTTATCAGCACTTGAGTAGGGAAAAAGGCATAGTTTGATCTCTAGTTTTAAGGTTCTGTGGGCAAAAAAACTAAATGGAATTATCTGACGGAAAATTTTTTTGAGAGACATTTCGTCGAAGCTCTAGTATTTAGGCTCTATGGAAACTCACCAATACGAGAGTTGCTGAAAACAGCAAGCGCGTGGGTGTCGTCCACCCACTTCAAGTCAAAGCCAGACTCCTTGTACGACGAAAATATCATCATGAGGTCCTGGGTCTTGAACTCCATCGGGAAGTTCGAGACCTCGAGTACGTGGGGGAACTCCTCTTCCAGCAAGAGGGCTTGTTTCGTTTGATATACCTGGAATGACAAAAGGACCAAATTTAGAGGGATTTTTAAAAGACTTAAGAGCAAAAATCCGCTTTTCAAGGCCTGCTTTTGACTAGCTCCAACTTTTGGGCCCTTTAACCAAAATAAACAAAAGTCGACTTGGAAAGCTCGTACAGGGTTCAATAAGCAATTTTCTCGATCGATTTTCCAAATAAATTTTTAAGGCAGAGCTTTGAGCCTCAAAATCCAAAATCTAATTATTCAAAAGACTCACCTTGTAATCAGTCTTTGGTTTTTCTATGGCAACCTTCCCGACCTGGGCCGTGAGCTCGTCCAGGAGGTTGGGGTCGAGACACTCCCCGTTGTCGTCGAACATGGACTCCCAGTCGTCCTCCTCGGGGTTTACGACCCCCTTCGACTTGCTCTTGCCGTTCCTGGAGGGCGTCTTTTCGTCACTCGGGGGCTCGATCTCCAGCACGTCCGAGTTGAATGTCTGCTTGATGATCCTCTTGCTGGCTCGGTTCATCTCCTGCGATGCCTTCCGGAGCTCCCTTTCCTCCTTCTCGCCATCCTCGTCCTTTTTCGGCGACCCCTTGTCGATAATCTTCAGGGGTTGCGGCTTCTTGAGTGGCGCCATGCTCTCGCTATTCACCGAAAGCGAGCTCTCATCAATCGACTCGCTCTTCCGCAGACTCTTTGCTGCTATCACAGGCTCCTGGAGGTGGTGGTTCTCAAAGTCGGGGGTATCGGGTGGGGGCGATGCTGGTGACAGACACCCGGTCACGGTTTGCGGCACTGCCTTGGTGGGAACGGGGGCCGACGAGGATGGGGGCGTGGTCTGGCTCCGACGGGCCCGGGGAACGTAAACGGCTCGGTCTGGACGACGCGTGCGGTTCGGCTTGGGGTTGCTGACCGACGCTGCTGCTTCCGAGTTGCCCGGAAGAAGCTTGCTCGCTGAATCGTGAAATGCACGCAAGGCTGGTGGGCGGTAGGGTGCAGCTGTGGAATCTGAAACGGAGAGGAGGCTTTACTTTCGAAACTAGAGCGTGCTTAAAATTACTGCTGCCGTAATTGAAAAGTAGGTGACATTGTTACGTGCAAGTGCTGCCAACAACGGCTCCAGCTCGAGCATGCAGTCGATTTTGACGGTTAAAAGTTACGCAATGTGACATAAGACGGGCTTTTACTTTCGTATGCAGCCCATTATGCGGCGATTTGTAGGTCGAATACGCGAATCGCACCACAAAAGGCGAATCGGAGAGAAAGACGGAGGAGACAAAAAATGGGACGAGCGTTAATGAGATGCTAATGATGCCGGCTCACTCTCGAGCGGTGTTTTGACGGCAAAAAGTGGCGATTTAAGGAATTTCGAGTGCGGTAACTGGCTTTTTGCTCTTCTTTCTGGCTCTTTTTTGGCTCCTGGAAATTGCCCGTCTCGTAACGCGAGAGATCACAGGTCAGGAAGCTGTAATTGATCCCTCTTTTTGCTCCACTGAGTGGAGTGATCATAAATCAAGAAGAAGTTATCGAATATGTCATATTTGAATTAATAAGCCCGCTTAAGAGCTTCAAAACGAAATTAACAAAAACTGAGAATTGATTTTAACGTCTTTTTTTGGTCTTATATAGCTACTTCTGGACCTTGACCTGGTCGAGAATGACACCCTCATAGTGACACTTTTAAGTTATTTAAAATGTTTTGAAAGTATCATGGCAATTTATTGATTAAAAAGAGTGTGTTTTCAACTTTCTGAAAAATTTATTAATGTACCAATTTTCCAATATTCAGGTAAATGTTACATTTTAATTTTATTTATGTACGTTAAAAGGTCAACAACTCAACTTAGGTCGTTAGGCATTAAGGCTACTTAGAGTAATATGAGCAATTATGTGACTTTGAATTTTCAGGACCTCAGAAACTTCCTCAAAATCCCAAAGAATCCTGCCTTTAAAAATATCACCATTTTTCAACTCTTGTGAATCAAGAAACCCTTCACTTTTGCCACCAACTACTTAGCTCAGGCGTCTAGTCAGCTAAAACCCTCCGACCTTGGCACTGTTGTGAATTGCTGAAACAAAGCGTCGTTCGTCTTCCACTCACTGGGTCATCTCACCAATTAATCTCACCCGATTCATCTTACATTTCCTCACATTTGCTGCGCCACTTTGGCCGACGCTCGCACTTGCAGCAACAACAACAACTTTTATTTCGTTTTACATTTTCATTCATCCGTTGCTCCGCGAGCAGAGATCAAAAGTAGGTTACAATCTCGATTCGTTATTACTTTGCCTGTTTTTTTATGTAGCACGTTCGTTATGCCATCTACTCAAATAAATACACATTCGGGGGACCGACGGGTAATATCAGACATTTGGGTAATTATATTTCATAACTTTAGCGCTCGATCTGTGCCACTTTTCGTTAGCGTCCGAGGCTGACGTGTTTGCACATGTTTCACTAATTTCTTATTATCACATTTCCATATTGGCTCAGCTGCGTTCTTGGGGGGCTTCAGGAAATTGGCGACGTCCTCGACTCACCTTGTTTTTGCCCTCAAATCATTTATTTTCGTCGTCTGAGTTCAGAATATTTGCGTCCCTCGTTTTGTTATTTTCACAACAGAAACTCACGAAGAACAAGCAAAACACACCGTCGATCGCAAAATATCGGCAGCGACTGAACGTCCCGTAGATCAGACGTACACCAAGCGCCAGTCTCGGCTCTCTTCTCCGCGCTCTCTATGCACCTTCGCTGCCACAGATCTATGTAGGTATTTCATAATTGCTCGACACACAAAAAGCAGCACAGGCGAACACAATATGATATAATATTTGCAGCCAGGTAATCGTGGAATGCAACAGTCGGAGTTGAGGTAGGCGAGTCCCGGTGAGAGAAGCATACAACTAACATGCTCGGAAGAGAGACTGAAATATTTTAAACCTGCGGCTTTGGGGCTTGGATTTTTTTAAATTTACTAAATACGTCTCTCAAAATCATAACCTTTTTAAAATCGTACTTTTTTTACAGAAAATATTAAATTTTGGTTTTAAATTGAAAAATTCAAATCAGCAAACTTTTCAAGATATAATGGAAAATCGATCCTTAAGTTAAATTGTAAGTTTTTAAAGTCTTAAATCGAATCTATTGAACCTTAAACTTACAGTTTTGAACATGATTTTGATTTTAAATTTTGAAATTTACATAAGTACAATCTTGAGATTTTAAAGGAAATAATTTTAAATTTTTTATTGGCTAATTTAGTCATTGAAAGATCCAAATCGAACTGGAATTTAAAAGACTGATATGTAATATGTGTTTTTAAAATTTAAAGGAAAATCGGTCTCTTTACTTTAAAATTGGCAATTTTTGAGAAAAAAATCAGTTTCTACAATTTTAAATGTTTAAAATTTTAAAGTCTCTAAAATCCAGACAAAAATGGCAGTTTCAAAGAAAAGCGCGTGAAAACAAACCAGAGACACGATCAGTGAATTAACCTGGGCATGCTGAGCGAACGGCGGGCCTCAGGTAGACTCGGTGATTGCAACATGCAGTCTTCCATGTGGCCTCCTTTGAACAAAAAGACGGGTCATCTCGGCGGTTATGCGAGTATCTCGGGGGATTCCACGCGACCTCGATTCCATCAAAGAGGCTTTGACGTGCTTGTCACGATCTCTTGACACGCCAAATTATCGCTATAACAACAATGAAGTTTACCGCCTCCGATCTCCAAACTCCCGAGCCACACTTTATTCCGCACTACACTGGCTTTGTGCCGCAGTTGAGGCACCGCTTTGGCGAGACCTACTGCCACCAAACGCACAAGCTCCTTCTCAACCCGACCCTCCACTATGGCAGAGATCTCGTGCTTTCCAACCCTGCGAAGGTTTTCTCGGGAGTCCCGAGGTTGGAGGACCAGGAAGTGGTGAAACTTCGAGGAAACAGGCTCGATCCGGTCTACGAGCACCCCATGAAGCAGGGATACACGGGATTTGCGCCCAGGACGAGGCACATCTTCGGGACTCGGAAGGCTCTGGCCACTACTGAGGGTATGGCCGACTTTGAGAGAAGGTTCCTGAAACGCCAGGAACGAGAGAGACAGCTTCAGAAGGCTAGCGAGTTGACTCAGGCTGCCATGACCTGCAAAGTTCCCGAAGTCGACTTCCAGGAGCTGCTGGAGTCCAAGGAAACGTACTCCAGGCACACACCTCCTCACTTCATGGAGCCCTCAGACTCCCAGAAGTACCTCAAGAAAGGTAACTTGGCTACTTTTGAGGCTTCAACTCTTACTTTTATCGGTTTCAGGCTACACAGGACACGTCCCTTGCCAGTACCCGGAGTTCGGAAGGCCCAACCAGGAGGTCACGAAGGCAGCCCTCACGAGCTTCTTCGCAAAACACAGTTCCCACAAAGCTCACGAATGGACCCCAGTTGACTCTTTTGAGATTCGCTCAAGACCCTCATCAGAGCCCTCCGGCATCTACCCCCGAGACAGCGGACTCATGCCCTCTTACACGGGTCACGTCCCTGGAATCCGGTTCAAAATTGGAGGCGGGTTCGGCAAACATTCCGTGAACGCCAAAACCTGCCTCGGATGTCCGCAATAAAAACTCACCTTTCGTCTCCTCCTCCACCTTCTTCTCCACTCCCATGCTTTGCTTTGGTACGCGCCACGAAAGGTACTCTGACGTCGATGGCTTCGATGGCGACAACTGCCGCTTTTGGGGGACTCTCCAGTTGCTCGAGTCCGCTGCTTCGTTCTGCTTTGGTTCGCTGTACGGGGCGGACGGATATTAGAGCGGTGGGGACTTGAAAGGGGGTTGATGGTGGCTCACCTGTTCAAAAGTTGGTCCTTGAAGCACACGATAGTTCTGCGGTCGTCTTCCTGGCCGATGGAGAACGTGCAAATGCCGTAATCAAAGGCCAGGTTTTCACATACTTTGTGGATTAAAAAGCGCTTGTAATTGTTGACGGGTGGAAAGAGCAGCACACTGGGCGAGGTGACATGCAAAAAGAGAAGAAATGTTGTTTAGAAATGTGACTTCGCTGAAATCGAGCAGTAAAGCCCAAGAGACTTCATTTTTCGTCTTCTAATAAAATTTTGGGCTCGAAAAATCGTCAGTTCCATTTTAGGCGAAAGAATCGAATTTTAGACTTGTAAAAGAGATACAGAGAGAAAATTGTTTTTCCGACCAATATCTGTCCTTAGTTTGGCTCTAGCTTAAAAACTTAATTTTTGTTGAATTTTTAAAGTTTTTAAAAATCAAATTTCCAACTTTAATTATTTTTCATGAGCTTTAAGGCTTTTAAACTCTATGTTAACTACCCAGGTCTTTTGGCTTGTACTTTAAGTCTTCAAAGAAGTTTCTAAGACAACAGCCAGGCTCAAGATTCAAATTTTAGGCGCGAAAACTGTCTTAGTCGAAATTCGAAATAGACTATGAAGTTCGACCAACAGACAGACGAACTGCGAAATTGTGAGCAGGTTTGAAACAGCAATGGCCTGAACAGGAAGCGGTGATTGAGCGAGTTGACCATATTCTGCGGCCGCAACCGATAGACGAGTTAGAGCTGAGTTAGGCCGGCTTACGAAGTTACGTAAGGAAGTGGTGAGTGGGGAAGTAAGTCAGCTGCCGAACCGGTCCTCGCGAGTATCGCGAAGAGAAGCCTCTCGTGACTCTTCAAGCACGCTCGACAAGGTTGCAGTTTCGCACTCCACTGCCCAGCTCGATCTAGCGTTCGACTCGCTTTCACTTTTCGGAAGCCACAAAGTATTTGCGATGAACTGGCCGCCCCCTCGTTTGTTCCAACCCACCCACTGGGTTCCGGCCTTTTTGCTACCTCTCATCGCATTAATCAATTCCGATTCGCGAGCATGTGCATCGCGGCGTGAATCACTACTAATTGGGCGACTCGCGGATTGGATAACAATAATGAGCTTCCGCAAAAACGCGGCCGATATAAAGCTAATAATTGAAAATTAAATTACAGGGTGTAATGTTGGGCAAATTCAAACATCAGCGAGCGGTTATGCGGCGAACCGAGTGAAGTAATCCAGTAATTACCGCAGCATCGGCGATGAAAGGTTTTCTTCGGTGCGTCAGTGGTCAGTGGTGGGTCATTAACTCATCCGTCTGAAGAAACTCGTACTTTAGACTCCGTCCCTGCCGCCAATTTGGAGCTCGATATCAAATGAATTCAGGCATCCAATTCAATTAAAATTTAATCTAAAAATATCGCTTCCGACCATCACAATAGAATGCAGCATTTGAATACATAAAAGAGTATAAGACCATTGGGGGTCATTCATGAGCTCAATTTGAGATACTTCCAGTCTCGCTTGGGAAAAGGGCTTTAATCGAATCAAGCAAGTTCAGTTCGAGGTTGGTTGGCAAAGGGTTGCAACTGGTTGACAACTAGCTGATTTGGAGTAGATATAAAACTTCGAGCATGGAAATTTTTCAGGTCGGTTGTTCTTTAAATGGAGTGGTCAAACAGAGCAAAATTTTCAGCCAATTTTCGTGGAAGTTTGGATTTGAGACGACTTGGATCTCCCAAAGTACTGAAGTCCGGAGGCTCATCTCTTGGTGGATGTTTCTAGGGGTTCCTCTAGTGATCGTTACCAAAGATGGGAGCTCTAGCCCCCGTACTTTGGGAGCTAGAGAAAACCGAATTTTTTGTGAAATTTTTGTATGGGAAAATTTCACCAAGATTTGGTTTTCTCTAGCTCCCAAAGTACGGGGGCTAGAGCTCCTATCTTTGGTGACAATCACTAGAGGGACCCCTAGAAACAGCCACCGGAGCCTCCGGACTTAAGTACTTTGGGATACTTTTTTTTCGATCCAAGTAGGTCTCAAACCCCTACTTCCACGAAAATTGGCTGAAAATTTTGCTCTGTTTGTCCACTCCATAAAAAAGAGCGATTGCATATAAAAGCAAATAAAAGATAAGAGACCCTGAGATAAAAATTTTCCTAGAGCCCAGACCAGAGCTAAGGGGCCCAGAAAACCCATAGTTGGAGGAAAAAGGGAGCTAAGGATACGGAGAGCCCTGACAAAATTTCCAAGTGACCAAGTGACTTCCTCTTTGAACTCTCAACGTAGCTCGTGGATGCTCCCTTCCCCGCTCTCGAACACTCGAGCCCCTCTTCCATATTGTGCAAACAAACAATAAACTTCAATTGCCATTTTATGTGCATTTCTTTGGGGTCTGCTGGTCCGATTCTTGCGTCATCCCAGCTTAAAGCCGATAAATTGCTAGAAATCCCCAAGGACCTAGACTTTATCTCTCACTGAGCTCACTTGACGTGCACTTTTGCATCACACTGCTGTAGCTACATTGTCAGCTGCTAGCTAATTTTAAATCTGGCTGCAAGAACATTCACTTTTAGCAGGCGCACTGGCCGACATTCGCATGCTTGCACATTGGCCGACCTTGAAATGTTTTCATGGAGATCACTCACCTTCGCAATTCGTCTCTCTGTCCCTTGTTGCTGCTTACAAATGCGCGAACATCATTTTCGACTGAAAACGCAAATTCCTCATCTGCGACACCCAAATAGCGACCTGACAGATCCAGCTTGGTAGCTATAATTGTTCACATACGCGAAGGTCAGCGAGCACACACAAGTCGCCTTGCTCCGCGACTTTACTCAATAAGTCAGTTTTGTGCAAAAACAAAGACACCGTCGCCAGAACAGATTTCGGCGTTTTTCTCACTTTCGGGTCACTTGATTTCACCTCCTTCTGACACCTCGCTTTTGTCTTTGGCGATTCAACCTGCGCGTTGTCTTGATTCACCTGTCCTCAGGCTCTGTTTTTTGGCTTTCGCAATTTTTCTGTGACTTTTAAGTCCGTGCAGAACGACCGCTTGCGTCGCGCGATAGAACATCCGGAACGCACGTCGGCGAGCTTGCGTTCCGCGAGCTGTCAAACAAGCTGACGAACTGAGTTCAGTCAATAAACAGATAATATGGGAGCAAGCACGAAAACTGGGAGATTTGCCGTCGGGTTCACAGCCGTGGGCTTCCTTCTCGTCTTGACGGCCTTCGTGTCGCCCTACTGGCTGCAGACGGACGGAAAACTGACGAATCCCAAGTTCACGAACCTCGGTAAGCGCTAAATTTGGGAAAGTTACCACACCCATAGCTCCCCGAATGCCCAAACAAGGTCCGGGGGGGTCATCGTCGAGGACCTCGGCGCAAACGGGAGCTTCAGAGCGGGGTTTGGCTGCTTCCCTGACCCCCCGGGGGCGTTTTTGAGTCAATAAGGGGGAGACTCTAATGCAGTGTTTTGGTTGCAGGTCTGTGGGAGGTGTGTTTCAAGAACTTCCGGGACATCAACCGGTGGTACATGACGCGGTTCAACGGATGCATGTGGGTGTTTGAGGAGGAATACTACATCATCCACGACTACCTGCTCCCGGGATTCTACATCGCCACTCAGTTTTTCTTCACGCTCTGCTTCACCCTATTGTTGGTGGCTGCACTCATGACAGTGCTCTTCTTGGGCTGCAGCAAAGATAATGATCGTTACATACTCCTATTGTTGTCAAATGGTGCGTGTCTGGTGGCATCGGGGCTCTTTGGCTTCATTGCCTGCGTCATCTTCGGTCTGTACGGAGATTCGCGTGACTGGATGCCGAACTGGGAGCACAACGGAATGGGATGGGCCTTCGCACTGGGCGTCATTGGATCGTTCCTCCTCTTGCCGGCGGGAGTGCTGTTCCTGGTGGAGGGCAGACGGGTCAAGTACAAGCGTCTCAACGAAATAGGTAACCGAGAAGCGGGTGCCTACAGCATGGATACAAGGAAATATGGTCACAATACTGACATTTGAACGAACTTCACACTCGATATAGTGTTATAATTAGGGAATAGGATGATTTGTAATAACTTGACAAAGCCAGCGTAGGCCAGATTCGCGAATCTCATGGCGGTCGCGCACAGCCATATCAAATTTTGAATATCAATGAAACAACGCAGAACCGTGACAATGCACAATTTGCCTGCATTACTCCACATTCCGTCCAAAACTTAGGTGTAAGAAATTTTGAGTGTTTATCGAAACGTAATTCTATTGATTTCCATTGATCAGCGGGAAAATAAATCTAAATCGAATATTGAGTCGTGGCACAACCAACGGAATTTTTAAATGAGTTATTAGGGTTTACTCTAGTTACGCTTAAATTTTTACAAAGGAGTCCCTCATCAATAAAACACTTGGAAAAAATTCCCATCAACACCAAAAACAGTGAAGACCTTTGATAGATGACTCGGGGGGTCAGCGAAAAATCCCACGGAATTTCTGTTTTCTCATTGATTTATTCCTATGTTTCGTATATAACGGTAGGTATATAAAGGAATAGCTCATAAGTGTTTTCTATCTAAATTCAATTTTTTATTTTCAAAGAAAATTTTCTGGCTCAATTTGGAGGATGTGTTACTTCATTGTATGGACCAAGGGGATGTATTGTAGCTGATAGGTGATTCAGAATGACATCATGGGGCGCAGAAAAGTCTAATCGTTCCAAGTTTCGAAGAAATTCAAGTCCGTAATTTAGCAGGCCTAAAACTTCAAAGTAGGAGTTTTTCCTGAGGAGAAAAGTTTTGCTGATAGTCTACTATATTTTATTTCAATTTGAAGATTTGAAATTTTTTCCTTAATGTGACAGTGTCGAGGAAGTTTCACATGGACGGTTATTCAAATTCGGGTTCTCGCATTTAAAAGAACCTTTGACTTAAATTTTCTGGTTTATTAAATTTTATTTCTTTCTGACTTTCTTTGAAATTTAAATTTGAATTTCAAGATTTAAAATTGTGACTTCATTAGAGCCTTAAATAAATACTTTCTACGAAACCTTTTAAGAACTTAGATGAGAGATGTCATAACTGCGATAATATGAACAAGGAAATTACCCAGTTAGAGTATGCCTTGGGCTACACGGTTGCGTAGACAGGGCGATCGCACTGGGCAAGTTCGTTAGTATGAGTGCCTACTAAGTAGTCAGAGACTTTTAAGAGACGACGACGAAACGCACAAGAGAACAAGCAACATCTTAAAAGATATATTTAAAAGTGTTCGTGACTCACATCTACATCAAAACACCATGCAGAACTCAGATCTGATTTCGGGCGTGCCAAAAAATTTCGAGTAAGTCAGTTTGTGGTGGAAAACCGTCGGAAAAGCACGAAAAATCGAGTCAAAGTGAGTGAAACTTTTGAGCGAGACCTCCGTACGCCATTTTTGCCTCGATTTCACCTGTTCTGGATATTCTTGTTGGATAATTTGCGATATCCATTCGGAGTCGGTTGGGATCTGGTCTCGGGATCGGAATATTAATGTGCGCTTGTTCCAATTAGATCGACGGAGGGCAATTAGATCATTCCTCGGCCACCGACAATGCAATTCCAAGAGTCGGTTGTTCATTCAGTGCAAAATATGCGAGGTTCGTGAAAAGAAGGTGTTGCCTGGCTGCAGTGAATTAGCTTAGTCGTACGTGGAAGTTTGTGTACGCGGCCGCTTTATGAATGAAAAGGAAAAGTAGTAAATTGTAGAGTCCCGAGAGAAAGGGCGCGAAATCTGGAAACTGCAAGGAAACTCGCCCAGTGAAAAATGTGAGAATTCGCGATAAAGTTGTACCTTCTGGAATTCGCATTGTTCGCAGAATAGAATGGGCCTGAGATAGCCACAATGGTGATGTGTGTGACAAGTCTTTTCCATGTTTGAAAAATGTCATTGAGTTCTCATATGCAACAATTTTATTTGACGTGAACAATAGAAGCTAAAGTACCTGTAGCTGATAACTACATCGGGGTTTCCGTTGAGGCGTCATGCCGTGCTGGAATCATTTGGAGGGAGTCTCAAGAGCTCAGAACTATTTTTTTTCGAAAGGGAAACTTGCTGAAAAATAATTAGAAATCTTCGTCCATAAGGAAATCTTAATTCCATAATGACAGTCTTGAATCGTGATTGTAGGGCTCAGCTTGGCTAATGAAAACCCCAAAAATTTATTCATTTTCTCAAAGCCCTTATGATGCATTTTAAAATGTTAAATTTTAATTCTTGTGACCTTGACAGTCATTACTCATAAGCTTTCGTTTTAGTACAAATTTTAAAAATCAAAAAGCCCTCATTTTACACTCGGAGTTTTAGTTTTCACTTTTGTTCTAGTAACCAATCCTACTTCAGTTTCCTAAAGGCCAAAACGAAATTAATAAAATCCAGACTCGTTTGAGGAAAGTAAAGGAAAATGTACTGAGGTATCAGTTCTACATAGAAAGTAAAAAGAGCGTTCTGAAGACAAAGTTTTGCAACAAAGCTAATAAATAGGCGTCCCCGACCTTTCCGTTAGGCCTCTCGCTGCCTCAGAAAGGTATTCCACCATGCATATCAACGGCCCGCACAAAACCAACACGTGAAAAGTATGCAGTGAGTTGTGGGAAAATTATCATCTACGGTATTGTTTGGTAACTCCGCGGCGTATTCAGTTGCCAGCAGTTAGTACGGTGCTAACAATCGCATGCAAAGGTGGGTCACGAAGGGGGTTGTCGCGGAGACTTTTTTCACTCACCACAAATCCACAAGACGAAGTTTTGTTCTTTTTCGTGTGTCAATTACATAATTCGCTGGTGGCTTCGGCAAAATGGATAGGAACAATGATATAAATAGCTTCAAGTGAGTGCAGTTAAAATTAGACAGAGGCTCGAGTGCGTACAGAACGACACGGGAGGCAGCAAAGCATGAAGGCGTTTCCAAATGACAAAGTTTCATTCACGTCAGAGTCCCGTCGCCCTCTCAAATAACCCGATGATTTTTCAATTTGCAGAAACATGAAACGTCGATCTTTGGCCGGGAGCTGCGGCGTCGGAGTCTTCGTGATTGCCTTCTTGGGCATTTGCGTGGCCTTCGGGACGCCCAGCTGGCTCGTGAGCGACTACAGAATCACGGGGGCGAAGCTTGACCGTCTGGGTCTCTGGACTCACTGCTTCAGGTCCCTCCCCGACATCAACGATGACTACCAGAGGAGATTTTTCGTGGGTTGCCGGTGGATCTACGACCCATTCACAACTGGATACGACGAAATCCGGGGCTTCTTGCTCCCACGTAAGTCGCCTAGTGACCGTAGTAGGACGCGTTTTATCGATTTTCGTTGCAGCGTTCATGATTGCGACGCAGTTCTTCTTCACGCTGGCCTTCATTGGGACCCTCGTGTCGCTGGTGTTGGTGCTGCTGTTCTTCCTGTGCGCCGGACCCGACCAGAAGAAGTTCGTCCTTCTCATTAAGGTACTGATTTTAAAGGTTTTTATCCCAGAAAAGTCACTACCAAAATTTTAAGTGAAACTATTCTTGTAACTCCGAGTTTTTGGCTCCTAATTCTGAATCTGAAGTGAAGGAAATCGGGTTTAATTTTTGGTTTAGTGTTTGAAATCTTTTTCATGATTGTAAAATGCTTTGGTGCCCACATTAAATCACCTTAGTATTTTTAAAAATCAACAACCTACAAAATACTCGATTTTTTAGAGATTTAAAGATTTTTCAAGAGAGTTTCCTAGATGAACATGTGCTGTCTATGTAAGCCTTAAAATGAATGTTACTTCAAATTAGGACCTTGGACCTCGAAACTTAAAATTATGTGAATTTCGTCCTTTCAAGGTCATCGGGTACCTCCAGCTCGGATGCTGCTTCTGCAGTGCCATCGCAGTCATCGTGTTCGCCTGCTTCGGCAACAAGAACAAGTGGATGCCAGACCACGCCAACAACTGGTTCGGATGGTCCTTCGTGGTGGCCGTCATCGGGGTTGTGGCGTGCGGAATCTGTTCAGCACTTTTCCTCACCGAAGCCAGCGTGCAGGCCAGAAAGAGACGAATGATGAAGGAGTCGCAGTCCCGCTTTGAACTCGAGCACGAAACGAAAGCTTAAAATTTTCTCAAAACGAGTAACGAATCCGTCCCCAAATGCATTCCATAATCTTTGTGCACTCAGAAGAATTCTCATTCTCGAATACTCTGTGAAGCAGAAACCCGTCCAAGCACTTTCCTTTTCGCCCAGAAAGTGTAAATAACAGTAGAGCACAAGCAAAGCCAATTTTTAAGTAGTTAAGTTAGTTCTTAGGATAGACGTCCACTGGCATCAGAGTCACTGGATTCTAGTGCTGCCTTGTGTAAGATACAGAAAGGTCAAACGAGTAGTTTCTAAGCCGAATTAAGTTAGCTGTTTAAGCCTTCGCGTGCATGAACTGCATTTTTGAAGATTAAATAAATTTTTTACAAACACTACGCAGCCACTTTAGAGAAACGGCGGAACGAAATTCAAACTGGTGGCGCTGTTTCCGTGGCGGCCGAAACGGGAACTATACTTTGACATTTCGGAATTCTGCAGATAATATTTATTGTGATTCTTTTATCGATGGACTGAGCGAAAATGCGCAAGTTATCAATGCTATTGACGTTCCTGGTGTCGCTGCTGGCGCTGTGTCAGGCCCGAAAGCACAAGCTGCGGGTCGAGAATGACGGGCGACAATATATTCCACTGAGCACTTTCGGACTCTTCACTGGAGGCTACCTGGATGTGAGATTATACGACTTTAGAGTGGAGAAGGGCCTGGAGGGCAACACGTACGGGCTCTCGCTGGACCGCACCCGCTCCGACGCCATGAACCCCTACCTCGACATCTCCCAGACCGAGTGTCTGCTGCACAAATCCGCTTACACTCGCGCTGACGGGCACCACTGGCCCCTGATATTCTTCGTGATGGATCTGAAGGAGAAGAAGCTGCACGTGAACGCGTCCGAGGACTGGTACAACATCCGAATTCGGACGAACAACAAAGACGTCCCGATCCAGACTAGCTCGGCGGAGAAGGACGTGGCGTACGAGCCCATCGAGATCTCGAGTGAGCAGTCCAAGGACCCCATCTACATGCTGTACGGCTTCAACTTCACGGTCTTCGTGGACGTGAAGGGCCAGGAGGGGCTCTACAACCTCTACTTCCACAGCTGCCCCGCCTACAAGTCCGTGTCCTACAGCATGGAGTTCAACGTCGAGATCGAGGAGAGCAACGCTGGAAACTTCCTCTCGGCGGGCGAGATCCCCCTCCCGGCCTTCTACTTCATGATGTCGCTCCTGTTTCTCCTCACGGGCGTCTTCTGGGTTACGATGTTGAGGAAGTCGAAGCACCCCGTTTTCAAGATCCACTTTGTCATGGCTGCCCTCGTGTTCCTCAAGTCGCTCTCCCTGCTGTTCCACGCCATGAACTTCCACTTCATCCAGGTTCTGGGCGAGCCCGTGGAGACCTGGGCCGTTCTCTACTATATCACTCATCTCGTCAAGGGAGCCGTGCTCTTCGTTACGATCATTCTGATCGGCACTGGCTGGACCTTTATCAAGCACATTCTGGTAAGTGAGTTCTTACTCCAAAGAACCCTAGTAATAACTCTAAATAACATTGCCACATCAGCAAATTTCAAGACTGCAAATAGTCTGTTGTCCTGCTTTTCAAACCCTAATCTTTGGAGGCCTTTCCTCCATAATTTTAAGGGAGATTAAAAATTTTTGGGGCTTTCTTGGCCCAATTTTCTCCTGATTTATGGTCCCTAAATTTTCTTATCGAGGCCCTTTGGGAAAAATTTAACCCAAATGAAGGTCAATTTCTCCGAAATTATGGGAAGAAAAATGTTTGTGGCCACCTTAATTTTTTTCGAACCCTTTTCTCCGAAGAAGAGGGAATAAGAATATTTCTAAACCTCGTAGAACTTGTTTGGGGTCTCTTTATCTCAAAAATAGGAAACATTTAAGGGCCCATTTTTCCTCAAACATGAGCCAGACTTAATTTCTCGTCTACTCCACAGGCCGACAAAGACAAGAAGCTTTTTATGATCGTGATCCCGCTCCAAGTGGTGGCGAACGTGGCAGAGATCATCCTGGCTGAGAGCGAGGAAGGCTCAAAGGAGCACAGCACGTGGAGGGACATCTTCATCCTCGTCGACTTGCTCTGCTGCGGGTGCATCCTCTTCCCCGTAGTCTGGTCCATTCGCCACCTCCAGGCCGCCTCAGCCACCGACGGCAAGGCCGCCATCAACCTCCGCAAACTCAAGCTTTTCCGCCAATTCTACATCATGATCGTCTGCTACATCTACTTCACTCGCATCATCGTCTACTTGCTGAAGATCACGGTGGCTTTCCAGTACACGTGGTGCGACGAGCTGTTCCGCGAGATGGCCACCTTCATCTTCTTCGTGCTAACGGGCTACAAGTTCCGACCCGTGCCACAGCATCCCTACTTCACAATGGGGGATGACAGTGACGACGACGAGGTGGAGATTCTGACCCAGACGGGAGTCACGGAGGGACTCAGCAAGTTGACTAACAGGGCACAGAACTTTACGATCGTGGAGCACCACAATGACGAGGAGGAGCGGGAGACCTTGATAGAGAAGCGGGAGTCCAGTCACGAGTACGATTAGACGCACGAGCTCTTTATGATTCGCAAGACTTTCTAGGAGTGTAGAAGACGTTTTCTTATATCTGATATCTCGCTATGTATTGTATTTCTAGAGTCATAAATAACTTAAATATGTCAGAATAAAGGATCGCATTGCTAGAACCAGCTCTAGGTTTTTTAGGCTCAACCATAAATTTAAGAGACCTTGGTGATCCATAGGAGATCCTAGAAATCCGAAATGAGAAGTCTAGATATCAAGAGTCTAGGGTCCTAAGAACTCTGGAATTTCGCTCTCTTTTTATTTCAAAAGAACCTCAATAAGTTTTCCTTTGGTTATCCTTGAGTCTAAAATTGAGACCTCGAAACATTTCTCGAAAAAGATATACCTCCGAGGTTTAAGAGGTAAATTCAGAATGCCTTTCTAGAGTGTTGGTCTGGTCTATTGAACGACTGGACGACCTTCCTTGTTTTAGGCTGCTTCCTCTTTTGAGGCCAAGACTGACAGACTTCAAGTCAACGTAGATTTTATTGATCAAATATATAGTACGTGCAACAATTGCAGCTGAAATACAAAAAGACAATGATTGCTCGACAAATTAAACCTAACGCATGAAAAGTTGGACGGCTTTTCCTGTTCCTAAACCTACAAGCTGATAAACTTCACTCTGGACGGACTCGTGAGTTTGGGAGATTCTAAGTAGTTCCCTCAGCGCTTATATGTACCCGCCCGACCGCGAGTACCCTGAGTGGGGCGTATGGAAGCCGGACTGGGGCTCCTGCTCCTGCATCTGCATCACGAGGTTCTTCGCCTCCCTGCGCTGCTCGTACGAACTTCTGGACTCCTTCAGTAGCAGCAGAGCTGACATGGCGAGGATCATGAAGGCCACGACTCCACACGAGTATCCCCACGACAGGACGTTGAACTTCGGGTACATCAGCCAGTCCCGTCGGTAGGCGTTTCCACCGAAGATGGCGACTCCCACGAAGAGCAGGAACGACGAGGCCCCGATGCCGACACAGGAGATGGTGGAGAGGAGCCACTCGTAGCGCAGGACGAGGTGCAGGGGCCAGCGACAGACCTCGCAGGCCATGATGGTGAGCGAGCCGAACGTGAGGACGAAGGCCAGAGTCACGCAGGCCTGGACTAGCAGGAGCCAGCCCGGCAGCAGGTACTCTCGGATCACATAGTACTCCTGAAAAGAGCTCTTGAGTCACGAAAACGGGAGAAGAAAGACGACATTTACATGGCTGAAGATGTGATGGCATCCGTCAAAGAGCTTCGGGAACTGGTAGTTCGGGTAGCGGAAATCCTTGAAGCAGTACTGCCAGAGACCCATGTGCTTGAAGCTGCTGAAGGACTCTTCGTAGGACTCGATCCAGTAGGGTGCGCAGAAGGCCACGAGCAGGAAAATACCCCCGATGTAGGCCAGAAGTGCACCAATTACGAGGGCATCTGGATGGGCGACAGATTAATCTCATTAGCGACCTACGGAGCGGCTTCCGGGGCCGTCCAAATCGGAATTTACTCACTTGAGGCCTTGGGGTAGTTGTTCTTGTCCTCGTCTGTCGACTTCTGGGACATTTTCTGCTAAAATTCAAACAAAACAGGACGAACTAAAATGTCAACAAGTTAGACAACGCCTAAACTGATTAAAGGCGACGCTTTACCTCTTGTATACTACTTCAAAATACCCGTTACGGATTGTCAAACCTCGAACTTTCCAGTGGTTTTTCAGGATTGCATACTTTCTAGGTCAGGACTCAGGACACCACTTTATAACTCAGGTAAAAATCTTTTTTACCGTTTTTATTTCTTTCATTTCATTTTTTTAAAGAAAATTAACTGATTTCTTTTTTAAAAAAAAGGGAAAAATATTTGCGGACTTCCAGGAACGCCTTGACGACCAATAGGCCTGCGAAAAGTTCCTCTCAAATTAAAAAATAATAATCACTTAAAAGCCAATTAAAGCAATTATCGTTTGCTGGTTTCACGGAATTTCTTTTCTCCTCTTGTTTTTCTTTGGAACCACGCTTTCCGTCCTCGCGTGCTCCAGCCCAAGAGCCCATACTGGGACGAGCTGCGAACAAAAAAATGTATTCATTAAGTGAGAAACTTCATTACAATTAAAAATTTTTTCTTCTCGCTGCTTCTTGTAAAAACTTTGCGTGCTTTGTCCCTCGCCGTCGTCATCGTCCCCATTCCTTTCCTTTGTTATTTTTTTCTCCAAAATTATACATTTTATTGCAGTTGACAGCACAGTTCATGGACTGAGTTAAGTTTTATGAAGTGCAGATTTTCTATGTCTTTCCGCTTTTCGCCAGGGCCGTACTTAAGGAGCCGTTCAAATATTAGTTGCCTCATACAATAGTACTTGAACCTTCGAGCATGGAAATTTTTCAGGTCGGTCGGTCTTCTCATGGAGTAACAAACCGAGCAAAATTTTCAGCCAATTTTCGTGGAAGTCTTGATTTGAGATGACTCGAATCTCCCAAAGTACTTAAGTCCGGAGGCTCATCTCTTAGTGGATGTTTCTAGGGGTCCCTCTAGTGATCGTCACCAAAGATGGAGGCTCTAGCCCTTGTACTTTGGGAGCTAGAGAAAATCGATTTTTTTGAAATTTTTGTATGGGACAATTTCACCAAGATTTGGTTTTCTCTAGCTTCCAAAGTACCGGGGCTAGAGCTCTCATCTTTGGTGACGATTACTAGAGGTACCCCTAGAAACAGCCACCGGAGCCTCCGGACTTAAGTACTTTGGGAGATTTTTTTTCAATCCAAGTAGGTCTCAAACCCCTACTTCCAAGAAAATTGGCTAAAAATTTTGCTCTGTTTGTCCACTCCATAAAAAGAGCGACCGACCTGAAAAATTTCCATACTCGAAGACTTAAACCCCTTTAAAACTCTTTCCAAAAATTTTTGGGTCGAACATAATCGGAAAAATTTTAATTTACGATAAAAAAGCAAAATATTATAATATTTTTTGAAGCTTTAAATTTTCAATTAAAAAAAATCGTTTAAATAAAACAAATTTTTCTGGGTTCCTGAAATTTACAACAAGAACACTTCTGCTCCCATCCCTGCTTTCCACACGAACTTAAGGCGCTCATCCTGCCACGAGAGATTTATGATGACCTTTGTTAAGTCCCCGTCCTCTCCCTGGGCTCTGCCAAGGACTTTGCGAGCAGACGATTCTCTTTTCCAGTTCAGAGCTCCCCAAACTCGTTGGTCAAATGGGTCAGCGAGAACAAAGCATTAAAATCACGTTAGCTCGACTCGACTGCGGTGCCTTTGTTTCTACGTGTAGGCGCATTCCCTGCATTCTAGCTGTAATTCGGCGTCCGCACTAAATCATCGTTTCGCTGCTCGAGCTCAGTATCATGTTTTCACCTGTTTGAGATGTCGACAACGCATGTTTCTCTACGCGGCGGCCAGCGCCACAACAAGCATGCGGAAAGCCGACGCTCGACTCACGAAAATGCAGCCATAAAGCGCACGAAGCAAATTAAAAGAGCAGCCGCGCTAAATGTCGGCAATTTCGTTACTTTTTTCACAGCGTTGTATCACTAAATGTCGGCCGCCTAGCAATGGATGGTATGAGATTTATGTGACACCGGGCTTGGTGGTGGAAAATAATTGCCGCGTGCATTTGTTGGGGGAGGCCACGTGAGAATTTGGGCGGCGAAGGTTGGTGCAGCGGATTGGGGCAATTATTTCGTTGAAGTATCCGTATTGCGACATCGGGAGCTTTAATTAAAACTAAACGGCATTGTTAGAGACGACTTTGATCCCACCAACTATTTTGAGTCTCTATGGGGCTTAAACGGCTTACATTTGTACTGCTGTCGCGCCAAACCTTCAGTTACTTTGAAACATTTGGGTCGGGGATTTTCACTTAAATATTTTTGCTAAAAGAGTCAATTTTTGGATGACAATTTGGCAAGAAATTATTCATGAAAAAAAGCTTGGAACTTTGGAATTTTATTTCGTCTAAAAGGGTCTGAAATTTTAGATCAACCGAAATTCCCCTTATAAATTGGCCAATCTCCAGTGGTAAAAAACACTCAAACGCTGAACGGTCTTAGGAGCCTACAAAAGATTATTTACCCTTTCTGGCAGAAAAAGAAAAATTGAAAAAAATCGTCTAAGAAACTCAAAAAAATGTCATGTCTTAAAGTTTAAATGCCTTCAAATCTTGAAGCCAAAATCCTCAAGGAAAATCAGACAGGAAAAAACCTCAAGAAATAGCTCCAAAGTCACGAGAAACAGTCCTCAAATATTCAAATACAGTTAAAGAAAATTGGATTACATGTAGATGAATTAATTAGTTGAAGTACCAATCAAAAAGTTTCTGAGCCGGAACTGAACGTTTCCCAAAAGAAACAGACAATCTAATAAAATAACTCGTGTCTACACAATGCAAGTAAAACTTACACAAGCGACATTCCAGGAACTTGTTTCGTGCTCTCAACTCTGCCAGCATGCTCGACATCCCACATTCCAGCTCCCATCTCGTTACCCACTCACCCACTGGGCTAGAAACAAATCACGGAAAATATTCATGATGACACAATGTTGTTGTGCCTTGCTATCTCTCTCTCCATTTCTGGCCGGACAAGCAAGATACCCCCGCATCGTTGAAACTTTGTCTGGGATCTGGAACGAAGAAGGGTTCGACTTCTTCACTCCATTGTTGCTTAATTATTTCTGCTACTCCTAATGAATCGCTCATTTCGCCGTGTCGTAAAACCGTGTCGAGTCTCAGAGCCATCGGTAATAGACAGTTGAGTGTTAATTAAAAGGAAGACGCCGAAAGTAACTGTCCCTGCGCGGAACATCCCAGGTAGGAGCCGTTATAAAATTAATTAAATCTGTTTGCTGCAGCAAGAGCCCTCTCCTGGTGGCTGGTACAGAGCGAGAGAGAGACTTTAGTGAATCCATTATGAAATTAGGTGCTACCTGTTGCTCCGAGTTTATGATGCAGAGCACTCTTTTACGGCCTCTCTTGCACTGTGGTGTGCTTCGGGAGGTCAACGAGATTACTTTTCATTACCCAGCTAAATTGATTGTAAAGCTTCGCCGTCAGCCACCCCGCTAGAGCGCAATCACTCCTCTTTCGAAGCATAATCTGATTACTTGACACTCTGTCTTCATTTCGATTGGATCCCCTGGCCGCAAACTAAACACGCAGCGGGTCCGGATCAAGTCCGGGGTCTCAGTATTGTTGTTGTAATTTTTAAAAATTTTTAAGATACTAAAAGAAATTTTAAAGAGAAAAATTTTTAAAAGAAAGAAGACTTCTTCCAGCGTGAAAAAATTTGCCGATCCGCCATTTTTCGTTTGTGTACATCTTTTTCCCGTTCAAATTAAAGTAAAATTTGGAGAGAGAAAAAACATTTCTGATTGACCCGGCCCTTTCAAGTTATTTTCCAATCTCCCCGTGCAGGGAGACTTGCGAACAAAAATTCTCGCCTCGCGGGGAGACTTGAGTCAAGCCACCACAGGCCTAAACCAGACCTGAAGTAAAGGAGCAAGAGCCAAAAAAAATTGTGTACAATTAGGAGCCTTAATTAGGGTAAAGTTCTAATTATGGAACACGTCGAATTGTGGAACACCTTAAGTAATTTTGCTCTTACGCCCTCAGGACAATGCTTTTCCCCCCTTGAGTTATATTTCTGAACTTGTAATTTTTATTCCTATTTTTTCCAATTGAAAAAAAATTTCTATCTCAAAGGTTGCATGAATGAAAAATTTTTGTCTAAAAATAATACAAATTTCTTAAGAAATGGCGAATTTTAGATTATTTTTCTTAAGGTTTTTAGGTATCTTAAAGTAAGTGTAAAGTAACAAAAGTGGTATCGTCGTTTAAGTTGGGCTCTGAGTTTTCGATTAAGCCTACTTTTGAGTCAATCAAGCCCATATTAAGGGAGTAACGAATGTTCAAAAAATTCTTCTTGAATGTCGAATTGTGGAACATGGAGGGTCGAATTGTGGAACAAGGGAACTGAACCTTCGGGAATAGCGGAAAACAAGGGAATCGGATGGAACTTTCACTCCCTCTAACTCCCTTAATATTAAGGGGATCCATCTGGGATTTTTTATGGGGGTACATTAGGGATTGAAAAAGCCCTCCACCAAACCGGAAGTTGGCCTGCCGCCATCTTGGATTTTAACGCTTGAAAAAGTAAATGCATGGGAGTTGGCTCAGAAAATCATTTATTACTGCGTTATCTTACGAGATAGGACCCTAGTTGCTTTGCAGCTTTGTTAGAAAAAACTTCAAATAATTTTTTGATATGCTTAGACTAGTTATAGCTCTTAAGGTACTAGCGTGAGAGTCGTGCAAAGTTGAAAAACGAAAAAAAAGTTTTTCTTTATTTTCTGGTGGCGCCCTCTTTTGAGATAAAAAATTGTTACTTGCACCAAAATTGCACGCTAACAATCTCTTTTGAAAATGCTATTAATCGTTTAGAACAAATGCTTATTGCGGCCAGGAAAAATCAAAAACTAAATTTAAGAGATTTGTTCTTTAAATTTCAAAAAATTCCTGTGGGCTTATTAGAGAGTAAATTTCCAAAACTTAACATGTTTTGTTAATGACTAGTTAAGGACTACCTACACATAAAAAAATCAATGACCTATCTAAAGGGAGAGCTGAGTTAGAGCTTAGTCAATATTTGCTCTTCTCTCAGGCATACCTGGGTACGACTTCCTACACATACTGCCCAATTTCTTCGTCCCCTTAAAAGATAAAAGTGTGAAGTTTTGAAAGTATGTAATGGACATTTGACCAATCCTAAAACCACATTTAGAACTGAAATTGACTTCCGGTTCAGTCAGCATAGTTGATTTCCGGTGAGATATGAGTGCAAATTTTGACTGAGCTCTAATGCAGCTCTCCCTTTAGATAAGGCATTGATATTTTTTGTATAGATAGTCCTTAACTAGTAATTGACAAAACATGTAAAGTTTTGGAAATGTACCCTCTAATAAGCCCACAGGAGTTTTTTGAAATTTCAAGAACAAATCTCTTAATTTTAGTTTTTGATTTTTCCTGGCCGCAATAAGCATTTGTTCTAAACGATTAATAGCATTTTCAAAAGAAATTGTTAGCGTGCAATTTTGGTGCAAGTAACAATTTTTTATCTCAAAAGAGGGCGCCACCAGAAAATAAAGAAAAACTTTTTTTTCGTTTTTCAACTTTGCACGACTCTCACGCTAGTACCTTAAGAGCTATAACTAGTCTAAGCATATCAAAAAATTATTTGAAGTTTTTTCTAACAAAGCTGCAAAGCAACTAGGGTCCTATCTCGTAAGATAACGCAGTAATAAATGATTTTCTGAGCCAACTCCCATGCATTTACTTTTTCAAGCGTTAAAATCCAAGATGGCGGCAGGCCAACTTCCGGTTTGGTGGAGGGCTTTTTCAATCCCTAATGTACCCCCATAAAAAATCCCAGATGGATCCCCTTAATATTAAGGGAGTTAGAGAGGTTTGAAATACCTTGCGATTTCCTTGTTCCACAATTCGACCACCCCTGTTCCACAAATGACACTCTGTTCCACAATTCGACCAAACCCAAAAACTTTAAAATTCAATAAAAACTCTTGAAAAAATTTTAGGGCCCTAAAATTTTTTTTCCATGTTCTTTGTTCAATTATCTATCCACTGACACCAAATTTGATCACTTTGAATGCCTGAGAGCCAAGTTATAAAATAAAGAAAATAAATAAATAAAATAAGGCCTTAAGTGTTCCACAAACGAACTTTACCCTAATGCCACAAGAACAGTTGAAAATCTCCCTACTATCCAGGGGAAAATAACAAAACTGGCTACGGACCTGGACGAGAAGACATTCCCGATTTAATTAAAAGCGTCGCCAGGCAATAGCGGAGGCTTCCCGAATCCACCTGCGAAGCGGTGATTTTTTGCGAGCATCCCACTAATAGGATTATGGTCTCCACTCTCTTATTATCCTCGGCTTTTGTGTGTCCGCCTGCCTACCTCCCGCTGCCTTTAATTTGCCGAGGACTCCGGAGTTACAAGGAAACGCTTTGCCGGAGGACGGGAACATTCCAGTCGAAATTCACGTCGGTATGCAAATGAGTCAACTACATTCCATTCATATTTTATTAAGAGCATGCATGAGAGGGAGGGAATTTTGTGCGTCTTCCATATAATGTTGAATCACATATTATCATATTTCATTTTGTTGATGCAGCACGCCTGTTTCTGGCTCTCTGGCTCACACACGGCTCCCGACGTGCGACAAATGTATGCATGAGGGGGCTTGGGCGGATTACGGTGGCTTCCTTCCCATGATCCCGGGATGAATGATGCCAAAAGGGGAGAAGAATGCACATGCATTCATTCATGGTGTGGTGCGAAGTTGTCTGTTACTACTAATTTGGGAGTCAACATGGAAGTGAGACCTTTTATTGCATCCTGCTAGACGGAGCTAAGTGTGAAGACAAACAGGGGGAGCACCCACGTAGGATTTGCATTAATTGAGAGCCGAGCGCCCGGGAATTTAATTTCCTCGGAGCGAAGGCCGTAATGAAATAGTTTCATCCAAGGATTTGGGATGTTTGGGAGCTTACAAATTTCAACATTTCGCCTGGAGTTGATAAGAGCTTGTTTTGGGCCAACTTTCTTTGGCAAGGGAAGTGAACTTCTGGTTCTCGTAGCTCCCATTTTCTTCCCAAATAAGGCTAAGAAAATATTTTTAGGGCCCTTTGGCACTTTTCTGGAGCTAGTTTCCCTCAGACATGCTCTCTGAGCCCTCTTTTCTCCGTTAGGAACCCCTTTGTACTTAAATAGAGGAACCAAGGCTTGAAAGGAGGTCTCATTGAAGTCTTGGTAAAAGGCGTTTCCTGGAAATTAAGGGGTCTTGAAGTTTTTAAAGGGGATTAAAGAGGTCTCGGGAAGCCTAAAGTCTTAAAAAGAGGTCTTTAAGAGGGTTGAAAATATTTCAAGAACCTTTGAAGCGAGGAGCCGAAACCTGCCAAAGAGATTCGGAGCCTCCAGACACCCAGACCAAATGGGCCACATTTATGTAAATACGCATCACAATCAAATAAAACAACAATGTCGAAATGCCTCGAAGTTCGATCTCGAATGCCAAAGCCAATATTGCAGCTCGTTTCTCCTCTCATCCGGCTCTTCAGTGCTCAACGATTACCCTCTCTAAATAATTGCATGCTGCCACCACGAACAAGTTTTCATTATTCTTAGCAAGCAACCCCCATTGTACTCCATGATTGTAACACTTCGAAGCTTGCACAATGTTGCAGGGCCCCAGAGACGCCACAGAGTGCTCCGATGTCTGTGTGTCTGAGCCCGGGACGGAGGCTCGAGTGGTTCCCAATTTGCTTTACTAACGACCCATTCATCGAATTTCAATTGGGGAAAAACACAAGACTCCACATCTGTTTCCTCTGGCTGCCTTGCATATATTCGTTACATGCACCCTGAGCACGTTCAATTGAATTTAAAATGAGGCAAAAAAGAAGAGGAGCAATTGGAGCGAGTAAAATGGAGAAAAGAAACTGGCAAAAATAGAAATCGATGGCTTTATTTGACAGCAGCACGGCATTGAGTCGGAGGAACTGGGAAGCAGGAGCGTCGGCGGAGGGGGCCTCGTTTCATTTCTCCCTCCGCAGCTTCTTCTTCGAGGCCTTGACGAACTTTTCCGCGAACCCAAACTCCTCACTCACCTGCTCCGAGAACAGGGCCCCCACCGTCTCGACGTTCGCCAGCAGCTCCTTGATCTGAGGCAGCGTGGCCTGGGGCTGCTGGGCCGCCAAGTCAATGAGGTTATTGACCACTATGAACTGCTGGGCCAGCGCCGCGATCTTGGTCTGCGTGTCAGTGACGTTCTTCAGCACCTCCCTCTCCAGCTGGTCCGCCTGCTCGTGCACCGACTTCTCTGCCAGCTCCTCGAAGCTACTCCGGAGATCCTCCAGGTCGTTGTACCGGTTCAGAGTCTCGGCCAGGATGGCCGCGTTGCTCGCATTCACCTTCTCGTGGAGCTCAGCGACGGCTTTGTCTCTGTCTCCGTCGGCCTGGGAGGCTCCTAGCAGAGCTGCGAGCGTCACGAGGACAAAGAACAGCTGCAAATGAGTAAGTAATCCAGATTTATGAGCTGCTAAATGTAATCACGAACCTTGAACCCCATCGTTGTCTGCTGGAAAGTAATTTGAATCTAATTAAACAAAAGCCATGACATTCGTTTTTATAACAGCCATTTAAAAGTTTGAGCCGCACGTCCGTGCAAATATTCTAGAGTTCATTTAGAATCCGGGGCCTAGCTGCTTCTCGGAATGCGAAATGCTTCCATGCACAATTTGCCGCTCCATTATTCGGAAACGAGTGTAAGCGTGCCGGCAAAAGTTTCTCAACTGCATGACTCCGAATTATATTTTGATTTAAGCGATCAAGTGAAGCCTAGCAGCACGACTGTAGGCTCTGGAGCTGCACAGCGGGGCTCCGAAATTTGTAAACTATTACTCCTCAACCTATATCCTGACACATGCATTCGAACTAGACATCATGCGGAGCCAACATGGGGGCATTCTAGTTTCGCACTTCCCGATTGCCTGGCGTTGAACTAGGGTTAGTGTTTGTGACAGTCACGAAACGCGCTTTTGACGATTAATGTACATCTCTTAACCCTTTGCTGCTCGAGTGTGAGACAATTTGCTCCTCTACCCTCCATTTCCACTTCTCCTGGACTTTTCTGATGCCTGTAACTTCTTTATCTTTTATGCGATTGAGTTGAAAGTTTGGTATGTTATAGTTGACATCAAAATCTACAAATCGTGGAACTACAATGTGGCCCTATCTTCTAAGGGGGAGGAAATAGGGCTTCCAAAAATTTGCTTGAAATTTTTTTTCTACAGTATATGTCAAAAGTATAAGTCACATACCTTTGAAAAGTCAAATAACTGCTCTAAAAGACCTTAAAAAATGTTTTATATTGAAAGAAAAATTTTCGTGGAACATTTATGTGACCCTGTCTCCTAAAGAGGAGGAGATAGGGCTCTTCAAAATAAGATTAAAAAATTCCCCCAATTTTCTTCGTTAATAAGCTGAATACTCTTTACAGTACATGTCAAAAGTATGAATCACGTACCATTAAAAAGTTAAAAGACCATAATAAAATTTTTCGTAGTTCTTGACAGCCTTAAATGTTAACCTTAATACCAACATACTCGGACAAACAGACATTCAAGCTCTAGGCTGCTCTTTTGGAGTCCATTTCTCAGTACTCTTCATACGAAACTCGACGAGGCTCTGAAAAGAGTAACAATATTTGCCATTCTCAATACATGCAAGTCAAATTTGATTTTAATCTTTCTGAGGCTTCCATACATGCTCGGTGTAGTCATGCCGAAGGAAGGGATAGGTAATTCAGCATGCCAGAACCACATTTCGCTTTTTGTCGGAGCACAAAGCTGCAACACGAACATAAATTAAAGTTGGACTTGCATGAACTTTTCAGCATCGCAATGTTTTACAATTGGGTTACATTGCCGCAATATGAAGCTATTTGTACCTGCAACGCCTCGCTTGCAAATGAGGAATTCGCCTCAAAATCTGCAAAGGAACGTAAAATTCGGGTCAGAGGGCGACTTTCAATCGATAAAGTTCTTCGTGGAGGCGACCGGTTTCTGGAGTTGGGCGGCTGTGGTGCCAAAAACCCGCAGACGGACAAATAGCTGTAATATTTCTCCCGTCATTAGAGACTGTGGTGCAGAAAAAAGTCATAAAATCCAAGTTTATTCATCTGTTATACAGTGTTTTACATTTTTCTTGCGAACACGGACGTCTCGTGGAGCTCGCCCGGTTACAGTCCTCCTTGAGGCTTAATTAAGACCATTTATCAGTATCACGTTGCCATGCTTTACGGCTCATGATGCTTTTTTACGGTGGAAGTACCTTAATTAACCTAAATTAAATTAGTCTTGCTCAGGTGCACCATGTCTCGCTCCGTTGTTGGCTGGCTCTCTCGGCATTTCATGCCATAAAATGTGACAGAATGCCGGTAATGGGAGCTGATGCAAGTTTAATTACGCTGAAGTTTATGGTCAATCCTGGAGATATCGAAATAGGAGATTATCATAAAAATCCGTTTTCACGGTACTTGGGCACATAACTGCGGCTTAAACGGGATGCATGAGTAATCCGAATGCGATACAATTAAATTTATAACGACCTCAATGTGCCGGAAGACTGTCTTGTTCTCAATCTCATTTTGAAACTGGAGTAGGGTTCTACGATTTCCCGGGAAATTGGAGATTTTTTTCTAGACGCAAAAACTCACCTAATGAACTTACCTCTTTGGCAAAGTCTTATTTTTTACCAACAATATTAAGTTCCTTTTCCAACGAAGTCTATAAATTTGCATTCAGAACTTGTTCGGGTTTTATAAAGAAAATTTTTGAAGCAAAAAAATTTCCTTCGTTTAGAATTGAAGATAGTCAGATTTTTTAAAAAATTTACTTCCTGTAAAAACCTACTTTTATTCTATTTGAAACTCTAAAACTTTTGTAGATTATTCATCTTCAAACTAAATTTCGTTTTCTTTGAAAATTTCATGGGAAATTCAAATAAAAAATTTTTAGGAAATTCCCGGGAATTTCGACTTCGAATCCCGAGACCAAACCCCTAGGATGAGGAATAAAGTTTCAATTGCGTTAGCAACAATCGAGTTGCCGTCCGTGAAAGCAATGCTGCATCGCAGAATCAGGCCCAACGACATGGAAGAAATTAGAGGCTATAAACGACGGAAACCGAGATTGAATTAGGAGCTGACAGACGGCACCAGGAAGACTACGGACACATTACTCGCTGACAAACTCGCTCTGCCAAGTTTCTTGCGAGTGGCAGCTGCTTCGTTCTTTTTCGCAAGCAAGCGATCCAGACAATTGAGGGATTTGAGAGTTGGAAATTTGATTTGTCGTCCTCGACGGAGACGTTAAATGGATGAGTAATGCGATTCGAGAATTTATGCAACTTCTGGGGATTCGAGCTCCGGGTTCAGAACGGTCAGGTACCGAGGAATCGCGGTGCTCTCTGAGTGGCATTGAAAGCGCTGACTCAGCCGCATACGCTCTTCAATAAAATAATGACATCATTGTTCAACAAGATGTTGCCAATAACATAACCATGAGAGCGAGCTAATAATAAGGTCGCCTATATTTTCTATCGCTCTTGCCAGTCTTGCCGCTCCTTGTTCCGCCGCGTCGATTCAATTGGGTGCAACGAAAAGACGACGACGATGATGACGATTATGCAGCACAATTTTCATCTCATTGAAATCTATATGTTTGGAAGAGTGCGGGAAGTTAAGCTTCCAGCAAGGACGCAAGCTGAAATATTTCTATTGCCTGCTGCAGCTTTGTTGGCACGCTTTGTTTCGACTTTCCCAGCCTTCCATAACTCATTATAGCTTCGTTTGCTATCGCAATGCTCATTTGATTTTTTCCCTATTTTTCAGAGACGTAACTGGGAGGGGTGTCATTGAACGGGTTATTTTAAAGCAAATTTTTAGCACTTTTTGGAAAGGTTTAATTTTAGAACCCTTACATTTCTTATTGATTTTAAAAAATATACCTAATTTTGAGTTTCAAAATATTATAGCAGATTTATAGCGATTTTTAAAGCCAATTTTCAGATTTCATAAAAGAATCTACGATTAAAATTAATTTTAGTTCTTAAGAGAACCATTTTAGGTAAGAAAAATAAGAGCATTTATTTATGGCAATTTTATAGCACGAGAAATTTTGATAGGAATTGAAACTGTAAATTTTCAAAATACCATTTTGAGTTGAAAAGTTGTTCAATGTTATTTATGACATGTTTATGGCAAACTCGGATTTTTTCAAAATTCATAGTTAAAAAGTTTTCAATGTTAATTTTCAAAAATTCCAACAAATCCCAAAAATTTAAATTTTAGCCAACAAAGTTATGTCACTGTTCTGTATTTTGCAAACCATTGCGAAATGGGACTGCGCCTCCAGTAAGCCCACTTGAGTAATACAATTGGAGGAGCATTTGAATTTTTGCCAGCAAACAGTTGGCCTTCGAGTCCGCTGCTCCATGCGAGTGGGATCGAGTGGAAGGTGAGAAAGAAGCGCACTAACGTCTAACGACCCAATCCTCCGAGTGCATGATGCCAATTTGGAGAAAAGCATTGAATTGCATGTCTGCCTCTAACGGCCTAATCAAATAACTTTTCACAAAGGATCCCTCAAAAAGTTGTAAAACATTGATCAAACAACTCGAGAATGCGGTTCAGTGGCCTGGAGGCGCTCGAGCATGCATGCGATGTGCAAGAGGGAAATCGAAGCAGAAAGTAAACACACAAAGGGAAAACTTTAAGTGAAGAACCATTACAACTGCATACAGAATAAAAGGTTTTGTGCTTGCAGACAAACTTAAATTAGCCTAACAAGCCTTGTACACAACGCAGTAGGACGTCTGCATTTTTCTTTGCTTTCCTTTTCTTCGCAAACTCTTGCTCAGTGCGCCAAAAATAGGCCTCACTGCAGTCGCTCGACTTGCGACTTTCGTACGACCCAGATCCGGAGTAATATTTTCCAATTGCTAGTTTCGGGCCAAATGAGCGGTTTCGCGTGCGCTCGTTCAAGTGAAAGTTTGAGCAAACAGCTCGCTAATCCTCCCTCGGGCCACCCACCGCCCAGTTAAAAGGAGATTAAACAAATTCGGTCCTCTTCCACATCCTATTCCGCTCACAGCATGTGCGCATTTTTAAATACAACATTTTAATCTACTTTCCCGGGCGGTACATCACGTTCAGCTTACCGCAATCAAGAATTTCAATTTGCCTAAAACTTCAGCCACAAAGATGCACGAATTCATCCATCGCAGGGAGGGTGTAGTTTCAAATTTTCATCCTTCATCACACGAGTGGCTTCGGGTGTCACTGAATATTGTGCTCACTTTATGAATTCGTCGTCGAGCTGAATGTGGTTTTGAGCTGCGGTCTTCATACATGCATGTTCGTCAATCTTTCAGACTACACAGTGGCTGCAAAAGTTGCCTCTTGAATAAAACCAACGGACCATTGAAGTTGAACTACTAGACATAATGTATAAACTTGTCGGACAAAAATAGTAGCTTAAATAAAAATCTATTAGATTATGGTTAACTAATAAGACCAAAGATATTGGAGGCCTGGACAAAATTCCCCATAAGCGCTCTACGAGGACCATTGGAGGGCTTTTTGGTAGACCATTGCTAAACGCTTCAAAGGACTCCCCGATTGTCTTTAAAAGATTCTTGAGGAGTTTTGCTGGAATTTCTAACAGAGGGGTCTTTTGAAGGCATCCTCCAGAGCTCCATCTGGGGGTCTTTTAAGGGCTCTCCAATGGTCTTCTAGGGGATCGTCTAATGACCTTCCAAGGGGCTTTTGGGAGGTATCCAAAAGCTCCCCCAGACGGTTTTGGGGTCATCAAAGAGCTCCACCAGTTGAGTCTCAATTTTTCCAACTAAACCAGAACCCTTGAGATCGTTCGGCCCACGGTGGTTGAAGTTTCGGTACCCACGCTGTCTGGCACATTTGATAAATTTCCTTCAAAGTCAACTGGAGCAAACAGCGAAGTAGGACACCGAAGAATTGAAATGCGTATTTCTCGGTGTCTTGCAAGTTTGACATTTTCATCCATCAAGACCGCAAGAGGGGGTTGTTAATGCAAATTGGGCCACACAAAGGACCCGAGTCGGGCCGCGCACAGCCTGCGCCAAACCTAAAATACCATTTCCCCCACAGCCATAAATTTTACGAGTCTGAAAAATTGCGCTTCCTGAGTCATAAATTAATTGCAATTTCGCAAAATTCACCCACGAAAGTGCCTCGCTAACGTCTCAATTGTAGAAATCAATGCGAACTTCGGTGCAAGATGTGTTAGGAAATATTAAAAGCGAATCAATATGGTCGGAGCAGATGGTGCACTGTATAAAAAATCCGTTTGGCAGCAGCTTCGGGGTCGGAAGTATGATGAACTGCTTCATAAGAAACGTGACGTGCTTTAATTTTCGGTGCATCGGTTCCTTCCGGATGATTGAGTCCAGTCTCTGATTTGATTAGACACGGTACTTGAGTGCATGAGCTGATAAACAAGTCGGGAAAGGCTTCACGAACAGACGCAGTTCTGGGAAAAATAATGAAAATTGAAGCTGGAGGTAATCGTCTTAATGAAGGAAGGAAAAGTTTCACCAAGTTTTAATTTTTACCTCACCAGATGCTGCACCACAGACGACACTTTGCACCTGCTCTCCACTCCATCCGAAAGTTTGGTCCCATCAAGACTCAAGAGACAGATTGCCTGACTGGCACGTATCGATTTCAGATCAAAACTTAATTCATCAAGGCCGTCAGAGGCACCCCATGGATGCGAGTATTTAGCGTCCGGTACAAACACACAAAATGCATTTATCACGGCTGACTTGCGCCGCATTGGGAGCCATCAAATCGGGTGCCGAGCTCGCATGAGCCGATGTTGACAGGTTTTCTCACTTTGCGAGCGCCCTCATCCCTCCCCCACTCGCTTGTATCACTTAGGAAACCACTTGAAACTAAATTGCTGCTAGGATGCCATCACGTAGTTAGGTTAGGTCACTAACCAGCGAGGGCAGAGTTGAAAAATTGCTAGGCTATAAATTGTGTAAACTCTGATACATGCGAGCGGATATCTACGAGATCAAATATTGAGTTATCACTTGACATTTGCCAGACAGGGTTCAAAGACAACGACTCTCGAAGCTCATGAAAAAGCATCGTAATGAATAAAATTGCAGGAGAGGCCCTGGAACACATCTCTGCGTCGGGTTGAAGGCTCAAGTAACCAGAAGAAATACGGTTTCATGTTTCTTTGTCTCCTCCCAGCCGCCTCCCGGCTTCCTGCTCCGCTTTTCATTACAATAAGCAGTTCATCGCAATAAAATCTTTTTTTTCCTCTGAATGTATCCTCGAACAATGCCGGGGATTAATTTACGAGATTCTCCGGCGTGATATTTTATTTTATGTTCGAACCCAAGGCTTTCCATGGCCGCTTTTTCCGATGCAGGAAAAGTCAAGGGCGTGTAATTTTCCACCTTCTGCATCAATCGACATACTGCGCTTCTTTTGAATCGTGGCCGGGCTGCGATTATGTCTCTGCGGTGGTGCTCGCACACACACACACGTCGGAGGGAGGAAAAGATTGCGGCTTGGTATCGGAAGGTCACGCCGACCGCCACGTGGTAATTTGGAATTCGATTGGCATTCACATAATAAATACATTGCGCTGTTTATTTAATCGATTACGTTTCCCTTTTGCGGTGTCTTCTTCGTGTCCTCCTCCGATTCGGTTCTTTATGGTGGCCCAAACATTCCTCGCACATCATTTACATCATCCTTAATGCGGTGGGTTGGAAAAGTGACAGGAAAAGACTCGAAATTGGGGAATCCAGAACTGCCTTCAAAACCAGACGTAATGGGAAGTTATGGCGTCCTTCTTCGTTCAATTTTTGGAGCAGCTGGTTTCAGGAATCACAATGAGTTTTTCTTGATTTTGGGGTTTTTCAATATCCAGACATTTCAGTCTTAAACCAGAATCGGGATCATGGCTGAACTTTCTGTCTGATTAAGGTCTTTATCGCAGGTTCTTTTACTTGCTAGGACTAAAATCAGCAGTTCCCGAAAAATTGTGTTGCGACCAAGACGGTTAGCAGCTTATCTCTGCCAACGTGTGTGATCATCCAGCTTTCTCTCGCGCACGGAATACCGACACACTTCAATCGGTTGTGTTTTTTTTATATTTCACCAACAACTTTTGTTGCATGCCTCCTGAAGTCCTCGGAGTAAAGTGAGAGACCTAGTTTCAATAGAGTCAAACACGATCTGAATAAATTCAAAAACCTTTAATTTTCCCACGTGAATCGTAAAAAACCGATTTCCAAAAAGAGGCCTCCACATTTGGAATTTCGGGAATAACTTCTGCTTGGGAGATCCGATTTTCAAAATTGAGAATTTGCTACAACTTTCATTCCTTTGAATATGAAAAAACAGACATTCAAATTTTTGAAATTGTTTATAGTTCTAAAAGTTAAATTTTAGAATGCAACTTCCCATGATATCACCTCGGAAAAGTATTAAAAACTATTTCCTAGCCCTTCCAAAAAGTCTTAATCCTCTTCCAATTTTAAGGAAATGTGGAGACAGATTTGGGTGTGGATGTACCTCTAGAAGGTATCCAAACACGGATTTTGCTGATAAAACAGAACTCACTCCTACAGAGGGTTAAACAATCTTCATCAAATTACAGGAGCTTGAATGAAAACTCGCAGCTCATTACACCTAACTGCCAGTTGCCATCCCTCCCTCCCTCTTTCCGCCCCAAGCCAGTCATCAGTCGCGTGTGAGTGATCCATATCGAGCCACGCTCGTGCGTCTTTTGTTCGACTTTGCGCGACTTTCCCCGTTTTCCGATCTCCCATAAATCACACATAGACAATTTCAAACGTCATATCACATGAACCGACTCCAAGCTTCTCCGGGGTGCAGAGGAGCAAAAACGATAAGAAGGATGTCTTGTTTACAGCAACCGCTTAGTGGAGCGTGGTGTGAGTCTCTGCACCCGGCTTCTTGTGACTCTCCTTCCCTCCCTCACACACGGTTTGATAGAATTTTAACGGTTGTTGATCAATTTTTCGCCAATTAGTCAGCTTGGGGATACACAATGCCTTCACATGGTCTATTTTTTGCGGCAGCACCGAGCCTTCCTGGTATTCGGGTGACGGAAGCGGATGCTATATTTACACTTCGATTCCACCCCATCGTCTTGGGGGAAAGTCGATTCCCCGAGACACCTTGGGAGACGAATGGCACGGCAAAGTCATCCTTAATAGGCTGCTTGAGTCATAAAAGCCGGTTCAGAGTTCAGACAGCGACATAAAGCGGGGTAATGGGATGTCATTCGAGCCTTTATGGCTAATGCAGTTAAGTGCAGGAGCAATAATTGAGTTAAATAGTGCGAATTAGTTGCAGTTTTCCCGTTTCTAATGAGCAAGGGTGTCGTTGGGTAGGAAATTGGAGCACAAGTCGAGTTTACGACCCACACCCTCCCCGAGGGACGACGAAAATGGGTCAATGACACCCCTAATTGTCCCTTTTGCGATGTGATCCGGAACGCACGGGACTCATTTCACGTGACCTACATAGTGTACGGAGGTGAGCGTGGCATCCCAACATTTGCCACGGCAAATGAGCCGGAAATAAGGCTCGCTTACGACGAAGGTGGAGTAGAGAGACAGACACAATTTCGCAAAATGACACTTAAAGTGAATTACTGAAGTGCCGCAAGAACTCTCCGCTCCCTGGTCTCTCTCCCGTTCACTTAGTCAAAACCAACGTATTGTCAAGTGCCCGATACATCAATTTGCTAATATTAGAGAAGAAAGGTCACACTTTGGTCTCTGAGGGGAATCGAACCCATCTTCGGAGTTGTGTTTGATTTAGATTCTGGCTGATTTCAAGGGAACTACGATGGGTCTGCCAGGGGTGAACCTGAGAACCTTCATCAGAAACCAATTTTCCTTGACCTTGAATTAAAGCTCAATGTTTTAGTGCATTTTAAAAATGCACTCATTGCACTGTCTGTCCGAGTCACAAAAGCTCCGAAACTATAAAAACAAGAGCCCTGCAGTTTTTGCATGTTATCAGGTATGGTGTAAAAAATGGGCGATTTTTATTGGTTTTCCAAAGAACCCCCCAAGAGCATAACCAGGGGGGTTTTTCCCGTTGTATGAAACTTTCTCATATGTTGTCTGATTGAACTTCCTCATACAACGAAAAAAAAACCCCTGGTTACACCCCTATTCTTCAGACCATTCATGACAAAATTTAAAAATGATCTTTAGTCTGTAAGACTTAAATTCCCGGAGGAAATGGAAAGATAGACCACATCAAAACTCTTCTCAATAACAGATGAAACCCACAAGATTCAAATTAACCGAGATTCGAGATGTTTGCCACTTCGGAGGTTGCTGATCTGTTTGAACAGTACTCGATTATTCAGCACCCCTCAATGCCGGAGTGCCGAGCTTTCGCCATCGCCCATAATGACTATTAATTTATATCAATGTCAGCTTGATTTGTTAGCACTAGATTTGTGATGGTGGTGGTGGTGGTGGTGTTCGACGATCGGCAAAACGTGAGCGGCATTGTCTGGGGGCAGTGAGTTTGCCGCCCACCATTCTTGTTGCTAATCACTTTTCGTCAGCACTAATCCCGATGGTTGTTCGGTGTGCAAACAGGCATTATGGACTGACTCGCTGGCATCATATCCGTTTATTAGCTTATTGAATTTGTGATTGATTCGCATGATGCTTTATGACGTCCCACTGATTTTGGGCGTCCATACGCGATGGGCCACATATTGCAATCAATTATGCACGAATGTATGTGTGAAATTTCGCTTCTTCATCATAATACCATTTGTGTGTATTTGCGCGAAAATGAGGCAAGCGCCCATGTTCTGCAGGATGACGGGGAGATAATGGATTAATGGACTCTCCTCTGCCATTGGCACATCATCTCACCAGAGTCAACCAGGACGACTTCCGCTGGTTGGCTTGACAGCGGTCCATCATGACATGCTTAATCAATTTCTTCATTAACGAGGATGCAGATTACGTGTTTCATGCCTGACTGCCCCCGTGTGTCGCATGATAAGTCAGGAAATTAGGGTTTCGGGGAATTGAGGCCTGAATTTTCGCCAAGGTAAAGGGACTTAGCTAAAGTCTAATCTACTAGAATGACAACTGGTAAAATGTTGTAACCTTTGGCCTTTTGAGTGACCTTAAAAATTCGTTATTTTTTCTCACAGATTTTTTTTTGTCAAAAAACATTTTTTCAACATACATTTATTGAAATTGATTTTTTTGACAATCTCCCCTCTTTTTCCCTCCCCTCTGTTCCCATTTTAAGGGCGTTTTCTTAAACCCTTGAAAATCAATCATATTAAATAAATTTAAGATGTCAAAATCGAACTTTAATAAATTTCTAAATTTACAACAATAGGCCAAACTTTAGATTTAAAATAATAAATTCAAAAACGACTGAAAAATTAATTTTGTTCAACATTTCATACAAAATCGACTCCGATTTTAGTGTCACAATGACAATCATTTACTCCCGGCGGGAGAAAAAGAATTTTATGCTCCCGCAAATGGAAATGTCAATTTTATGCTCCCGCTGTTGTAAAAATCAAGAAAAATCTGTAAAAAAAACCTCTTGCAAAAAAATTTTTACGATGACCCTGGGGCGAATTTAAGTAAAAGGCATGTTTATGGCTACTATAAATAAACACTTTATTTATTTTAAAAATTTCACTAATGATGACTCTTGAACCCTTCTCGAGGACCCTCGATTTTTAGCTCTGGATCTCCAAAAGCGACGGTTTTGCGATGTCTGAAGAGAAAATTCATTTAGAAATTATTTACCAAATTTTCACTAAAAAATACCTTAACTATCAGTTTTCCATGGAACTTTCACTTTTCATGGGCTGTAGATGACTCTGGAACTCCAGTTCTGCACTCAAAGACCCTCCGGAGCTTCAATCTTGCGAATTTCGAGTGATTTAGTTTCACTCAACACCAGATCCATGAATTGACTGAGTTAAAAATTCATGGCACTCTGATCAAAACTATGAAAATGGCGAGAATTTAGTTTAATATTTTTCTAAAATCGGCGAATAGACCGACTCAAATGTTGAACAAAACGTTATGTGCACCGCGGGAGCCGGTTCCGCAAATTGAACCCTTGAATGGTTGGGGCCCTCGCTCCTACGTCGCTCGGGCCTCAAACCCCATTCGCGGGATTCAATTTGCTCCACGGCTCCCTTGGTGCACAATGTACTATTGTAAAATTTTTGTATGGGACGAATACATACAAAAAAGAACCCAGTGAAGCCCAAAAAGGAGCTAGAGAGCTGTTTTTAAGGTTGACTGTTTGGTGGTTGATAGATTAAAAACTAGCAACTCTCAGCTAAGAAGATAGAGCCAACGAACCAGGGTAGGGTCATTTTTTCCCATATTTCAATGTTTCTATACTCTATGGCTGAAAGCCTTCCTGTCCACGTTTCTTACCCAGCTAGCTTAACGACCTACGAGCCGGAAAAGGAATATTTGTAGCCTCCTCGTTCAGTAATAATTTTAACGCCTTTTGTGCCAAACCCTCATCCATCGTCGAGTGACTCGAAATCACCATCGACAGCGTCATTTGGAGGGAGGCCCGTGCGTGCCCATGCCAATTTAGCAGCAGCGAAACACAAATTACTGAGCCTGATAACTATTCTCGTGTAAAGCAGGAAGTGTATAATGGGTTCTATGACTGGATATGCAAGCTGCACCCTCTGGCGAGTCGACGAGGGACCGAGCTCCCGCGGGCCGGGGTCCGGAAACTCCGCTCCCAGAGGGCCCGAGTGTGCTGAGCAGTAGCTGGTGGGGGAAATGTAGCGACTCGCTAATATTGGAATAATTAATGACCGAGAGCGGTGGCATTTGCGGTCTTATCTCGCATCGGGAATTAGTTTGTTGGACCTCCATATGGGCTTTGTGTGGGTTTCAGTGTATTTCAGCGTAATAAAATAAAGCTATCAGGCGCAGGAAGCAAATGTAGGGCGCAAATCGACGATTTGTCCAAGCGGCTAAAAATAGCCGCTGCCTCGTCAGCACTTTTTATTGATTTCCAAAAGCACCAAATCGTCCCAAATCCCGCTGGCCGAATCACGCAAATGGAATTTTAACTAAACGTTGATTAGTGCCCCATTGTTCGGGCCAGCAATCGAGCTGGGATACTCGGCGCGCACAAAAGCCCATAATTCTCATTTACTGGATGATGTCATTAATGTCAAAACAGCAAATAATGAGGAGAACAATGTTGTCGGGTTACAACAATGTTGTAAATTTGTGCTGTAGCGGCGTGCTCTCTCCAAAGGGTGGAAGGTGACATTTGACATTATGTCATAATAATGCTGGCCGGGCGGCAGCTAGGAGCTTAGGAGCAATAGGAAGCGTCGACGTCGTCCTTTCAAATTAATTTAGATTGAATTTGATTCGTTTCACTCCATTGTTCTCCAAGCCTGTCGTGTGTTTCAATTATCAAGTAATTGAATTAAATCAAGCCCGAGTTCCGGACCGAGATTGTCATTTTTTATGCCCAATCAAACTCACTTTTGTGCCAATGAATGTTGGATTGTGTGAAAACTGTGTTGCGGCTGCGGTTTTGCGGACGCATTATGAAAATTGAAGTGTACGACCCTGCATGTACCTCAATCACCGTAATTAAACTACCAACGAATCGATTTTGACGGTTATTGATCGAAAGTGTAGCAGTTGAGGTTGTCATATTCAATAAACTCAGCCATCAAATTTTCAGCCCATTTTCCAACCACACTTGTTGGGGAGTTTTGCTTGTCTGTTTGTCCTAACTCAAGAACTTGAAGTTGTCTTGGCTCGAGAAACTGGGCTGAACTATTGTACTGAATCTTCTTTTTACAGGCTGAATGTTATTACTTACCTTCAGTTATCATTGATTGCTTTAAAAGAATGTTGGATTTCCCAGTAAGCCTCTCTGCTCTCAAATGATGGTACATAAAACTGTCTTTATTCTTTTCATTAAAAAATTTGTTAAAGTTTATTAAATAAATTGAAGCTTTCAAAAGTCCATGAGCTTTGATTAGCCATTTCTACTTAACAAACCAGCACTCAGAAACAAATAATTAGTCCCTGGCTTCTAGATATTCTCCGTTTCAGTGTTTGCTTGTTCTTTTAAATCTGGAACTGTACCGGTGAGGGTTTTTGTTAATTTTTCCCAAGATTCCAGATCTTCTTTTTAATGCAATTTATTTTTTTACCAAAAACCAGAAGCTCTACCAGATTATCTACAATCCCCGGTCTACTCTGAACTTGCAATGAATTTTAAAAAATTAAAGAAATTTGCATAAATGCGAAGTTAAGCACATTTTTTTCAAACATAATACATTAAGGGGGTCTAAATTGGTATCAGCAGATTCTTAAGGCTTCAAGGATTCTGGAATGCTATAGCTTGCCAGAAACAATAGCCTGAGAGCCTCGCAATCAGCTTCCAAAGTTGAGGTTTTTTGGGGCAATTTTATGCTCCTCCGAGGCTCCTCCGGGGGTCCTCAGAGCCAAATTTTTTTTCGATTTCGAATCTTGTCACACTTTCCAGCCGACTCATTTGACAACTTGGATCTTTTGACCCTTAGTTTAGGAGCTTAAGCCTCCAAAATGGGACATCATTGCTTTATGTGCTAAAAAAATTCCCTCTTCTTCAAATTTTAAACCCCATTTCAGTCCACCCCTGCTTGAAGTCTTCACAACTTTTCAATAGTAAACATCGTGCTCTGCTTAAATGCTCATTAAACTCGACTTAACGCAACAAATTTTCGGGATCTATTTCCTCTCGCAGCAAATGAACGCTAATCTCCCAAAATCGGTTTACAAATTCGGCGTGTATTGTGCTCGAATAAACTTGGTGGCTTAAAAAGTTCCCGAAGATCGCAGATTAGCCCCTGAGTAAAGAGGCGAGACGGGGCTGCGGGGCTGTATGCAAATTGGAAAAATAATGTTCAACACACAACTGCAATCCGACTCTCAAATGCAGCGCACTTAGGATGGGGGGAAAGTGGATTCAACTTTTAATTGGGTAGATAATGGAGCTCGCCAGCCTGCTAGATAGCAAATTGAAATTTAATTGCGGGTTCCTGTAATTAAAAGTTGCTCCCAAAGACGCTCCGGGGACTGCAAGAAAGGTGCTGAGAGAGACGCACATGAGCTGATCCGTCGCCCCAGTGTAGGTTGCCTGGGGGGACCCGTGAGGTGACGCCTGAAAAAGAGCCGTTTTTGCGCCATTATGCCTTTCACTTTTGAAACTAAATGGCATCATTACACTCGTTTTCTTCATTCCTTTTTATTACCTACACATTCCACCTCGGCTTGGGTTGGAGGGAAAGGGAGACTGGAGACGAGAACGAGATCCGAGGAAAATACACTTAGCACTTTTTCCTCCATTCGGAACGGCAAAAGTCGTTTTGTCTCGCTTATCGCAAGCATATGCCCTTTTCTGAAAGGGAAAAGGAAAACGCGATTATAAGCGAGAGGAATGGAAATGAGAAGGCGAAAAGAAATTGAAAAGTGGCCCTTTTTGCCGCTGTTTGTTTTGAATTTATAAAGCGCGCGTCAATGACTGGCAGAATGACGAGCAGATTCCTCATTTTGCTGGCGCCAAACACAAGCCAGATTGCGAAGAGCATTGGAACAGAAACTGCTAATTTGATTTGCGCGGCCGGCCATCGCACCATGCGGATCGCCCGGGACGAGGAGGACGAGGAGCTGATTGGATATTGATGCATTGTTTCCCCAGCAACTAAAACGTCAATCACGTGTCTAATTTAACATTACCATTACCCACCAAATTGAATAATTTCCACTCTCAAGACGGCCGTAAATCAATCAATACACTCGTTCGTGGGTCGTGGCGAGCTCTTCGGGCAGCAGCTGGAGCTGATGTGGTCCTGGGAGTCCGGCTCCAAGGTCGACCACCGCACATTTCAGTGACAAGCGTCAGCTGACGCTTTGGAACGCGCCAGGTCGGCATACGAACATGTTGGCTTTGACAGAGACCGTTGCTGGTGCACAGGCAAACACAGACGGGGATCACATTCTGCTGGCCACATGATGGAGGATGAAAAATGAGCGGAAGTCGGTAATTTATACGTTGACCTGCCTATTGCTCTTCCATCTCTCGGTCGCTCAGTCTTTCAGGCTCCTCGCTTTCCAGACAGCTGGCCTGTTTTCTGACTTCTACAAAGGAGTTGTTGTTGTTGTGATGTGTTCTTCTTGTGACGTAACAAATAATCTGGTTTCTTTCAATATTTGTGTTGGTTAATCTTGACTTGGCTTTTGAAGATGCTAGGAAGGTTTCTAATTGTCCCTAATTTTCTCAAGGTTGACCTAGTCTCTTCTAGTGATGCTCTCTGGGAAAATTTGTTTACCTAAGGGCAGGCCCGACAAGAGGGGGGGGGGGGAAGGGGGTAAACCCCCCGGGCCCGTGATTTTTAAGGGGGCCCGGGCCGGCGTCTGGGCCCCTAGAATCTCGAACATTTCCCTTTGATAGTACCGGGCCCAAGTTTTCTCTCGACGGCCCTGCCTAAGGGGTCGTTCAAATATTTCTTCACGGGAACAATCGAGATTTTAGACCACCCCCTCTCTGTCACGCCTGACTTTTTACCGGTTTTCACGGATCAGCCCACCCCCCCTTAGACCGTGACGCAGTATTAGAACAGGCTCTTAGTGGTTTATAAATACTTAAAAAGAAAAATATTGTACATTGTACAAAATATTGTATTCATTAACAAGACAATATATTGTGCATCCAATACAATCTTTTGATCTTAGGTCCTCCAAAATCTCGCCGAACTTCACAAGAAATTTTTACAGGTTCTAATAGCTCTCAATAAACGGCTCAAGAATAATGTGGCTTGATATGGGTGAGTCCAGTTGTCAGCTCGTCTTTTTGATAGTCGGGGAGCTTTAAAAAGTGGAGTCTCTGGTACCTAGTGACTCCACTGCGAAATCAATTTGAAGCCAGTAAAGGGAAGCACTGAAGCCCACAAAGTGGAAGTGGAATCCTGACTCTGACGCTCGAGGTGGAAGAGGGTGATTTCCTCGGGCTAGAAAACCGCAAACAGGTCGTCCCTGTGATCTTCGGTAGTGGGTGCCAAATTGCATTCTGCTCTGTAAGCTGGGGAAGACGAGCCATGGTTGTCGATGTCAAACAATAATATCTCCTTTACACCGCAGTCTGTTTGTGACCGGCATGCACAAGGCAGGGACGAGATTCGTGAAATGTGGATCGTTGACTTGTGCCCCAGGACTGGATGGAGCTGCAATGAGGGCTCGGGAACATGCAAAAGCCGAGCAAATAGGAGATGGCGACGTGAGACACTGATAATGCGGTGCAAGTGCCGTTAAATGGCACACATCTTATCGTCTGTTGTAATCTGATGGTCTGGGTTTTATTACGTTTTGCGATTTTACGTCGGAACATGCACGAGCTGGAGGTAAAAGGAAGGCGGAGGTTGTGAACCCCTTGCATGACTGAGGGCGATACATTTTGCCACGCGTGTGCAAAATCATCGCCGGAAAGTGAAGGAAAACAAACAAACAAAAAGCTCCGGAGGAAAAGGCCAGTGCAGGTTCTTTTTAGACGCAATCAGAGCGCCGTAATCTGGGTCGTTTCTGTTTTTGTCGTGTTGCACTTTTTGCCCCACGCAACCTTCTTTCTACACGGCTCTTGCTCCGTTTTTATTCCCCCACTGCCCTTAATATTATGCGCTGGAGGCACTTGAGCGTGTCTGTCTGTCTAAAAGCAGCTGTGCTTTTTGCGGCGTCTCTCTTTAAATATTTCACAATCAGCAGAATTCTTCACCAGGCACATTTTCATTATCAAGGAAATTCTCAAAAGGAATCCACACTTCCCAGGAGTCTGCTACAAGCGCACCCATGCATGCTAATTTTCGTTGTTTGCAGCAAAAACCATGTTGTGGAGCACAAAGACTGAGCTCGCGGTGTGACTAGAGTGCTTTGAAGTGCATTTCTGAAAGCAAGAGCGTGCTTTTCTGTTCGTACTTTCGCAAACTGAAAATACTCCTTTTGGATCAGCCTCAAGGATCAACGTAAATTTATCCATTTTTATTTGAGATGCTTACTATAATGAGAACGTCTTGTTAGCCCCGGATTTTTGGTTTATATACTTTTTATGTTACTAAAATAGCTCGAATTAAGACTTTTCAGGCAAGACCAGGTCGCAAACTTTACTTAAAATCCTTCATAATTTCCAATTTGTGAGAAAAAGTGCAAAGAAAAATTCTTCTCCTGAAAAATTTCTAGATAATTTATCTCAAAAATAGGCTCTAGAGGCCTTAGGAGCCTTTTCAGGTCGATTCACACCAACCTTCCTTCGCCTTGTCCGTCTTTTTGTCAGCCCAAAAAGATCTTCCTGCTGCTTTTTACTTCGCTAAAAAATTCCCCTTGGTTCTTGTTCAAGAAAACGCACTCGAATGCATTATTTATTACTTCGTCCACATCTCCTACCTCCTCCTAACCGTTTTTACGGCCACGAAAACATGAACGATGACCACATTAAAGTTTTTCTGCGTTAACATTACTGTCTCATTTGAGAGGAGCCATAAATCATAAACGCTGGCGACAGAAGATAGAATTTCTCCCAAGAAGACCTAAATGATTGATTTGCGGTGCTTTCCAGCAAAGGCTCAAGAGAATTACTACTCGCTCATTAAAACCTCGTGGTTTTGCTCCGAACGTGAAGCTGATAGAAAAAGACACTTACCAAGTACATTTGCAGGCTTTTTTATCGAGTTCAAATCCGTCTGGAGCAAGATGATAAAACGAGCTTGTAAATCAAACTTCTTGTGGGGAGTCACAAAAGAGATGATACTCGTTTCAAAGTTGCAATTTCGCGGCAACCGATACCTCAATTAGCAAAGTAATCAATCTCAGGTTTGCATTTAGCTCTAATGAGGGCGACATGTTGTCTTCACGACCTCCCTCCCTCCGCACAAAAATCAATTAGCATACTGATGACGTCAACGGAGCTCGTTCAATGACTCCCTGTGCCACACGAAAGCCGCATATGACGTCATAAAAGTGAATTGGGCCACAAGTTATGTTATGTGGAACGTGCACTCCAAAAATAGTAGACGTGAAACAGACAGACATAGCAGAGGCAGATGATGCCAAGATAATAATAATATTTTGTATACAACCTCGCATTTATTAGGCGGCTCGAACTGCTCGAAGGTACGAGAGCAGAGATGACGTTGGAGTGACGACGGAGAGAAGATAAAAATAATCAAATGAATGAATATTCCTGCTGCTAGGGCGACGAGTTTAGGCAGAGGCGTAACTACGGGGGTCGATGGGATGTCTTAAGGTGCGTTCACACACTTCTCAGCTATTGAATGTATTTTTTAATGTCGAAAACTTCTTTTCTAATATTTTTTGGCGGAAATTCATGTTTCTGAAAACGCGTGTATTGACTTGGACTACTCTGAAATCCGTTGTAACTCGTAGATTTACCTCAGAGAGCTCGTTTTGGGCATATTGGAATGATTCATGTCCAGGTTATTCAGCAAAAAAAATCAAAGCTTAATATTTTATATTTAATTGGAAATTTATATCAATGACTGTTGAGATTGAAATCTTTTGTGAAAATCTTTTTAAAAAATATAAAAAGCAAAATTGGAGATTAGGTGCATTTTCAAAGATTTTCGAGAAGACCAAACTTTGAGGGCTCCTAGCTCCGTTCCTGTACATGGTAGGGATCACCAAGCGGGGATGGGGGTCCTTAATTGTTAGCCTGCACCCCTTCAGACCATGTCCTACACGATGCAAAATACCGCAGCTCTCTAGCTCTTATAGTTCTTGAGTTTTAAAATTTCAGACAGACAGACGGCAAAGCGGCCACAATAGTGCATTTTTTGCAAAATGCTGAAAACTCACTAAAAACTTCAGACCCTTGCTGTCACACGACTGGGAGGATAATTTTAGCTGATTGTCATCCGAAGAGAAATATTCGGAGGCAGCATGAATGGGATGAAACGAGATGAATACGTCACATTTGATATATTTGCAGACATCGCGGCGGCACGGAGCGTAAAGCACAAATACGGAGGAGGGGGGAGAAGACACAAGTTACAGTGGGCAAATAAACCGATAAAACTTATTTATGCCCAAAAAATTGCCAGCTCTGTTTCACGCTGAGTCCTTCATTGGATTTGTTGTTTGGCCGCGGCGCGGCGGAAGATATTGTACAATGCTCTGGAAACAAATTTCGCATCGAGAGCATATTGAGAATCTCGTGTCATTGAATGAATTGGATTGTTGAAGGAGATTTAAAGAAGAGCTGTATCGCAGAGCTGATCGCATAAATTTCCGCCAATGTCATCTCCGCTTCTCGCTTCACGCAGCAGTATCGGCTCAAGTCGATAGATACGTGAGTTCGTTAACCCAATTTCTCGACTCTTGATTACATCAGATACGCTAATGTGGACACGAGCCAGCCGTCAAAATCGTAGTAATTAGGAACTTTACAGATTTCATGCCTCATTTCGAGACTCTTGTAATTTATTCATTAGCGACTCAGAACAGCGAGTTCCACCAGTCTCTCACGCGCTGCAAGACCGACGGCGAGGAGTTTCGGCACGGCTCAACCTCGGCCACCAGCTTCTTGTAAGCCGTCCACACCGAGCTGTCCTTGAGGCAGACTGTTCCTCCTCCTCGCATCTTCTGGTGCTCCTGGCGGTTGATGTCACCCACGCAGACCCAGGAGTCTTTGGTGGTGGCTACGGCCCACTTTGAATGGTCTTTGAGGGTCGGGAACTCGTAGTTGACCTCCGGGATTTTGACCTCCTTCACGTTCAGGACCCTAAAATGGTACAAATCGTTACCGATCAATACTAAATTATTTAATTACCGAATTGAGTGTTTAAGTTTTTTTAAAATAAAATTCGATCAATACCAATCAATACCGATCAATACTAATTTGTTTTACATGCTCGGCTTTATGAAAGCGTAGTTCAGTTTTAGTAGCTACGTTTTTTGACTGATTTTATCCGCTTTTGATATTAGAGCTTCTCAATACTAATCAATACCGACCAATACAAATTATTTCTCATATTGAATGGGCTATTCGTTTGTTAAATCCTAGGATGTTCTTACCAAGTTTTCTATTCCTAATTTGAGAATATTTAAAAATTAATACATATCAATACCAATCAATACTCATGAAAATTTTATACAAATTGAATTAATTGAAAAGATTTTAGAAGAAACTCATAATTTTCACTTGAAAGAAATTAAATAAAAACCATTACTTGTTCGTAGAGCTACAGTTAGACTGCAAATTCCCAGTACCGTGCTGCCAAGATTCCACGTCAAAGTCACTCTGCAGATGGGGAGCCAGCAGATCCTCGTACAGGTCCTTGTGAAACTGCCTGCTCTTGGCAAAGCTCTGAAAGCTTATCCCAGCGCTGGACCTCAGCTCAATGACCTTAAAAAACGGCTGCTGACTCGCCGTTTCCTTCGCGATGGCCTTGAACAGATTGGACAGCTTCTCCCTGCGGGACATTAGAGAGCTTAAGATGTCTGAAAAACGTTTCAACTTGCACCTACTTGAGGCTGTCGGGTGCAGAGTACGAGTAAATATGCGGCTCGTTGTACAGAAGCTGTCCTGCCGCCTTGTTGAGCTCCCCAGACGGCAAACTTATGCAGAGGAAACTTTGCCCGTACAGGTGACCTGTCTCGGGATATCCGTAGTGCGCTTCTTCCAGAGTAGGAGGGTAGTGGGGCACGGAGTGCACGAGCCAGAAGCCCGACTCGGCGCCGGAAGCCATGACTCCCTTCGTGTGGCCCCGCACCGGGTCCGTCTTGGTCGAGGGAGGCTCATCGTTGTACAGAACCGCGGCAATTGCGGACTTGAGTGGAGTTGGAAAGTAAGTGGACGTCGGGATTACGAACGGCTTAAGTACGTACGTTATTTTTGTAGAGCTGGGTGATTGTCAGGCCAGGAATGCTACCCGCTTCGTCGACTTTCAGCTCGGATTGCTGCCACGCCGAGTGCTTGGTCACTGTGATGTAAACAAACTCGAGTCCGTTCCATTTCGAGTGACGGGGCAGCTTGTACAAGTAGAACCAATCGACTATGTTATTATTTTCGTCACGACAGCCAATTTGCGCGAATGCAGGAGATCGGAACAACGAGAACGCGAGAATCAGGCCGAAGAAGAGGAGAGATCGCATGGTGGACAGACTCGGGTGACCTCGCATACGCAACTGAGCTGTTGTTTTCGTCTCGACCGCCCAGCTCTATTATCAGCACTATCAATATCACTTTGCTTTCGACGTCGACGATCCCGCTTCGTTCGCTCTCTCGGCTGGAATTTGGTCTTTGCATAAATGCATATTTAAGATCTGGTTCCTGCTAGTGGAAACAATCTTCGCAAACTTCACTGCTCGGAATAAGATGCTAATTGGCCAAACTTTGCTGGTTAGCCGAGACTTTGAGTACACTCACGATTGCCGAGTTAGCAAGTTTCTGCACTTCCGAGGCGCTTTGACGTTTGAACTATAATTGGCAAGAAATGGCAAGGTTTTCGCTTTTTGATTGGATAAATTGTGTAACATTTTAAGTCTTTAATATTTTCCAAAACTCAACATTAAAATTTTTTCTAGACAAAAATCAATTAAATTGTATTTTTATATGTAGATATTTATTATTATAAAATTTTGGGAACAATTTATTATCTTTTACTCATTAAAATAAAAAATAAGTATTTTTTAACTTTTTTTAAGGATGAAAAGCTTATATATTTTGAGTCAAAAAATTTGTTATGGCCTACCTATGATATCTAAGAAAGCAGCAAATCGCAACTGTTAATGTAAACTCTTTAAAAGCCTGACTGAGAACCTACCAACTTTAATAATACCCTAAAACTCCAAAATCATTCATTTCATTTTTCTAACATACATAAATTGATTATAAACCCCAACACATTTTAAGAATATTTCGAATTTTTGAACTTCTACTACATATTACCGAAGCTTTTGTGATAATTTGTTGAGTCTCCCAAATTAACATTTTTTCGACATATTTTTTGAAAATTTTTAGGATAAGAACCTCACAAATTTCGTGATAAAAAATTGTTTAAGCCAAAGATTTTATTGGAATTCAACTATAACGTCTAAAAGAGCATTAAATGTTGTTTTTCGTCGTCTGAGTAAAAATAAAAAAGCTCAATTAATCAGCCTACAAACTTTTTGCTTGTTTTGTAAAGTTTGTCGGTCGAAAAATTGAGCCTTGATACCATAAAAGACAGAAAAGAAGATTATGGAAAACGGACAAAAATATTGCATTTTGCAGCAACCAACAAACCCGACAGCCACAAGCTCTCCAAGACAAACTGCAACTAAGTTCAATCTCGCTCTCAAACGCCGAAACTCGCTCGTCATCCTTTTCTTTTGTGGTAGTGCGTTCGCGGCGGTCACGTCTTGCGTTTTCGAAATTCATTAAAATGTCATGGAGCCGAGATTTTTTCTCAGATACATTTTGGCGGGGCACCTACTCGCATCTAATCAGGTGTTGCGAATCTGGACTTCGTAGTCCGTAAAAAACAAACATGATTACGTTGATACTAGTGCAAATTTTGGTCGCGACCGTGTTCTTCGAGTGGCTCATCAGGCTAGCGAGGACGCTCTTCTACCTCCACAAGCTCCCGGGGGAGTGGGGGGCCCTGGAGTACCAGTTCGGGGGCATGGTGCTCAAGATTCTGGGCAAAAGCGCCGTCGAGCGGTACAGAATTGCGATGAATCTGAGGAATGAATACCCGGGGACAGTGAAAATGTGGAACTTTCATCTGTTCGTGGTCCTCACGCACGACCCCGACCTCATCCAGAAGGTCTACTCGGCCTCTCAGCTCCCCATGCTGGAGAAACCACCCTACTAGTGAGTCTCGTGTCAGTGAAAGATACTTTTGAAGCAATTGAGTGTTCCACAGTGACTTTTTCGGCTTTGGAGACGGCCTCTTCTCCTCGAGATCCGAGACCTGGAGGTCCCACAGACGCGCCATCAACGCGGCGTTTAGTCTGCGGAATCTGGAGAGCTTCCTGCCTATTTTTGACGACTGCAGTCGGAAGCTGGTGCAGAAGCTAAAGAGGCACGTGGATGGGGAGAGCTTCGAGATTGACAAGTATCTGGTCCAGAACACTCTGCAGACCACCTGCCGTAAGTTACTCGTGAACGTCACTTTTTTTAACATACAGAATCCATAGGAACCTCCTTCAACGTTGATGTCGAGGAGCGAGAAGAGGACCTGAAGACGTTCAATCGACATCTGCAAACGTGAGTACCTGGTTTTTAGGGTCTTTCTGGGAGTTTTGGGAAGCTCTTGGGAGACTCCTTTTAAAAAAAACATTAAAAATAAAATTATTTGTATATTTAGTCGAAATATAGTTTTAACATTTGAAATACAAGTAAAATTAATTTATAAAATAATAATTACGTTGATACCTTCAAGGACCTTGGAGATAGAATTTTTTGAAATCGCTCGTTTTGCCTAGGATTGAAATTTTTTTCTGGAATGAGAGGACTCAAACCTCAAACAAAATTTAAATAACCACTTTGACTATGGTGAGCTAGACATTTGGTTATAAAATCAAATTCCTTTTTCGTTTCATGTAGCATCGACGACCTAACTGCCACGCGTGTCTACAATATGCATCTGCACCCCAATTTCATCTACCGCCAGACCAGCTTCTACCAGGAGGACCGGGTAGCCCACAAGTTTTGCCATGATTTCGGAGATGAGGTATGATTGCGAGCAATTTATCAGCATCTCGCTACTTTTCGCACGTTGCAGCTCGTGAAGAAGCGACGTCAGGAGCTAACAAGTCTGAGATTGGCACAAGAAATGAACAATAACGAGACGGAGGAGGATGATGGGTACAACAAGCGCAAAAAACCAGCAATTTTCGTGGACCAGCTGATAAACCTGGGCGAGAATGGCCGCAAGAAGACCAGTTTCGCTTTCACAGACGACCAAGTTCGTGACCAGACCCTGACACTGCTGAATGGCGTAAGTTCACGTCGACTCTCTCGCCGTTTTAGTTCTCACGCAGTTGACTGGATTTTAGGGCAACCAGACGACGACGAATGCGGTGTCAATGTGCCTGATCTACCTCGCGATCCATCCAGATTGCCAGTCGAGGGCACTGCGAGAAATAGTGAGGGTGATGGATGGGTCCGAGGAGATTACGTGTGAGAAGCTGCGACAAATGACGTACCTTGATATGGTGATAAAAGAGACGCTGAGGTTGTGTAAGTAGCCAAATGTGTATTCAAATAACGGAGAGATTAATGATGGTGATGGCAGAAATCAATTTAAAGGGTTTGCGGAAGATCTGTAGGCGGTCTTCCGTTTGTGCCCTTGTGATCTTTCAGGGCCACTAAGGAGAACGTGGGGTCCCTTCATTTCGTGTGAGATTAACCCTCTTATGCATAATGTTGCTTTTTGAAAGCTTGAAATTTTTTGGTCAATAACAAACAGAAAATTTTTTTGCCTTAAAAAATTTACAACTTATATTTTTGTAAGGAACTGTTAGGAATTTATATCCAATTTAAGGGAGAAAAACAACTTAAAAAATTTTTTGCTCACTTTGGGGGGCCCTAGCTCCTTCTTCTGAAGTGATAGGGTCAGAGTGTTGTTCCATGATCTGCTAGTTTTGGTCTCAGTTATAACATCCCTAAATTTAAGCCCAACCAGATGAAGCAGTAAAAGGTTAAAAAGCCAGTTTTACAAAAGTGCTAATTTTTATCAGAAAAACGTTTCATTTAAAAAAATTATTTTCCAGTATTTAAATTTTGCTGCAGACAAAGTTCTTGCATTTTTTTATCTACCCAATTCCCTTTACTATCCAAATAAAAACCCAAACTGTCGAAAGTGAATGGAGCCGATAAAAATTCAATTTCAAAGCCATCTATCATTCGCAGGCCCCTCGGTCCCCATAATAGCCCGTGAAGTCGGCGCCGACACCAAAGTAGACAACGTTTTCTTCCCCAAAGGCGTCCACATCGTCGTGCCGCTGATGACACTCCATCGACATCCCCAGTACTGGGGCCCCGACGCCGACAAGTTCAACCCCGACAATTTTTTGCCCGAGAACGTGGCTCAACGACCCGCCTTCGCCTACATGCCGTTCGCTGCCGGCGTCCGGAACTGCATCGGGTACAAGTACGCACTCTTCTCCATGAAATCCATGCTCATCCACCTCCTGCAAGCGTACGAGTTCTTCTGCCCCTTTGCCATGGAGGACCTGGAGTACTTCAGCAACGCTCTGATTCTCGCCATCACCAACGGCTACTTTGTGCGAATAAAGGAGCGGAGACCCTGACCCACCTCAACATGCCGGTTTCCGATTTTTTTAGAAGCGTAGTATTTTTAGAGCTTGCTAAATAAAATGTGAGATCGTTTGTCTTTTCACCACCACTCAGCTGTCACGAAAACAGGTTTTTTTGGACCGAAATTTCACGTTAAAGATCTTTACAAACTGATTTCAATCAGCCTTGGACTGGATGAGGGTCTTGAGAAAATAATAGGGCTCATTACTAGACGCTGTAATAGCGACGTATTTTAGAGGTGACATCGAGCGACCTTGGAAGATAATAGCAGAAATTTAAATGTTTACGGTAAACAGATTGACAAGCAGTTCAAATATCAGGGAATTCTGATAAACAATTTAGTCTGAGTCAGAAGAGCAGAGCATGAGATAAGCAGGTTTCGGTTTCGTGCCCCTGGAAGCATTTCTAACAATATTTTTGTGAAGCCGCAGAATCACGTTTACGAAGCGTTTTAGGACAAAAAGTGCGCTTTCGAGAAAAAAAATATTTTGAGCAAAAATTTGAAAAATGACTAAACCTCCCCTCGTTTACGAAAATTCGATTTCGGGATTTTTGGCAAAAACTTGATGTCACGAAAATGGTCCCTAAAGGCTTCAGTCGACTAAGTTTAGCCCCAGAATTTTGGGCCAAAAAGTGCGTTTTGGAGAAAACAAATATGTGACCAAAAATTTGAAGAATGACCAAACCTCCGCTCCTGAAGAAAATCTCAATTTTGGGATTTTCGATGAAAATTTTTTGTCAAGTTAATGCTTCCTGATGGCTTTGAACGACGAGATTTAACCCATGAACATCGTTTCCAGAGATTTTCGGCCGAAAAAGTGGAAATTGGAAAAAAAAATTTTTTGAACCAAAGTATGAAAAATGACCAAACCTCCTTTCGTTTACAAAAACTCGACTTCGGGATTTTTGGCCAAAAACTTGGTGTAACGAAAATGGTCCCTGAAGACTTCAATCGACGACTGATTTGCTAACATGATGCTGGGACTAAAGTTTTGGGTCGAAAATCCCGGAATTTAGTATTCCATTAAGAAAGCAGGAGCTTCTAAGGTCAAAGTAAAATTTAAAAGACGCTAAGGAACTGAGTTTTCTCCCTGAAATAAATCAATTTAAACGTGAGTGCAGCAGAGAGAATAAGATACGGGCATCTGTCACGTTCCGAGCGCCTCGAAGATCGCGTGGCTCCCCACTGGCACCGAGACATCAGCGAAATTAATCGCCTAATTACACATGTTCCCGCAAACTAGCCCAGCCAGCAGATGCAGTCCCACATGCCAACATTTTCATCAACAATATTATTTTTGAGAGGCTGCCAACACCGCGCCGTCAGCCGCCAACCGATAATCAACGGATGGCCCTACGAAACCCGACGCGCTGATTGATTTCGAAAATTTATCGTGGGCGAGATCTAAACTGCGATGCTGTCGGAGCTATTTTTACTCCCATCTGGTGCTATTTTTGGTCAGTCAGTGCGTTGACGTACTTCTTCTCCGCATACCTTCGCATCGATCTCGTGACGATTTGCGTGACCTACACCAAAATGTGACGACAATTAATTGCGATAACACGCTCGAATGGCGCTGCGACTGTCGACGGAGAGAGAGACACGAAAGAAGTGGAAAAACGTGAGTTGGATAAAAATGCGGTGAGCAGGAGCAGATTGGAGATCTGATTATAGGCGGGGAAAAGGAAAACAAGGGGCTGCTGTACCCCAAAATTAATTACATTATTATCTACGAACGTGGAGCCGACGAGGGCGGAATGGACCAACAAACACTGAAATAAATTAAACGAAACGAATCGTCTTGTGAAAACTAAATTACTCGCACAATTTAGTCCGCGTCGCCTCGGTCTGCCTCTCGTTCGTGTCCGCGCAACCGAGCTGCAATTTGAGGTGATTCGAGGAGCTATCTCGAGTGTCTTCTTTGTGTTGAGGCAATCGGCGGTGTCTCGTCCGTCCTTGGAGTAAAGTTACTCCGCTTTGCGCGAGCTGACGGCTAATTATTTCGCTCATTTGCTTTTGGTCTTTTGCTTCTGGAGTCTCGCCTTGTTTTACCTCAAACTAAGGCTTTATCTTGATCAGATTTTTAGTATTTTTTTGAATTTTCAAACTCATTCAAAAATTTAGCAAGAGAGTGATTTGATTTGAGGCTTTGAGAAGAGTCTCCTCTTCCTGAATCCTGAACCTTGAGATCTTGGTCTGACCTTGAGACTTTGCAGCTTCTGGTGGGGAATCAAAGGCCTTTTTGGGTCGTTTTTTGGGAACTCAACCATGGAAAAAATTAAAAAGAACGATTAAAGACCAGGTGTTGGGGCTTTAAGAAGTTTTTGTCAGGAAAAAAGAGCTTGAGGACTCACAAGAAGAAAAACGTTATATAAGTTGTATAAGAAAAACGCCAGAAGTTGAAGCCAAGATTTAATGTAATTTAAACCTCTTAGATGCTTTGACTCTTCACTCATCATTTTAGAGAATTTAACGCCAAGTGCTTCCCCTAGCAACAGCCTCGAAGCCATCCTGGCATCTTGCATCGACTTTAAAGTAACTATTTGCATTGCAAGCACTACCATGGTCCTCCAAGTGGAAGAGTGTCGTCAGATCAAACAAGACAAATCTGATTAAATTCAGTTTCAAGTTCGCCCTTCAATTCTGTTTAAATTAATTGAGAGATATTGATTCAAGATATTACTCCGAGGCACTCGTCTATGATTTTCCGCTGTTCCTTTTGCGCCTCATCGCGTGCTTCATGTACATCTCCATGGCAATATCACGTCCGTTCTCTCCATCTGCTTGCCCTCCGAGGTCATTTATCGAGCTACAATATTGACATTTGCCAGTTTCGCCATTGTATGTGTTGTGTATCCAAGGGATATCCATGGCACGCGGAGGGTAGGTCAAAAACAATGGTGGTATCAGTTTATTGAACAAAAGCCGATGTAGGTCAAAAGTCACCTGATACAAAGTGCTAATCTGACGCTCACTAAATTTGCCAATGACGCAAAACACGTGGTGGCAGCCGATAAAAAGTGCATGAATTTTCATCAGGTAGGAACGAAGTGACGACGGAGAGAAAATTAAATGTTTCGAACAGCTGTTGCTGCCATTTGGCACGGACGATGCTCGGCGTTTGTGGAAATTAAGATGGAAGGCGATGAAAGGAAGTGGAGAGCCGGCAAAAAGTGGGTTTCCAGGGTATAATTATTTTACAGCCGGTCGGAAGATTGAAGCACCTACCGATTTTTTCCTACACAACCTAAAGCGGTTTCAATTTGAGCTAAGGAAGATTTATCCTCATTTCTGGGAGCAGTTTCTGGGAATTTTCCAAGGTGAGAAAATTTCATTTTGTAAGTCTTTTTGGGATGACCGGAAATTGGGAAGTTCCAAATACTGACAGACGATTTTCTCACATTTCTCGGAATTTGTTTTTGGACAAATCGATGTACGTGATTTGATTATGTATTTAACTCGTTTTGGCCCTCAGACCTCCCATTTGGTCATAGTCTACTTTCCAAAAAGTTTTCAGAGTTGGAAATTTTGGGCCAAAGGTCAGACATTTTTTTCCAAGGCTCTTAAAACTAGCTTTTCAGGCTTTTAAAAATAGACTTTTTCGAAAATATTTTTTGAAAATTCCTAAAAATTTTATCTTTTTAATTTTTGTCTGAAGTTTTAACAACTCAAGGGTAATCTTTACTGGAAAAATCAAGTTTCTCCCAAATAAGTCTTTTTAAAGGCTTAAACTAGGCTTTAAAAGTCAATGAAGAAAATAATCTTTGAGGAAAAATATATGTTCAAAAAAAATATGTATGAGATATACCTTTTCTGACCTTTAACTTTTCATGCCGGGGCCAGAAGGGACTAAAATTTTAAATATGAGCAAAATCGTACGAGTGAATTTAAATCCAACCCGAAGTGGGTTACACGTTATTTCCAAAATTGAATTCAAAGGATCATTCAATGGCAACTAATATCCATTGGTAGGTTCAATGGGTTAATTTAATAAAATGTTTATAAATCTAAAAATAATACTTCAGAAGAAAGTTTTCATTTTCCCTTTTTAATGATTCATTGAAAGTCAAAAATGTCATCCAAGAAGGCGGCCAAAATGCACCTTACCCAACCGGCTTCTTTGTTGCCATAAATGTGCATAACCTCATGCGACCTTTTAACGACCTATTCATCTTAATTGCTTGGAATAAGCCACTCAAGGATTGCAGCAGTGACTTCGTCCAATTTCATCAAAATGACGCAGTGGGTAGGTAAGCTGCAACTGCACTTTCAATCAAATTGCCTACGAGGCTGGTGCTGGCACAGAGAAGAGCTCTGGGACTTCTTGCACGAGTTCTCGCCACCTCTTAATCAACTTTTACAAGCTAGTTCCATGTAGCACTGCAGTCGTGACGTTACTGCAGAGGTGGGTGGTGGAATGGGGCGAGGTAATGACGATTGTGACATTTAAATAGAGCATTGGAAAAAATTGTCTCCGTCAATGTTTGTGCTGGTTCGTCAACAAACCGTTGCGGCCAGCTAATTAACTTGTGCTGGCATGTACTTTGCACCGTCCAGCGAATGTTATTGTGCAGGCCCAAAGGGAGAGTCTACAGGGGTGTAATTACGAGCGCGGTGGTCGGTGGTTGGCTGGAATGTTGCTGGTATGTAAATATTATTGTGAAAAAACATGAAATGTGGCAGTGACAACCGCATGCAGATATGATTCAATTGATTTGTTGGCAGCCCACTCAAGGCCTCCTGGCGCCCACGCAGCGTCGGGCTGCGTGATAAGGAAATTTTTAATGAGCATCGTGGGCAGAGTGACAGCCTTGAACTCCGCCGTCTTTTGTCACAAGTGTCGCTGTCGACCTATTTTTTGTATGCAAACGTTTGGTCTGTTGAAGGCTCTCTGTATCGATATGGAAACGCAATCGTCATTGTTAGGAATCGTCTGTGAGTGCTGGAAACTTCGTGGAAGCGACTTGAACAAAAAATCTGGAATTGATTTTAATTAAAATATTTTAAACTGGTTGGTGTAGGTGAAAAACATAATCCTCTTAAAGCCGTCAATTTCACCAAGGTAAATAAAATTCATGAGGCCGATGGGTAAGCGCATTTCAGAGGGTATATCAGAGGGACTCGGTTTGCGAACACCAAAATATTGACAGCGGTTTGGTTTTTACATTTCTAATGGATACGGGGTTAATTGGTCAACAAGTTTCTGCTCTTATCTAGCTTCTACCTGATTTCATACATTGAAAATGGGATGTAGAACAGTATTCCAGGAAGAAAAGGCATTCTATTGGCAACAGAACTCGGCTTTTGATTCTTATGAGCCGTTTAAGAGGGAAAAATCTGCTTGAGCCTTTTTCATTAAGTTTAAGAGCTTCGACTTCGAAATCTGCATAAATTTGTTGTTTCGTCTACTGGGCTTTTTGTTAAGGGTCTGTTCAGATATTACGTCACTGTCTAAGGAAGGCTGTCTGCTGCTCCGTGACAGTCGGTACAAAGTCTAAAACTAGTGTTTGGAACAAACAGTGATAGAGGGGCCCTGGTCTTTCGATTTTTACCTTGACTTAATATTTTAACGAACTCTCAAGATTGAAAAAAATTGTGGGAAAAATGTTTGTTAGAGAAACCATTCGTGGTACGATTTTATTTCAAATAAAACGGTCAAATCTAAGAGCAGACTAAAAGACAATTTTTGGCCTTTTTCCTCTTCAACAAAACTCGACTCTGAACCAACGAAACCTCGACTTCCAGGAGGTCATGAATGTCCCAAAAAGGGTCAAACGCAAAAGCTCACCCCTCCGGTTGCACTTCATCCTCCGTGTGGGCCAAAATGTCCACGTTACAGCTGCGTGAATTATTTATCGCGCTCGATATTACTTCCGTTGGAATTACTAGGCTCAGCGAAGCGCAGTCCATTCGATCTATTTTTCATTGTTTGCCAGCATTCCGGCCGAATCCCGGCTTTTGATGCAGTTTGTTGACGCGCGGCGATAAAAGCCCGAATAATTAAGACTGGGCATTGTTCGGTTCGTGGGAGCTCCACCTGAACCCCATTTTCAATCAGCTTATTGAAATTTCGTGTAAATTGGCCCCAGTGACTGTGAATAAATTGAAACGCAGATATTTATTTCCTTTCAGAGCCTTTTGAGGTTCACATAAATGCCCCCCTTGACTGCCAGCAGGAACCGACCATCGTCGAACTGCAGCGGCACCTCCGTCTTTTCGTGCAGGCTGAGCTCAAAGTGCTTGAGGAGCAGAGCCAGACCGATGCGGGCCTGTAGGAGCCCGAACCTCATCCCGATGCAGTTCCGGGGGCCGTCTCCGAAGGGCAGGAAGGTGTAGGGAACCCGTTTTGAGGCCTGGTCTGGTGCGAACCGCTCGGGACGGAACTCGTCGGGGTCCGGGAAGAACTCGGGGTCTCGCATTATGGCAAAGCAGGGGACCATCACGAGCGTCCCTTTCTTGATCGTGGTCCTCATCTCGGGAACAGGGTAGTCCTTTGAGGTGCTCCTCACGAGGTTCGGCACCGGTGGGTACTTTCTCAGGGACTCCTGGATGCAGCAGTCCAGGTAGGTCATCTCGTTGACGGACCTAAGATCATGGAGAGTTTTTACATATTTTTAACAACTGAACTCTTTTGATTCTTAGGACGAGTGTGGACGTTAGTTCTCTAAATTTTACATAGGTCCCCTTAATTTGTTAAGCTTTTTAAATTTGAAAACTTAAGAGGCTCATAAGGAATTTCCAGTTTTTGAACCTGAATATAAGGCTTTTAGCTCAGGGGTGGAAATGGGTTAATTTTTCCTCTTTAACATACTCGTAGGTAAACTGGCCGTCGTACTTCCGAAGAGCCTCGTTCACCGAAGTCCTAGCCCTTTCCTGGATCTCGGAGCTCAGAGCTAGCTCGTAGAGGGCGTAGGACATGGCGGTGGAGGAGGTCTCGAAGCCGGCAAGGAAGAAAATGAGGCACTGGGCGGCGAGTTCGTGGAACGTAATCTCGCCGGTCTTCTTGAGCTTCAGCAGGAGGTCCATGAAGTCGTTCCGGACGACACCCTTCCACTCCCTGTACTCCACGGTGCTCTTTACGGTGTTAAGAAAGAACTCGGCCTCGTCGTCACGGAAGGTTTTGACCCGCAGGAACCGCGCCAGGGGCTTCCACGTCATGAACAGGAGCTGGAAGAGACGCGAGTGCCGCGGAAAAGCCAGGATATTGCGTCCCATGACCCGGAACTCAGCGCCTGGGTCCCGCAAACTGTTGGTCTCGAGTCCAAAAGCGCAGGTCCCGATCATGTCGGTCGTGAAGCGAGCCAGGAGCTCCTTCATCTCCAGTCCCTCCAGACTCGGCTGCTGCCCCAGGACCTCCACGAACCGCTCTCCGATGGCAGCCATGACGGAAAACATGTGCTTCAGGCGACCCGACGTGAACGTGGGACTCAGCTTGTTGCGCAATTTCTGCCACTTTTCGCCCCCAATATTGAACAGGTGTGCCGACAGGGGATCGTCCCTCTCGTTGTAGTAGATGTCGCGGTCGTGGAAGAAGCTAAAGTCCCGCACGAGAACGCGACGGACAAACTCGGGGTCGGTGACGAGGACGGCTGGCGAGAGGAAGACGTAGATGCCTCCGAAGAAACCTCGTCCCTTTAGGCGGTTGTAGTAGAGCTGGTTGAGACGTGTCAAGCCGAGCTGCGACCCTGGTAGCTTGAGGGTGCCGGTGGGGAACGTGGGCTTGATGTGGGGCACGTCCTGGTGCTCCCAGTGTCGGTATTGACGCCGGATCCAGAGGCGTAGGAGCGCGACGACGACCGCGAACAGCACGAAAAATTGCACCAGCATGCCGGAGAGACCTTCAGCGAGGAACTGCCGGCACGACGCGTTTTTTGTGGGCTTATCTCCTTTACACGCGCTGATACACTCATTTTAAAAGTGAATAATTTCGTAATTGTGCTAATGGAATGCAAAGAGACGGGAAAATTTACTCTTTCTCGCAGTGACGGTCTGACGGATTAGGCCATTAGGACGGCCGTGATGAATGAAGGCTCCTCTTCTGAATGTCTAATTTCGGAGAGAACGTGGGTTTGCAGCTGCGGAGGTGTTTTGGTATCTTCTTTCATCTCCTGAAACCTTTTCGACTTGAGCTTCTAGATGAGAACTAAAATTAAATTTTCAGGGTGAAATTCTTTATTGCAAGATGACCTATATTTTTGTCATTCACTGTTAGGAAGTTACAGTTAATAGAAGGAAGAAAAAAGCAAGAAAAATTTTTATACCCTTCGGTAAGCCAAAAAATTTTTTTTTTCTTTTAAAAGATAGAGCCATAAAGTGAATAATTTTAAATAGTTAAAATGTTAGCTAAATTAGATGAAGCATAAAGAAGTTCATAATATTCTTCCCTTAAGGCTAAAATTGGAAAATTGTTTTGAAAAATTTAATTTTTTGCGTTAAAAGGTTAAATTTGGGCCCCTGAAAATTTCAAGTCCAGCTTCATGCGTTCGAACGCACAGACAGACAAATATTTTTACCAAAATTTAAAATTTGCCCTGGTTTGGACGAGTTAAATGATACCTCGATAAGATAAACCCTAACAGAATCGTTATCGTCCCCGAATCTCTAAATAATTGATCCGTTGGTGGATCAAAAGCCGTGCCTGTTTATTGGCTTTGCCTTTCAAAAGTTTGATCAAATTGCATGCACTAATTGGAGCAGTGAAAGCCAGCTAGCTCTCATGCAAACGGGCAAGGATGGAAATGTGCAGAGGAGGAAGAAATAGCGCGCAATCAATAATGCGAGGACAAGGGGACACTTATGAATGGCCTGCAATCAAGATTGGAAGACACATAAAAAATGCATGCGAACATTCTGCACACACACATCCACCCCCATCCCCACCTCCACCGCTCTCCGTCAAGTACTTGTCGGTTGTTTTTCTCCAGAGGTAATCAATAAGTGGCAAGCAAAGGTTCACATGTGCGAGACGGCGAAAACGATGTGAGGAAATGTGAAATATTGCTGTGGTTTGTAAGATATTGAGAAATGATACCGAAACTGTGTCAGGACATGTTTTTCAAATGGGTTTCGCACAGACGAAGGGAGCACATACATGTGTGGCTTTTGGTGACTTTCCATATTGCGGGAAGTGGCTTTGCAGGGAGCTTCCGAAACAAAATTGGCTTTGGTTTGGCAATGGAAAACCTCACTGAAAATTAACCAGGAGGCTAAATGGCCTGGAAAGTTGAAATCAATGGTTTTGTTCATTCACATTTATTCCCAGTTGTCCGTCTGTATGTCTGTTTGTGGGCTTCAAAAGGTAAAGAAAAATTAAAGAACCTGGAATCTCAACATATATCATCCAGTTTAGGCTCCAAAATGAATAGTTGATTAACATTTAATTTTTGCAATTTTGCTTTGTTGAGAATTTTATAGCTGAGCCAGGGCCTTTTAAAAATTTTGTTCGGGAAAATTTGATATTTTACATTTTACTTTCTCTGATATCACGAAAAACGAGTAGTTAAAATTGAAAATCGGACTTCTCTAAACAATTCCTTGGAGTAAAATTTAACTTAATCGATTGGCTTCCAGGATTTTCAAACTGCGTCTAGCTTCCTGAAGTTCGTAGAAACAAATGTTCCATATGAATAATTTGTAAGAATTAATTTTTTTTCAAATTTTTTTGGAGAAGTTACACACTAAAAAAATATATTCTAATAATTCAGAAATGAGTTAAATATTTTTTAAAAATAGTTTGGACTCAACTCTAAATATTGTAAAAGAAAATTTTTTGAAATTATCAACTATCACGTTAATTTTTTTTAATGATTTTTTAAAAGTAAAAATTTAAAATGAAAATGGTGGCCAAATCGAAAAATACAAAAATGACTGCCAAACAATTTTAGCAAATTTTGAGAGTAGAAGGTTGAAATTATTTGATCAAGCATTCAAAACTTGTCCTCAACTCATAGTTTGCCCGGAATAAATTTTTAAAAGTTGATGGGTCACCAGTGACCTCTTGGTAAATTAAGAAAAACTCCCTACGTTAAATACGACCTCTGAATTTTACAGAAACGGATCAAGATAAGTCTCAAATTTCGCACTTTCAGACACCCTGTTTATCTTCCCATCCAAGAGAGCAAAAGGTCTTATAAACATCTCCGAAAATTTTAGAGCAAGAAATATCAATAATGTGCATTCCAGTTCACCGTCCAGCCGCGATAAGTTATTAATGAGGTGTAATCAGTGTAATCCCCTGTCTCTAAAAATAGCCTTCCGCTCTGCGAGCGACAAATCAATCCGAATTCCATTATCCTAGGGTCTGTCTGTGCAGGTACGTGCACGCGAAATTGTAACAATTTTCCATCCAAATCATTACTTTCACGTATACGCCGAACACAGAAGTGGAAATGCAGTTTTCCGTCCCGCTTTCGCGCCCTATGCCCGTCTCATTCCGAAATATAAATCAAGTTCAGACATGCGTTGTGGCGCGTATTTACTATGCCCTCGTCTCGCTCGCTCCCCCAGCGGCGAGTTCCTATGCACTGACGAGGCAACACAGCCAGACATGTGCCATCTCGCTTTCGCTCCACATCACACAGGATGCAACGGCGAATTTTCACTGACGGCATTCAGTTCAAGTCGAGAATTTCTCCGGTACGGTTCAAAACAAAGCAGTCTCGTGCTAATTGTTTTCCCCCTCATGAACATACATATGCATATATATTTATGTAGATAAGTGGCTCTGCGATGTACCGAATGCAAATTAAGAATATGCAAAATATATGATCAATTTGGTGCCGAAAGAGATACAAGTCCGGAGCAGACACGAGCGAGGATCGACGAGGCACAGGTGAATTGTGATTAATCGCCGCCCATTTGCGGAGTTAATGCAACATTCGTCAGTGAATCGTGTCGGGGCGCGAGCGTTGGGAGGAAATGATGGTGGTGGAAGTAAATCATAATAAATATAACGAGGAATAAAATACAAACGTGTAAATAGCGAAAAAGGATTACATCTGATACATGCCGCAACAGTAAAATATTGCAAACAGTGAGAGGAAGCTTTTTGTCTGCCTCGTGCGGCGCAAAATATTGTGAATTTAGGCTGTGCTTGACGGATGTAGCCGGGAGTCGTTCATTTTAGTTGCAAAACTTGGGAGTTCCGTGGAATTTCACCAGGTAAGTTTCTGACGGCCTTCCGAAAATTTACATGATGACATCTCGGAATTGTTTCTGAAGGGCGTTCACGAACGAGGTACCAGTCGTCTGCTCTGCCGAGTGGGGTGTTACAAAATCTCGATTTTACGGCTAAACTTTTTTTTCTGGCGTCTTTGGGGTTCAATTGAAACACACGGGCAAAAAGATTCTGGTTAAAAAATTCTTGGACGAAAGATACGCCTTTTTATTTTCGAGAATCTCGACAAAGTCTTCGATAATTCTCAAGACTCGTTCTGAACCTGAGAAAGAAATTTGTTTTTTGAGGTTTTCTAACTGGATATTAGTCTTTTATGGTTCTGCAATTTTCAAAAACTTTGCTCTGTTATAGTTGATAACTTGATACTGTTGATTTTACTCAAGCCTTTTGACGACTGAACTGCTGGTCTCGAGTAACAGGAAATGATTGTTTGAAAATTAGTGAAAAAATTCGTGCAAAAATTTCGAGAATTTTCCTCCGAGAGAAATCATCTTGTGGTTCGAGAATTCTCGAGATAACATATCCCACCGTCGAGTCGAGCTAAAATGCCATGTCCCAAATCACTAATGAACGTGTGAACTCTCCTCGCAGGGAGGAAATTAAAAGATTAGGCTGCGAGACGAGGAGCTAGAGGTTGTCGAAGTTTTAATGGGAGAATCTCGTAAATTAGTTTTCTTTGGATCGCTTTCCTCGTCCCCAAACTCGAAAGGGTTTTCCCAAAGAATTCCAATATATTCCGAAAAGGTAATTTTTACCCTTCGCTCAGGCAAGAAACCGACCGTCTCATCCCGCATTAAAATTCCATCGCAGTTTGTAGGAGATAGAAAGATCAGAGCGGGGGAAAAGGCGTACAGTAACCACATTGCCGATTTCCGCCCACTGCAATTTTTGATGCCTCATTAACATCAATTTTTAATCAAACATGAACGGCAAACGCGCCTCCATGCTCCGTCGAAGATTGAAAACACACATAAAATCAACAATGATTAGGTATCAAAAATGGAAATTGATGATGACGGAGGGCGCTCTAAAGCGAGAGCTCCGGGTGCTGCCAAGTCTATTTCTGGATGCCGCAGATCCTCGACTCAGCAAGAATTGCTTTTAGCGATATTTTATTTTATTATAGTTTTTATCAGATTTCCGTATTCCCTCCACCTTCTTGCTTCGTCGCCTCTTCCGAAGCCATGCCGCTGCCACAACCGCTCCATGCCCGTATTTATATGCATTACGAGTATTTTTATGTCCTCCGGAGTACGTGAGAATCTTTACACCATAAAGTATAGTTTCGTTCCATTTACGACAGCGATGGCTTTTTAGCATTCAGCAGCAGATTTGCAAATTTGATAATTTTTTCGCATCTCGCCTCATCGGCTGTTGCGAGCATAGAGCTCCCGTCGACGGCCATAATTAAATTCTCACGATTTCGGAAAACGTTCGAGAGATATCGGGCGTAATTGTTGCCAAATGCCCCGGGAATGTGCTTGCGTGCCTCACTCGGTATTTGGGCTCCCGAAAGGCTTGCTGGTATTCGGAGGAATTGATTTGATGGCATGCAGAATGGAGGGACGCCCTTCCTTTCGGGATATTTTGGGCTGGGCCGCCATCAAAAGTCGAGGATCGAAGAAAAGGCGTAATTAATTAATGATTGGGACGCGATGGTGTTCACGAAATACCGTCATTAGGGTCGGTCAAGGTCGTTGGATGGCCACTATGAGGTCATCTAGTCACTCGACTGTCCAGTCTCGGAGCTTTCATCGAATATTTCATTCCTGGACATTGTCTCGGACGTGTTGTATCAGGTTCATGCTTCGTTAAAAATTAATTTCGTATTTTCAATCTTGGTTTTCGTTGGACTCGTAGCAAAGTGCGATTTTAATGTTTGGCACATACATCACCATTTCAAGGAAAATGGGCAATCTTTGATTTGAGCCTTTTCTAGTTAAGTTTTACCCTCCATTTCTTGTTGAAAGCGGTTTTTTTTAAATTTTCCTCTTCACATGTTTTTGCTTTGGAAAAAATTGATTTAAAATTTTTTTTTTGTGCATTTTCAGCATTTTGCACAAAGTACACTATTTTGGACATTTTGCCATCTGCCTGTCTATCCGAAATTTTATAACTCTGGCTAGAGAAAAGAGAAAAGCTAGAGAGCTGTGGTTTTTGTATCGTTAAAGGCATAGTCTGTAGGGGTGCAAGCTATCAATTTTGGATCCCTTACCCCCCTGGGGAGTGAATGAGGGGTGTTTTACGTTTGTATGAAAATTCCTTATATTATGTTACATCCGATTGAGCTGAAATTTTAGTATATTGTAGTCTGTAAAAATCAAGCAAATTATGCTTCTACTTGTGACCCCTACCATATACAGGGACAGATCTAGGGGCCCTGAAAGTTTGGTCTTCTCGAAATCTTTGAAAATGCACCCTTTAGCTTAATCTCCGATTTTGATTTTTACATATTCTTGTAAAATAGTTTTTTCTTTGAAAACATACTCCCATTTGAGGACTTTCCTTTGCAACATCCCTGATATGTGGCATGTTCATACAAAAGGTATATCCGCTTCTAACAAGATAAAAGCAGGTTCTCATGAGCTCCAAATTGGCAAACATTTGACCTAAATTTTACCTGAAACTACGCCTAAGGAACTATCTTTCAAGTCAGAGAACCTGAAAATTGAATGGTGCTCTAAAGCTTTCCTGGAAGCCTAACAAGCACTTCCAGGAATCAGCTCAGCATGATTTGAGTTCCCAGAACTCCACTCAGTCGTTGTGGGTCAGACAAAGTGCTGTTAACAGGCTCAAAATGCCCGCTGCGTGCACAGTAATTATGGCCATTTGTCCAGCGCCATAAGAGGACGGCAAATACTGGGTATGGGGAGAGCAAACAGTCGCTGCTCAAACACGGTCTCGTTAAGTTTAGATATAAACTCCAATAATTATATTAAATAGCTCGTGTCGCAAACAACCCGTGTGGTTGGGTGCCAGCAGGTGTGCTCCTTGCTAATCTACTTGATCCAGTTCCATACATACCCCAAAAGTTGCCGTCGCGGTGTTTGTCAGCAACTCTGCGGAGGTGAGGACTTGAATCAAAACAACACACAAGCTCAGATTGTTTATTTGTTTGCGATGATGCCAAACTTCGTCACACGGCGAGTCACGGAGGGAGAGTCGAGGGAGGGAGAGCATGTCAATATTTTTGCCCAACTTTCGAAATGCTGAGCTTTTGAAAATATATACTCTCATGCATAAATGTATGAGGAAGTGTTTCGGAACGAGCGGCTGTGTTAGTTTCGACATCAAGTTGATTAATGATTGATGACTGGACATGAGGATGCATTTTTCCCGGTCATAAATCACCTTTTAGGCGGTTCAAGTGCATTTCTGACATGACTGGAACATACATTTTGAATGACTGCATTTACTGCGTTTATAGTTCGTAAGAGGCTTTTAGTATTAACCCTGCAATGCGTGGTTTTTCGGTCAAAAAAATAACCTTCAATGGAAAATATTTTTGAATGGTGCTTTTGGGGGCCCTAGACTCTTCTCCTTAGCTCCTCAGCTATCAGAAATGTCATTATGGTGTAAGCTCCAACAAACTAAAGTTTTCGGCATTTTTTGCAAGACTTTGGAAGCAAGAACGAAAATTTTGCAGGGTGACTTTTCGGGCTCTTCTCGGAAATGGCGACAATTCGAGCTTAATGGGGTGTAGTCATTTGGAGACAAAGACTTCGTTAAATTAGCTTCGGCAGAGAAGGCCTTCAGAGACTGTGATTAATTCCATAAGCAAGTAAATGAATCATTTGAGTCCTTCTTTTGACATATCAACACTTACAAAGCCACTATGAAAATAGAGCCATAAATATAAAAGAAATCACATTATGAATAATTTTCCCATAACACATGTTTGATATGGCGACGGCAGTCTTATATTATGTAGCCTTTGTTGCCAAGTCTCGCGCCTCTTGCGGCAAACGGACGAGTCTTGAACAAAAGTAAGGAAGAAACGGACGAGAGCGGTGCCTGTCAAATAAATATCCTTAAGTTGCCTCGCACAAACGAAGTACCAACACAGACGGAGCCGAAAGAAGCGCACAAAGACCACCGTCACTCTCACTCAGGACTTTGTTCTCCGCAACTTTCGCTGTGTCAACGTCCGTTGAGCGACTAATGAATATTAAGCCGGGGAAATCCAAATAGCAAGGCTGCTTCTGCTTTTATCGTCTCTTGACTCCAGCTTTAACCTCAAGAGAGTGAAGCAGCACGCTTTAATATCCAAAAATTATTCGTTTCGGAGCTCAGAATTTTTTGTGATCCCTTGTCCGTTTGTCTAAGCCACCTCGGACGTTTCGAGATTATTTTAACCATTTTTTCATACAATTTTTTTAAAGATTTTTTTTTTCTTTCAAACTTCACGAAAAAAGCTAAGGTTTGAGATGGTCTGGTGCTAAAGTGACCTGAACCTTTTTGGTCCATTGTTGTTTTTCTTAATTATTTAGGAAGGACTTTTGTCTTACGAGGGTTTTTTTTTTTTTTAGAAAAGCTATTTTCACGAATTTTAAATTTGTAAAATTTCCATTTCTTTTGATCTCAAAGTCAGAAATAATTTTAAGAAAAAATTTAAAAAATGCTCGAAAGGTCACTCTTCTAGCTTGATACCGAAAGTTGAAGCTTCAGACTTCCTGGTAGCTCTCTTTGGTCTGAGAAATGGTCGCTCAGTCATCCGGAGTCCCAGTCACGTAAAAGAAGTGAAAAATGGGCTGAAAAGGCTTCTAATGTCTCTAAGATGTGACTTTAAACAGTGTTTCGAAAGCAGCTGCGCGCTTGTGATTGCTCGCCTGCAGGCTTTGCTATGACAATTATTTTTCAGTGTAACGTAAGAACAAATTACGACGATTTAAAGGTTTACGCGGACAAAAAACACAACACCTTATTGTTCTTACTTGTCAAGAAATTTGCCTTCGCCGACGCGTTTCGAAGCTAGCGCTTCATCTGCTGGGCGGTGTCCGACTGATCTCTTATTGCTATCTTGTGCTAATCGTACGCGTCCTGAGTGGTGGTCCGTAGTCCTCTCCGCGTCAGGAAATGTGTAGGTCAGTAAGATAAAACAAAGAAGAGCTAATTGGGGGCTCATCCTCATTCATGAGGGGTCCATCGGAGTTGGAGATAAACATACTCTCCCACGCGTCGAGTAAGTAAGGCCTTCTCACAGCTCGTACCAGTCCAGAGTCCTCCCAATTAATCTCGTGTCTCAATTCTTGAGCGTGGACAGCTACGCTGGAGTCTTCCACTTTTCGGTCGATCGTAGCCCTCCTGTGCTCCTTGAGTCTCGTTCTCACTGACCTCTTCGTTTGGCCGAAATACACAGACGAGCAATCCCCACACCGCACTGAGTAAATGCCTGACAGGTCCTCGGGATTTGAGCGGTCCTTCGCGTTGCAAATGAGGCTCCTGAGTGTGTTCTCGCTCGGCTTTGCTAGTCTTTTTTCCACCGTCCACTTTTTATGTCTCTCTCTCCCTCGCGTTGGCAAATATTTTTCTCGGGTTTTTGTCTCTCCCCCTCGCATGTCCCACGTCTACTAAACCGTAATCCGTTATCGTGTGTCGTGAAAAATTACCTTCCGAGTGGGGAAAATGCGGAGAGCCGACAAAAGTACATTCCCAAGAAGTGCAAAACTAATTAAATATTTCATTTATCAAAGTCCCAGGTCTCGTGTGGACCAATCCCTTTTATTCCGGGATTTTCCGCAGAATGAAATTTTTACGACATTCTCAAAGCCTCGATTCCCATCTCCCTAGCTTTCAATCAAAATAAAAGCAGCAGACGTGAATTACTTTCTCGGATGTGGATATAATTTGCATTCTGGGGAACGAACGGCAGACAATTTGCCAAATGTTGGCGACAGAGTGGATGGGAAGGAGAAGTTCCTCGGAACGGAAAATAAAAATAAATATTTGAGAGCTTGAGGTGGGTTTTTCATGCGGAACGAGCAACGCACATTGGAGCTTTCTGACTGATGTGGTGGCCAGGGCAAATGTTGACCCTTTGAGTTTACTGAATAAAGTATAAATTAAATGAACTTTTCATTCTGAAAAATTTTCAGCCTAGTGACCAACTTCGAAAAATTGTATTTTAAAGATTTTATTATTTATCGACTTATTTAACTAAATTGCTAAATTAAAAAATTAAATTGAGTTTCATATATTACTTCGTTTATTTTTAAAGATTTTTTCAAAAGAAGCCAGTTAAAAAGAAGGCTTTTTCAAGACTATAGAAGATCCACTTTTTAATTTTACTTATTTTCAAACTTAAATAGTTAAATTTGAAACTAAAATTTAAAGGGACATTTCCAAAATTGATATAGATTCGGATTGAAGATCCAACGTGCGCTGTATGAGCTTCTGAGGCTTCAAAAGAGCTCGAAATGGACGCAGAACTTTTCCCTCAGAGCGAAATCGACCCCAAGCGCCGCTCCCTCTGCGTCACAGCTCAATAATTTCAATAATCTAAATGCAAATTACGCAGTCGGCTCAGCCATTTTTGTTTTCAGAGGCAATTTGCAGCTCCGGCAGTTGATCGCACTTCGCTCTCAAAAATCAAGTGCACTTTGATTGATAAACAACATCAAATGCGATGCAGAGGCAGTATCGGGACCGATTTGTCATTTTTTTCTGCCTTTTTACTTTCCCAATCATCGTCATCATCATCAAGAGTTGTTGCCAGCTATAAAACGATTACGACAGACAAGTATTTGAGCAATCAAGTAGCATCTCGGCGTAGACTGAAAATGACATTTTCCTGTTTGTGTGCGAGGGAACTGAGGAGTCTCTCGCATCGATACTGGCGCTGCTCGTTCCGCTGCGGAACAGACTTTTGGGAGCAAATGGAAAATTTATTCCTCCTACGTGAGCAAATAACAAAGTACACGAGCGCGCAGCTCCTTTCGAAGTAAGCAGGCTCGTATTTGCTTGCAGTGTACATAGTTAGAGTTGTATGAACAAGCAGAAATTGGTTTCCAATATATCGATTTGGCGTTATTTAGTCAGTCATGAGGTCTCCTTGCGCATCGCCCAAGACTGGTTTTTACAGTAATTTAGGTGCTATTGTTGTTTCGTGTGGGGCAGCCGGGGAGAGTGGCAATCAAGGGTGATTACGTGGAGGCCTACTCTGTCGAAAACCTCAGCGGGGAGCTTAACCTCACTCGCCTCTCCTCCCCCAGCGGACATCGACCGGCCAACCTTCCACCGAGGTGATTAAAAATGCAAAAGCTCCGTGATTTTGTATTCTCCAAGGAGGACTGACAGACAAACCTTTATTTTATTACACAAACTTTATGTTGATGACTACAAGTTTAACCCTCTAATGCATCCCTTGTTGACTTGATGTATTAAAATTTTAGAGGAAGTTTATTTTAGAAGTCTTTCAAATCAGCTATCTGGCTTTTTGTAAGGCAAGACAAGTCTGTCGGCGACTAGAATAAAGTCTGTCGTCGAGGCGAGAATTTTTCTTCGAAGTCTTCCCTCAAGTCTGTCGGCGCCGACAGACTGAGAAAAACTTGGACAGGCCGAGTCAATTTTTTGCGCGGAAGTAAAAATTTACCGGCAGATATTGCTTTTTCGTTTTCGAATTTTTACTTCCGAACTACAAATTATACGGGACAAAGATGTTAACAAACGAAAAATGGCGGGTCGGCAAATTTTTTCACACAGAGTAGTTTCTTCTTCTTAGATGAAATCTTCTAAATATTGTTCCATGATTTATTTTTTAAAGTGAGAGCTACAACATACCCTAGATTCAGTTCAATTAAGTGAAAAATCTCTCAGATGAGTTTTGGGCCTTAAACTTAACTGTTTGAACTCTTCTTAAATCAGCTAAAAGTTTGAGGTCTTTTTTCTTGCTTAAATTAAAATTAGAAGAGCTTTATTGAGCTCTTTGCTTCCCCAGTCTAAGCTCAGTACAATGATGCTTCTGGTGGACGTCAGAGAAACTGGAAACACCCAAAGTTTTGCTCGTAAATGCGGTTTTAAAGTCTAGTGCTTCCTGGTAACCTGAGACTGCCAAAAGTTGGTTCTGCAGTGAAACCACGAACGCACTAGTGGGAGGGGAATACGCGAGATTTGGCAGAAGAACGAGCTTGAGTGGGCTCACGAAGTAAATATTCCATGATATCGATTATTTTCGTTGTTCCTCTTTGCTGATTACCGCACTCGGGTAGGCCGAGACTCGTTTCGATAAATTGAATTTCGCATCGGCACGGGGCTGACGCGGCTGCAAAGGCAAGACATGAATAAATTATTATTATTTTTGATGACTTTCATATCGCACATCGCGCCCCATAATTTTGATGGAGCATTAATAAAAGATTGCCACGAGAATCGGAATGCGACAAGTGACCTTTCCAGTCAATACTGCCCATCAACCGGAGTGTCGGACGAAGGTCAAACGTGCCGTGGAAAATTTGCCTACGCACTTTCGAGCGGTTTTTCCAAAAATAGAAGCAAAGCCATCACCCTCGTTCCAGATCAGCTGTCAAAGATATATTCGTTATGTGCGGCTCCCAATTTTCAATACTCTGCGATAACGTCGAGTGGAACACAAGACAATTGACAAAGGTTTATTAGCGAACATTGTTCTGGTCCCACTCGAATCCTTCGTCGTCCCGTTCACGGAACCCTGAGTCCTTGATAACGCTCTCGTGATCAATTTGGCAGATAAAACAGACACATGCCGATACACGCGTGGTGCCTTTTCTCGGGAAAAACGTATTCGTAGCAATAATTCATTCATACAGGCGGCTGCACGCGTTGCCGAATGAGGAGAAAATGTTAAACATGCTCGCGACATCGGCAATAACCAACGAAGGTCATGTCTCGTTGTTATCGTCTTCGTCTCGTGGAACAAGAGGAGCAGAAAAAATGTTTAACTTTCATGTTTTGTGGCGAATGACAGATTGAGTCTCGCAGGGGAGTCGCGATTGAGCTCGGCCTAGGCTCATGACTTTTCTTTATCCAGAGACAAAAAGTTTGTTTCAACCTTGAGAAGAGACAAACTGTTCAGGAGCTATGAGGCTTCAAAGTTGGGCTTCTCAATTCTTTGGAAATGTTTATTTCAGAATTGAAAAGAGCTCTTATGGTCAAATATGTGGCTTTTTTGGAATTAAAAAATTAGGGCTATGTTAGAGTTTTTCGGTGACCAACATTACTCAAATTAATTATTTGGACAAGAAAAAATTGAAGTGGAAGTTTGTGAGCCAAAAAATGTTCGGTCGATTTCAAGTACTTAATTTTAATCCCGAATAATTAATCACCTTCAAGAACCGAAGAAGCCCCATGCTAAAATTTGCCTTCCCAGAAGGTTGAATGAGCACCAAATCGCGTTAATAAGGGCGACAGACAGACAACTTCCGCAATGAAGCGCTAATGCCTCTTCTGAGAAGTCAGAACGGTAAAAAATGGGAGGAAATTTAAGCTGACGCTGACTTGTTTATTACACTTTGATTGTCGTACTTCATTTTCTCGAGTGGACGCCTCCACTTTCGTTCAAAATAATGAAGAACGGAGCAAAAGGAAGGCAAGGACCGCAAAGGAGGAAGATAACAGGACGGAATGACATTGAAGACAGTTAATGAAGTTCTCGTGTCCACTTTTTCTTCCCTCATCTATTTCCGTCATTGTTTGTTGTTGTAAGTATTTTTTTGTGCCCTCTTCGGCAGTCGGCTCCTCCGTGTTATCATTGGGCCAGCGAGCTGTCTGAAACCGCAATTCATTGACAATTAGTTCCACTCGAAAAGTCGCATGCCGAAAGGTCCGAGGCGGCAATGAATTGGGGCTAGAGGGAAGGACGTGCTGGGGGGATAAGCCGGAGACGGAGAAAGTACGTCAGTCTGTCGAGGATGAGTGAATTAGGTTAACTATTATATTTGGGACGTTGCTGTGTGAGCATGTGGCATAATTGGAGGAACATGGAGAGGACGTTTCCGGATAATGAGGAGGAAGACGCAGAACGCGGAGCGAAGGGATTTATGAGCCAAATCCGATTATACGGTGCTGGACAAGGAAAAGTGATTATTTCAATGACGGCTGCAGATTTTCCGGGAGGGTATTGGGCTTTCCTCGTGGGATTTCTGGTAGAGTCAGCTCCAAATTTACCCAAAATCACTGAATTGGCCGGGAAATATTTTATATATTTGCCTCTTGATTTTTTTCCAGACGGGAAGTTTTTTTTCTGGACGCCTTAGGACGCCCTTTTTGCCTTTAAGAAGCCATAATTGAACAAACAAGACTGATATTTGTCTTCTTAAATAAAAGTACAAGCCCTTGTTCATGCCTGAGCTCTGAAATGAAGGAAAAATAGGCACGGATTTTTGAGCCAAAAAGAGGCATCCAACGTTGGTAACGTCCTCCAGTCCCAGTGTATTTTTGAGGATTTATCAGTCAAATTCTGACTAATGAGTTTATTGAACCTCCTCTCGGTTTCTCGCGAAAACCCATTACTGCTCCTCTGCTCTCATCAGATCTGGCCTAATGTAAATTCAATTACGGCGTCTAAATAATTGAGTTTTGCTTGAAAATATGCAGGCGTGTTCCAGCAGATGGTTTTCTCAGACGGAAGCGCACTCGCCGCGTCTCCTATTAAGAGCTCTAGTCATCCAAAGCCCCACCTAACTGCATTCTGGCATTAATGCAATTCAGCCTTTCCGTCTTCGTCATGTTGTATGCAAGCTTTGGACGCCCCCCACGTCCCGATATAAATTTTATCTTGTAAACATGGCAAGCGAAGAGAAATTCCTTGATCAAAATCCCGTCTGCAAGGAGACGAGCTGCTTGAAAGATGATAATAATGAATGCTTCTTGAAGCACGCTCGTTATGAAAGTTTTTGTGCCATGCAATGGAACTCTGTATTTTGCAAATACGCCACTCTCCCGGGACAGAGCTATGTAACCTCGGTTTTGATCTGCGATGCAGGCTGGTGACGTCACTGGCTGCCACACTGAAGAAAGTTTCGTCATTATAATTTTAATTAAAAACAGAAAGAAGGGGGCGGTTATTATTATTGCGCTTGCAATCGCCTCGCAGCTCGAGAGAAGAAAGCGGAATAGTTGAGCTGATTGAGGCCGTTGCTTGGGAAAAGTGGGTTTCCTGCAGCTCGCGACTTTCCTTAATTCGAGAGAGGATTTTTTTCATCGTGACTTTGGCTGCGGAAGATGAGGCAAAGCTCTTTAACTGCAGCAGGGAGACATAAATTTTCCCGCCATCACAACTCAATAGCGATAAAATCCATCAAACGGCGGAAAAGCGGCGAATTTGTGCCCAACATGGTGATGTGTTCATTTTTTGCCGAAGTGAGTATGCTGTTCATAACTCAAAAAGTTGCTGCAGCCGTTGTAGAACATGGTGTGAATGAATAAATCAGATGAAGTTCAACAATTGATGTCTCTCGGTAGAACAGCTTCACGGAGAGGCAAAACAGAAAATACTACCTCTGTTTTGTTGTTGCCGTGATGAATAAAACTTTTTTGGTCTGCGAAAATATTTACATTTAAAAGGCCTATGGTGTGTGCGTGCCATAACTATTTAATTGAAAAGACTCATGAGACGGGGTTTCGGGTCAATAGCAGCTATTTGTCTGTTTGTCCTTTAGAATGTTGGGAAGGTACATTTTTAAAGTTCATGTAAGGTCGATGGGAAGCTAGAAAAGGCTTGAGGCTGTTTCAAGTAATATGACGAATAAAAATGCACCTTCTGGAGTTTTCATGGCCAAAAACACCCCTTTAGAAGATCTCAAAATGTAGTTTAAAGTCATTTATATCGTTAAATATCCTTCTTTAAGGATCCCGGCAGGGATTTTCTAACCAATGAGGCTCTGTTAATGAACAGGAAGGGCTTTATTGACTTGAAAAATGCATATTGATGTCCTTAAACCCCCTCTCAAAATTCCTTTGAAGTCTAGAAAAGGAAGGAAAATAAGAAAATGTAGGAAGTGATAGCCGTTTGTGTTGCTCCCCACTCTCTACAACCTTTATTTGGGCTTTTCCTCGAACTTCTAGTGAATCCTGTGGCCTGTCCACCACCACGAAGAAGAATTTGAAGGATTTTCGAGTCTCTTGGTAAGACAAAAAATGTTCTGATATTCCCGAGAAAACAGAGCAGTTCTACTGTTCACAACTAAATTTGAACCTTTCCCAGTTTCGAAGTAAATAATGTGAGTTTCAGCGCTCTAGGTAATAAATCTCTGTCTCTTTGGCTTCAAATGCCGGCATATATTTCTCACGTAAATAATAAATTGAATGCTCTAGAAACTCAATGAAAGCTCGAAACTCGGTTAGTTTCGGGAAACCACGCCTGATTGTCTTTAAATGAGCCCCTGACAAGCCGCGATGTTTGCTTTGGGTGTATTTAACGATAGAGCGCTATTTCGCGAGGCGATGAGTGATTGCGTAGAACCGCTTGCAACAACGGTGGCGGCATGATTGTAGAAAGTGTGAAAAAGCACATCTACTCGGTGGCGGAATTCGGTTGGCAGTCGTTCAACATAATTCGAGTAGACACAACCGAGGTACTCGATGAGATTTTCGATGTTTGCGCCGCGCCACACCAGCGGCGTTCCACACGGTGGCAACTCATTTCCTACTACTAAAAGATTTATGAAGAAAAGTTAATTATGTGTTATTTTGATTAATTTATTGTGGCGAGCTGAGGAGAGGGCGATTTTTCAGGGTTTCCCATGGAAGCCAGTTGTGTCCTGGCTTTTAACCCATAGACTACCGAATTTTGTTTTTGAATTTCAAACATACTTCCTGTAACCTGAGCCTGAACCTGAACGTGAGCCTGAGCCAAAAATCAGCGTATGAAATTTTAATTTAAATTTTAAAAAAGTGTTTAATTTTCGACACAATTTTTATGTTTTTAGCTCCGAATTCTGAAGTTATAAAGGTCACGTGTATTTTTACGAGTGTTCAGATTAACTTCGGGGGCCTCTAGCTCCTCTCCTGTTAAAGATATGGGTCACATGAGGTTCCATATCTCTAACTACAACATTTTAGATTTCAGCCAAATCAAACGAGCAATAAGAAAGTTTCATACAACGGAAAAAACCCACCTGGTTACGTCCCTGGTGGTTTTTCAGGAAAATCAAAACCATTAACCCACGCGTAAGACCACACATGACATCATGTAGAAAACCGTAGGTTTCTAGCTCTTTTAGTTACGGAGCCCTTGCGACTCGGACTCCGGTTTTTTCCAAAATATTGAAAATGTACTTAAAATCGCAAAAGCCAATGGGTCGTCAGCCACTCATCGGTAGTCGGTGGGTTAATGCACCCGTGTTGGCACTGCAACGCGCCATCGAACGACCCTAATAAAGATAATGGCGGCATTTATCTAGTTGCCAGCGACAATTTATGCACATCCCATCGCGAAACACCGCCATTGCATGCTTCGTGGGGCCTCGAAAGCGAAAACGCGATGTCACGTGAGAATGTGGCGCAGAGCCGAAAGTTGTTCGTAAATAGGGAGGACAATAAACATGAAAAACTATAAAAACAGCATTAAGGAAAACTGAATTTGGACTAATGAAACGTGCTGGAAGGCTTTGCCGCAGAAACTTCAACAATGGGAAATAAAAGAGCGGAAAAACAAGTTGTAAAATGAGCTTAAGGCCCCGCTTTCCTGCCATTGTCGTCTGTTGTGGGTCGTAAAACACAAAATTAATCCATTTCCCTTCATCAGACGCGCCGTAATCAAATTATTCGAGGAGGTCGGGCTCGGGGAGAAAAGGTACTGGCAAAGCCAGCCACGTCAAGGAGTAAATGTCACCTTTTTGTTGATGGCGGCAATGGTATTTAGCGCTCCATTTATGAGTCAATTTGTTCTTTTTATTACACGTTCTTGCCAACAGCCCAATTTACTGCCCTGTTTTACAATCTGCCCTGCAGCCAGCCGGTCGGAGCAGAGTTCGCCTGATCCTTAATTAATTAACAATTTATATGAAATATGTGCATTAAAAAATTTATGGAAATGTTCCGCAAGCGTTTTATGCATCAGGTGGCGACTTATTTACTGCTGATACTCGACTCTTGATGGCAGTTCGACTCCCTGGGAGGGGGAGAAACGGCTGGCTCGAGGGGTTTCCTCTCCATTTCAGGCTCGTTACTCTTTGCCGGTCGGGTTTATTTTTCTCGGGTAAAAGGTAGTATCTTAGGAATCACATATCATGTTTCTTAACATAGTTCACCTTTCGTCGTCTCAGTCAGTATGAATATTTCCCTCTTTTTCACCGCTATCTGGAGATGAAAGGAGGATTGGTAATTTTTTGCTACTTCTCATATTTTCGAAGCTCGGTTCAAGAAAGGGGTGCTTTGAAGCAAAATCTAATGGGCCAAAAGTTTTTTACTTGAGTTTTTCATTTTTGAGAATTTCGAGGCGTCACTTTTTTGACTCTTGGACTTGTAGGTTTGATTTTTTACTCAATGGGGAGTCGATTTTTTGACTCTAGAGTAAATAGAGCTAGTAAAATATTTCTGAGGCAAATTTGAAGTCCACCCCTCATCATGAAGATTTTATTCACACGCCCACAAAAAGAACCAAGCTCCCTTCTTTGAAAAACCTCAAAACCCGCAAAAGTTTTTCCCTCAGTTCGCCTCAAAGGAAGTCTTGTATCTCTCAAATGCACATTTACCAGCCTTTCAAGTGCACTCAGACATGCTCCGACGCCGCATTATAATGAAGTGGCATCATGGGATCCGCATCCACGTGTGGGAAAACACGGATGTAAAAAAGCAATTACTGTGTCAAAAGAAAGTCGAGATTCTTCAGGCTGCTTCTAAAAATAATAGCGAGTTACGACATCAAAGGAACAAAAAACGACTCGCATGCTTTTATTTGTCACATTCCTTCTTCGCCACTTGATTCTTATATTTGAGAGACTTCTTGCATAAAAAGCACGCGCAAAAGGCAAACCAACATCACTCTTGGGTTTTTATTTACTCGCTTTCACAATGAGTACCCACCTCTGCTACCGAGTAATCCTTTTTGCTTTCAAATTTTTCGTATCGCAAAAAGTCTCACGTAATGAGCTTAGGAACACAGGGGAGTGGAGGAGTGGTAACGTTGTGTGCTTGTTCACTTTTCAAGCAAGAGGAGGAATTCGCAACATTTAAGGCGATAATCTGGCGGCGCTTTAATTTTCAGCAACGAGACAACTTGGAGCGGGAAGCTCTCAAGGTTTTGAAGCCGCAAATTTATTCCCTTCGTTTTTCTTGAATTTTCAGCATTTTGAGAAAAAGTGCTCATGTGTCCTATTTGTCCGTCTGTCTGTCTGTCCATCTGTCTGCCTGTTCATATGTCTGTCTGTGTGTCTGTCTGTCTGTCTGTCCGTTTGAGTCACAAAGGCCCCGAAACTAAGGGAACTAGAGACCTGCGTTTTTTTTGCTTATTGTCACGAGTGGTCTGGAGAGTGGGTGGCACATTTTGGCTCTCGCTAAAAATCACCAGGCTCGTAACCAGGGGGGTTTTTCCACTGTATGGAATTTTCCAATTAACCTGAAATATAAGTTAGTTATAATCAGCGCAAAATCTGGCAAATTTCCCTTATTTTACAGGCACGGAAGTAGGGGCCCCGAAGTTTGTATGGAGGAAAATTTTTGTTCCTTTCATTGATTTTAAATTTTAATACGTTTCATAAAATAAAGACAAATATGTGTTCTGTCTGCCAGAGATGGAACTAGGGGTCTAAAAATTGATTCATCCCCGACCAAAGACTTGCGGTGGCTAAACAGGGACTCTCAATTCTCATGAGAACCAACAGAACGGAGTAATCAAACGCCATTTGACTTCGGGTTGTCACATTAATTTCGACAGCATGCTGGTGCTGCGGGAAAAGTTTATTGGCACGCTGCAAGATTAATGGAAACCAATTAATTGTCAATTGGCAGCATGGCCTATTTATCGTCTCAGTAATGCGCTCATTTACTTAGCCGTACAATAACACACGGGTATGCAATTTATGGGCTCGTAAGTCTCTTGCTTCGCAATTTGTCCTTAATGATAATAACCGTGTCACCGAAAACGAGGAAATAAATGCCCTCTATTGATTGATTCAGGCCCGAAAATTGCGAAAAACTTGTTCGTTAATATTGGCCCACTCAACTAAATGAGATACTTCATTATTGAAAGTCGGTCTCGGGGTTCCATGAAAAATGCAGGTAGACATGCGACTGGTTTAAGCTCCCCCGACATTTTTTCCCACGCTCTCCTCGGCTAATGGCTCTTCAGCTGTCGGACTGGCGCAAGTTCAAGTGACATGGCAAAGGTAAATTTGAGTTTCATGGAAACGAATGGTTTGAGGTGGTACGGCGGACATTCCGGGATGATGAATGTGTACGAACCTGTGGTGTGCTCGCGTCGGACATTGGAATTAAGTGAAATTTGATCGTAATTAGTTAATTGAGGCGCAGAGGATTTTTTGTCCGGCTTCTGTCTCGCGGCGGTGACGTCGCTAATGACGACCGTATTTCCAATGCCGGCCTCCGCTCCATCCAGAGGCGTTGGCTTGGAAATTGTGACAGTGAGAAATGCCCTTACCCTTCAATTCAATTTTTTATCCAAAAACCCATGCTTGAGGCTTTGATTCCGGGCTTTTCTAAGCTCAAATAATTTTCTAACATTTTCTTAAATCTCGTTTTTACATTTGAGGGTTCCAAAATTTTATCCTCAGAGAGTTTAGCAAGACTTGGGGATCTTCGGACCGTTAGAACCCCGGATTTCAGGCTGTTTTCGGTCTATTGACCCCTATAGGAGACTTTCCAGGGCATGACAAGTTTGGAAGATGCTCAGAACGAGGTTTTTCTAGCTGCTTGAGGCATCCAAAATAGGTATTCTGGGTTTCCAGAGTTTCCTAATCACTTCAAAGAGGGTGGTAGGGGTCTTCACTAGCTCCTGCTTTCACAATCCTAATATTAAAAGGTCTTCAGGGGAAAGTTTCTGTCCCTAGTCCTCTTTTGGGGTCCAGAGAAGCCTTCAGGTCGACGAACAAAAAGATGAACGAAGCCACTTACCTGTCAAGGAAATCATTGCATGGAAAAGTATTTTGAAGTCGACATCCAAGCATGTCTAAAAACAACTTAGATGTGTGGAAATCAGACTCGTGGAAAGAAATGGGTTAATTTTTTACCCCAAGAGTTCAAGAAGTGTTCTCCTCGAGCACGCAACACATGCTTCGACACGAAAACTCGTCATCCAGCCCGCGATTTCCACCATTTTTCATCTTCACACTACGCTCTCTGACACGTGGCTGGAGTGCCAAAACACGAGGCCGTGAACCTCCGGTGTTTCGACATCAAAAGGTTAAGGAGCTCGAGACGCTTAGTTTCGGGCCGGTCCAATCCAAAACGAGGAGACGACCTGCGATGTATTGTTGCGAGATAAGAAATTGATTTCTGCTCCGTAATCTCCTCACATCGCCGAAGGGGTGTAAATTCGGATGAATGAGCCGAAACGTGTATAAATCATGGGTGGAGGCGAGCAGAAGCGGGGTGTCAGGAAAAGCCGGTGCCTCGAAGTTTTTCTCCGACTTGCTACGATGTTCCTTTTAGGGATCATCTCAATTTACATAACAAATAGCTTTTTGTCGGTGTCGATGTCGATGTCTATGTCCTCCTGCGTCTGCTCTAGAAAGTATATGCTATATGATGTGGTTACATGGGAGGCAGCCGCATCCTCGCATACAAAGCAGCGGTTGAATGATAAAGTACAAAGTCGTACAATATTAATGGAATCTGCTTATTTATGCAAATCTAGTGTAAATCACATGTCAGTGCCAGATTTGATGCAGCACCGTGCTGGCGAGGTTTATGCAGCATCTCAAAATATCGTCAAATGCTAATATGTCAATTTCATTTCACGATTGGGGTGTCAAAAACGCGTCAGCGGGATTGGCATGTTGTCACTTAGTCAACAAGGGTAGTCAATATTTGGTTGAAAGGCTCGGCAAATATGAAGGCGTGCTTCTACGAAAAGCCAGGCGTTCCACTTGATTGGATTTTTCTTGGAACTTTGTGCGGAAGAGGCGATTAAAGAGGCGGTTTTAAAATTCCGATCTTCTTTGACTATTTGTCGGCATATTTCGAAGCTTAAATTACCGGGTTTAGTCAAATCCTTAAAAAATATTTTAAGACATGTCCCAAAAAAATTTTCTTGTTGGAAAAGTCTCTGCTGTTTTCTTAAAATTTACCGTCTTTTAGATCCTGAAAATCACAAGAAGAGGAGAAAAATGACCCCTCCCCCCTTGGTTACACCTCTATCTTCTTAATAGACCTTTCCGACTTTCAATGAGCTAGTTTTCTTCCAATCTACCTATCCAAGTCAAATACCGAGCATAAAAAGAGCTCCAAGAAAGTTTAAGATTTTCTTGCAAGAGGAAATTGAAAATGAAAATTTTATTCGCGCCTCAAGGACCAACTAAGGCTCCTGTAATAGCAGTGAATCCTTTTATTAAAACTACGTTCGTAAAATCGCAGTCCCGAGACCCGTGACAGCGAGGGAAATTTACGATGTCGTCTTAGTGGAATCCCATCGGAAGCCTTGAGTAAATCGAACGGGGGGAATGACGGTCTCGAGACAGAGGAAGTGTGAATGTGCAAACTCCAGGCAGTGTTGAGCTCCTCGAAGGCAAAGTTTGGACACTTTAACTGCAGCTAAGTGCATTTCTTGCTCATCTCCCGTTTTTTCCCCACCTCCGATACCCAGCTCCTTTCGGGCTCCCTACAATGAAACGCCGCAGTAAATGCAGTGAATAATGAAAACATGTTGTTGGAGCGCCGAATGGAAAAGTTTCTCTTTGTTCTGCTCGAGTCAGGTTTTACTGCGCCGCAATTCGGCCATGGAATGAATTGCTCAAAGTCTCACCATGGGATTTGTCAAACACACATTTTCCACTACTACCAGCACTTTTGGGCCGCTTTTATCTCGTTTCGGCTTCATTTTAGCTCCATTTCCCATCGAAGCTGCATTAAACTTTTCCCCAACCAGCTCAGGCTCGTCTAGGCTTCATTTTGGACGGGCTCCCAGCGAGTGTGTGTCGAAGTTTATTGCGCCAACAAATATAGCGATCGGCAGCAGCACTGACTGATGCTTGAATTTGCATAGAGCTTTGTAGAGGTGCCAAGTTGGCATTATCGGGGGCAATTTGGGTAAATGCCTAGCATTGCCATCGGCTTTAACACAATAAATAGCATTATAATAAATAAAATATGCTCCGATGTGCCGACAACGGCGCTTTCTTCACACACGGGGCTCCCGGATAGTGCGAATAATAGGAAAATTTTGATGAAGCGAGTCACGATTATGCAAATGTTGACATGAAATATGAGAACTGCACACAGACAGACATCGCAACTCCTCTTGAGGTCGCTTGTATCCAATGTGCCAGACGGCTTACGTAAATGGGAAAGTGTGCCAATTCAGTTAACCTTGGCTTTTGTTTATTTTGGGGCGGGTGTGGCATGGGTGCTCTCAAAACTCAAATTGCCTGCCTGGGAAGCGTCTTTCAGAGCTCATTTAGGCTTAATGGCTTGGTTCAAGGGCTCTGAGTCTCAAGAAGATATTCTAAGCCCTCGTATTTGACGTCCAGACAGATCCTTTGCGACAAATAGGGCTTCAAATCCACGTTTGCTGGAAGAAAAAAATCAGATGTTTCTCAGAAAAGCTTCCGAAGAAAACAAACTTAGTTAAAGAAATTTTCAAAAATGGTCAGGCTATAAACAACTCTGTTTTGAGAGAGAGAAATCGACCCAGTGATCAATTTGACACGCGCTCAAGCCTCGGTTTCGTCCATTCTTACCCATCTTCTCAACCTGCGGTTCAACAGCACAAAAGTGCTTGCATGTATAAAAATAAATTCTAGTTAATGATTCACTCCCGACCAAGCCCTAAAACATGTTTTCCTTCTCTTTGCAGGTACGTAAGCGCCTCCAACGTGAGCCTATTTTTATCCCGACTCCAATCAACACTCACGGAAGGAACATTAAACTTTTATGGCATGGGTGGATCAGGCAAGTTTTATAAATGTTTGAGCATATATGGGTGCTCGGAACCGACTTGCTGTCTTGCCAATTTCGCTGGAGTTCTGCGAAGCCAACGAATTCGTGAATACCAAATAAGGCTTCCGGTTTGTTCAGCAAAAAGCCTCAAACGTGGCTTGTTTACCCGCATTTAGGAATTCGGAATAAATTTCTCAGTGTTTTGCCGACAAATATTTTCCCACAAATTAAAACAGAACACACAGACAAAATATTCTTTTTAACGAGGTTGAGACTCGAATTTCCGGATGAATTCCCAAATGTTACGGAAGAGACCTGAAACGTCCCCCTTCCCCATTCTCGTAACAAGCAAGGAATATTTGTAGTGTCGTCGTACTTGTAAGGATATTTATTATGCAAAAAGTGTTGAAATGCCGAGCCAGTCTCCGACTACATTCACATACCTTGTCATAAATGAGAGATAGCTCTCTCACAATGGAGACTTGGTAGTAGGGCAGAGATAACGTTGCACAATGCACCAAATTAATTTTGCCGACAAGAAGCCTTCAGATGTAAGTCAGAAAGTTCAACTTGACATAAAAATTGTTTTGTGCAAAAACTACAAATATTTGATTTTTAGAGGAGAGATTTTCTATCGAGGTGATTTTTCGGTCTCCCTTAGGATAGATAGATAGATTCGAAGGTGGGAAAAAGGGTCACGGAGGATCTTAAGAGCCTATCGAGGCCAGAGCTTGTAATCAAACAATCAAATATTTGCAAACAAACAAATATCAATCAAATAATTTTCGTCAATCTTTGTTTGACAGTTCTCAAAATATTTGTAAATATTTACAAATAATTATCAAATATTTTTGGGCCCATATTTTTAACAAAATTTACTAAGGAACTTTATTTGACATTTTTAAACTTTCAAAATAATATTTTCCAACCACTTTCTGCAAAAAATTTATGAGTTCTTATGATTAAAAAATTTTTATCAAATATTTGCAAATAATACTAATCAAATATGTTTTCTTAATATTTGTTTGATAACTATCAAATATTTGATAAGTGCTTGATTACGAGCTCTAATTAAGGCCCACGTCAACGTTATTTTCAGGAAGAAAAATTCGAATGAATTATTGGCTCCTTCCCCTTAGGTGATAGGGTTATAGAGTTGTTCCGTAATTTACTAGCTTCAGTGTCAACTACAACACACCAAAATTTCAGCTCAATCAGATAAAGCCAACAAAAGTTTTGGCCTCTCTGAGTGAAAGTGGCTGAAATTTTTTGGGTTAGAGGGTTAAGTGCATCTCTGAGGCGAAAATTGTGATGACTCTGGCACACTGTGCGTCCTGTTGGGCGGAAGGAGATCAGGTTCTAATACATCGCTGTCATGCATGCTCGTCTCCATCACGTGATTCATGGGATTCCGGGCCGCGTCGTCGTCTCGGGACAGGGAATAATGTGCATGAGACATCTCCTTGAAATTTTTAATTTTAAACTCCGAGTCCGTCGTAATCCCCAGTGTGTGCGCGCACCAAAAATGTAAAACTTGAAGCCTTTCTGGGAAACGACGAGATGTTGTTTTAGGAGGAAATTGTGTCCGTGTACGAGGCAGTTGGCTGAATGATGGAACAATTGAATGGGAAACTTCCTCGCGCCATCGTCTTCCTCCTTCCCGCTCCACCTTTTGTCTTATTCTCCACCATTTGCGTCGTTTTGCTGGCGCGCTCGGCATTACATTATTAATTTGCCTGAGGCAATTTCAGCGAGCGTAGAGCGTACTTTTGCGAGAGACGGGATGAGCATCAGGGGCGGTGTGTTATATCGAGATGTGACAGCTAATATTATTATTGTCAAATCAATGTGCGGTGTGAGCTCCAAAATGGCTTACGAGAGCCGTTTTGCTAGCAGCTTATTTATTCAAATTCGCGAGATACACAAACTTGATTAATTTCGGGAGATTTGCACATCGTTACCTGGGAAATTTACATCTTTCATGCTCTGTGCGTCTCCAACTTTTCCGATTGGAGTGCGGGCGGAAAGGAGAGAGTCAAAGTTGCAGTCATTTTTAAACTTCCCCCTCGATGAACACCAAACTTTCTCGGTTGCAGGTGAAAACATCCGCTTTGTCGTCGCGATGTGCCGTCGTCAAACTTCGACATCCGTGCCCGAGCAGAGATTAATGATGTGCCGGCTTTATTTTCCTATTTCATGCACTTCCACGAAACATAAAAGTTTTGAGAAAACTCCCCGTCCGATCCACCTCAGTCCTGCCACGCTGTTGGACCAACAGACAGCTGGGAGAAAATCCCGCTCTTGTTTCCGCGCCTTCCTCCTCTCCTTCTTCTCGGTGCAAAGATTGAAACGCTTTTAATCTTTTATATTTATGATGGCAGAGAAGTTCAATTTATTATTAGCATTCTCGGTCCCGTTGTTTGCGAAGAGTGGGAAGATTTAATGCACTTGGGAGGGAATTAATATTTTCCACTCGATGAATCAAACATTAAAAATGCTCTGCGAGGCATCAGCAGATTATTGAGTCTTCAAGCGTGCGACTACGCTTTTACGAGCCCCACGGATAATGAAAGTTTCCAGCGGGAAGACCTCCGCAATGCACCATTGAATTGCAATAAAGCGAAAACTACTTAGACTCGGCGATAAAAAGCGCTTCGTGGCTTATAAATAGGCTTTTGTGGTGTCGTTAGTCACGTTGCTAGGAGTTTTAAATTTTTGGGGGCAGAGGTAGCCTAATCGGTAGAGTAACGGACTTGCGATCGAGAGGTCGTACGTTCGAAACTCGGCCGAGGCAACTTCTGCTCAACTGTGTTCTTGGTGCAAGCCAAGAATGCGACTGCTATGGCGCGTACGGCAGTATAAGATGGGGGGCGCTACTGAGGAACTCTTGACTCTGTCAAGATGGGTCACAATAGGACCTTCGGGACCTCCGTGACCTTTGACTCCCAGTACAATCTAATCTAATCTTTAAATTTTCATGGCCAATTCATGGACTTTTAAACGTTAAAAAATTGCATTTGGACCTCGTAATGTTCCTTTCAAAAATTTGTATTTATTTTTTGAATCTCGATGAATTTTCTCAGACCAAGAAAAAAGTTATACTGATTCATCATCATGACTCAGAAGACCATTAGGAGGCTTCATACAATTTTTTCCGTGGTCTAAGAAATTTTGTCCGCCTGAAACACGGGAGAAAACTAAACTAGTTAACTCAAAGTGAAAAGGGGCCACCTAGTGATGGAAAATAGAACCAATTCAGATCACTGAACCCATAGCTCGTGACGGACTCAATCTGCTTTCTTGCTTGAGCTGAGCATATGGGCGAGAATAAGCTCCAGGTCATTCGACCCCCATACATCATTGCCACCGGACGCATTGAGACTCGAGGTTAGAAGAAAAGTAATAAAAAGTTATGAAATCATGCTGCGGATATTTCGTTTGACCCCAATAAAATTTGAATATGATATTTGTGTGTGATGTCTTTATCCTTCGCCAAAGGCGCGTACACTGACACATAAATGATTCTTTTAATATCCCCGCCGAGAGCTGAGTTTGCTTTGTGTAACGCCGCTGCCAACGGTTTGAGTGAATGAATGAAAAACAGACTACGAGCATTTCGCTTTTATTCCCCTCCCTTTTGTGCACGTCGAGTTCGCCTGCTACTTTTACTTTATAATAATCTGATCTTCTTGAAAAAATTTGTTTGAGGTACCATAAAAAAATTATGACGCAAACAACTTTTTATTGTGGCTGCTCGAGAGAGAGAGAGAGCTCTGGTTTGTGGTTTGCTGCTTAGCCCTGATTCAGCTGAAAGCATCAACGCTAGTTCGTTGACTGAATTTCAGCTCAAAAACGCACGGTATCAGAGCCTAGAGATCCCACCTGAGAGCAACATCCCACTGTTATCTCCGACAACAATATTCTGTTTTGACGTTGCCGCTTTGTTTCGAAACAACAAAGCCCTGGGCTGAAGCTGGAGAGCGCACAAACGAACGATATGATAGTTTGTGCAAATCGATTCAATAATAATCGAATCAGTGCTTCTTTTATTTCCAGCAAATGCCTTGTCCCAGGCAGAGCATCGCAGCCCGAGCCAATTACGAAGGTCAATAAATTTTAAATTATTTCACAATATGTTTCAATTGCATAGATTGCTCGGTCTGGGAATAGGAGATACGAATGCAACTAGCAGCATTAATTTTAATTTTCCATTTCCCGCTGCCTTTTACTGCTCGTACGGGAGGCTGCGGAGGGGGCAGGGAGCACAGTGGGGAAAAGTTTTTGCAACCTTTTTCTCCCCCTACATGTAAAGCGATCCAGTGAACTCTCGGGAGCACAAGTATTTCTTGTCCTCTGGCGATTGACAACCACTAAGACAAAGAAAAGTTTGCGCTGGAAAAAAATGGGGGAGCCACCTGAGGCGATTTCGAGTGCATTTTCCCTTCGCTGCCGAGAGAAATTTTTCTGCTCTTTAACTGCTTCTAATTTGCGATTACGCGTATTTGTACAGTCGCTAACTGACATGCACTCGAATAAACAAACAGCTCTATTTGTCTGCCTTGCGAAAATTGCAGAGTTTTCGCTCGTTTTCCTTCTCTTGTTGAGCGATGTAAGCGATTATGCAAATTTTATGTATGATGTAATTTTTCCCTAATGCGATCATTACTTTGCTATACTTTGCCAACTTTCTCATCTCTCTTGCGACTTTTCTTTCTGAATCTTCAGACGGGTTTTCGGCACTTTCTTATGATGAAAAGTTCGGGTTCTTAACCCATTAACTGCCACTATTTTTAAAAGGATAGTGGACCAGAAATTCTGAAGGCAGAAATAGCGCTCCCAGGAAGTCATTGGGAGTTATTGGCAAAAATCTCATCTCTAAAAAAAATAGTTTGAGATTTTTTTCTGGCAAAACATTTGGAGATAGAGAGCTAATCCGTTTTTTGTTGGAGTATTTTATATTTTGTTTTCCTATCATAGAAGGAAATTTTTTTTCTGGGACTCTTGAAACTAGCTTTTGAGGCTGTTGCTTTTCCAAATTTTTCTGAAACTCGAATAATTCAAAGACAACCGTTACAGGTTAAAAGTTTCCCATCACGATATAAGAGCAAAGGTGTCAAGTGAGATAGTTCGAAAATAAACAGCAGACCAACCGCATGTTCCGTGGGCGCAGTGTCAATTAGCAGGGGGAGAGAATGAAAAATGCAGCATCATCCACCAAAAGTCGGTTTGGCTGATTTTTTGTCGAACTCCCCTTTATGATCCATTCCCATTTATATCGCATAATAATCCCGCAATAAGTGCCCCATCATCCTTAGGAAGATATTTGAAAGAAAGCATGATGTCGGAGAAAAATGGCCTGACTACTGCAAAAGGGAGTCCATTTAGGTGGAAAAATTTGTACACATTCATCTTTGGAGGAAATCAACCTTCGTGATTATCATGTGGTGTTTTTCGCCTTTCGGGAGGCAGGGAGCTGCGGGGAATGAGACGCATCTTTTGGAGCGTTACTAAGCCATTTGGATCTCCACCTCGTTTGTTCCATCAAATTACACGCCTTGGACAAGTGATCCCATTTGGGGTTAATTTGTGCCTTGTGGAGGCCTCATTAGGGGTTTTGAAGAGGTCATCGTGGGCGACCTTCCTGCAAATCAAAAGATATGGAGAGCGTCCCCGAGTCACAGTCACAGGTAGAGGAATGAAAACCCTGCCGTGAGGGTGAAGGGAGATTGGTGGAAAGATAACAATTCGGAAAACTAATTTTCACTTCGGAGCAGACACACGCAATCAGAAAGTTATATCAAATGAAGCACGCACCACTCGAGCCCCGCTTTTGTCTGCTAAGCATGTTGTAGTTATATCCTCTTTACACATCAACTTATAGAGATTAATTATCTTCCTCTTGTGCTCCTCGTGAACACATTCCGCCGCCCGAAAGGAGTGTAGTGTCGGTTGAAAAAGCGAAACTGTGCATGTTAAATGTCGGGTTCGGGTGAGACAGTGCGAGTTCATGTGAAAAAGTCAGAGGCTGAGGTCTGGTTGGGGTAGCAGAAGGGCGAAGGTTTTACCGAATTTAAGGTGAATATTTTTTTTAGTACACGTTTTTTCAGTAGGGATGCTAATTAACAATTTCAGATCCCCACCCCTATTTGGGGCGGGATGGGGGGTGTTTTACGTTTGTATGGAAACTCCTTATTGTACATCCGATTGAGCTGAAATTTTAGTATGTTGTAGTCAGTGCAAAATCTAGTAAATCATTGTACCATATGTGACCCCTAACATGTACAGGAATGGAGCTAGGGGCCCTCAAAGTTTGGTCTTCTTAAAATCTTTGAAAATGCACCCTTACGCTTAATCTCCAATTTTCACTAACTCATGTTCAGTAACTCTGGTTTAGAGGTGCCTCCATAAACCGTGTTCTCGTTGAAGAAAAATCCCAAAATTGGATTTTCCCGAGTGGTGGTGAGGTGAATTTTCCACAAGCCCCTTCCATCAAGACCAGATACGCTTCTGGGCGAAAGGTTCGTGCTTCTGATCCAAAATGGGAAGCACCCGTTTGTGCTGGCACCGAGACAGCTTGCCTTTATTAAATATAAATGTAATTTTGTGGGATTAAATCACCCGTTTGAATGAGTGATCTGCAGCAAAAGAAACTTTGATTTCGGATTTTAATCATGTTGAAAAGTTTCGGCAGCCCCGCTTTCGTGCGCCTGCCAGTCATCACAAGCTCATATTCAAATTCCTAATCAGATTAGTCTTTCTGAATTAAGCAAACATGTGCCGAGTCACGCCCTGTTGTTCCAACAAATCTTCCCATTTTCCACCTTTGACAACTCAATTATTAATAATTGAAGAAACAATAGTTCTCTTGGCGAGCTAGAAATGCGAGAGAGGCTAAGTAGTGGGAGCATGTAAGAGCAACTACGCTTAATTATGTATATTTGCATTTCTGATGAAGATGATATTCTTAGTTGAAGCGAACAGACTACATATTTAATCATTTTGCAAATTAGCGCAAGGCAAGCCGTCGAGCACAAAGGAAGCCGAGTTGAGCTCTTCTTTGTTTAACTTTAGACTCACCCATTATTTAGAGCAGGCTCTCGTCGAGTTGTTTTTGACTAAGCGCGTACATACATGCTTTGGGTGTAACCGGGAGTGATTAATTTCATGAGAAAATTCGCGAAATTCGGGCCCATGAATCACCCGATAGTTTCTCTATGTATGTAGAGTAACTTCAAACAGGGAGGAAGGTGACTTTTTGGTTATCTGTAGGGCAACCAAAAATCAGTAAATTCAAATTGTTTAGATATGTAACTCTAGTCTGAAAAGCTTCAATCCGTAAGAATTTCTGGATTGAGTCATTTTTCTCAAGTAAAGGCTGTTTTAGCTTATTAATGTCACATTTCTTAAATTGAATTTTTAATAGATTTTCGGTTAAAACTAAGAGTTTACAAACTACCACTAGTATTAAAAATTAAAGAAAACTTGCATAAATGCGAAGTTAAGCACATTTTTTTTCCAAAATTAATGCATTAAGGGAGTCAAAAGTGGTATCAGAAGATTTGTTAGGCTCCAAGAATTCCAAAATGCCACAGCTCGTCAAGAACAACCACCTGGGAGCCGCGCAATCTGCCTCCAAAGTTCGTGATTTTAATTGAATTTCCTTTGGAGGCACCTCGACATTCTCGATATTTCTGGTTCTCCCCGGCCATGAAGGGGGTCACATGTGGTATCAAAAGATTTCGTAGGCTCCAAGAATTCTGGAATGCTATAGCTGGCCAGAAACAACAGCCTGAGAGCCTTGCATTCAGCTTCCAAAGTTTAAAAAAAAATGTGCTAAAAGCTAGTCAATTTTTATGAAAAGTTGTATCTTTTATTCTGGCTGTTTTTGAAAGTATATTTCATGGGTTGAATTTTCCAATTTTAAAGTCAATTTTATATTTCATTTTTGGCGTGCATTGTCTAAAAGTTACAGGATGATGGAAGTAAAATTTTTAACTCATTTTGAAAAGTTTAAGGTCGTCAGGAACCCAAGAAGTCTGAAATGGAAGTTGGAAAACTACTTGCCCTTCAAACAAAGAAGCACGCCAAACCCAGATTCGATTCAATAAAACAATATAAAAAGTTTATTGGCATGACATCAATTCTACACAGTTTTTATTATTTACACTAAAGCCATCGCTCGGTTCCTCGCACAAAAACAATATTTCACCCGGGCTTTTGGTGGAATGAAACAAAAACAATTGACCTTTCCGTTTCTATTTCCCCACCATTTTCTCTCGTTTTTCAATCATTTCGTTTTTGGCAGCTTGCTCGCGCTAGAACAGCTTCAGCGCCTGGAATGGTTTGGCAGTGGCCCAGCACTCGTGCTTGTGGTCAAAATAAAAATCAGCTACTGCATTCTTGGACAGCAGAGCCCTGATAGCAGCTTCGTAGCCAACGGAAATGCAATTTTCCTCGGGCAGTCCTCGCAACATGGCGGCAATGAGGCCGCTCGAGAAGCTGTCTCCTGCTCCCGACACGTTCACTATCTCGCTCAGCTTCTCGGACGGGTAATACCTCAAGTGGTAGGTGCTATCTCTGACGCCATTGTAGTTGCCGCTCTTATCGAAGAACGCAGACTTAGCTGGCTGAAAGCGGCCCACGACGACCCCGAGAGATCCTGCACGAGAAACTTTCTGTCAGTATTTCGACTTTATTGCCTCAGAACTTACCCAGAGTGATCACCAAGTTGTCGATTTTGTCACTCAAAAACTGCGCCAGGTGGCTCACCTCCGCCAGAATTCCCTGCTCGCTCTCCTCGATGAAGGCCGGATCCAGGCTTTTCTTGGAGCTCGGGTTGGAATATCCCAGAAACCGCGCTATGTTCCGCAGCTCGTACAAGTTGGGGGACGCGAACTTGATGTGGGTGTAGAGCTGTGGGGGCAAGAAGAAAGGCTTCTCGGCGAGTCGCATGTCCGTGGGTTCGTAGAAGACAGGCCGGTTGTGGTCCTTGGACACCTCCAGAATGGCTTCCATAGTTTCGATGGACAGGTTGGCATCAAATACTACGAGGGGGGTTGACTGGAATAGCTTCTCGTTTTGGAAAATCTGAAAATGGGTACTTTGAAGGGAGTTTTCTTCGACCCCGGAAAAATTTCACCAGCTCTGGGGAAATACTGCGATGGACCGCCATGTCCAGGGTCTGCATCTTGCACTCTCCGAACTTGTCGCAGATGACGGAGCAGTTTGCGGTCGGGATGCCCTTCTCGGTGATGATTTCCGTGTTGCAAATCGAGTGCAGTACAGCTTTTATGTGCTCACCATTCTGAAATTGTTCAAAATTCATGTCGAAATGTCGAGCAAAGTCCCAGTCTTACTTTGTCGTCCCCAACTGCGCTGACAAAGGTGCTACCTCCGAGGATCTTAGCAACTCCCTCTGCCAAGTTCCGGCCCACGCCACCACAGCAGACACTTGATTTGGAACTGTAGGTAGCACCGTTCATCTGGAAGAGAAAAACAAATAAACATGGTGAAAGCTTGATCGTTGACGAAACCCAAGAAAAATTAAATGCATTCAAGTGAATGTTTAGCCAAAAATCCGTTTGAGGTCCCTAGCTCCGAATTTTCAAAGCGCACGAACTTTGAGGTCCCTTAGTAAGAAGTCTAGACTATACATACTAAAATTTTAGCTGAATTGGATCAAGTATAAAAAATGAATTTCTTCAAAAGTCCACCAACTCCCAAATAAAGCTACCAATCTAACGTAAAACCAAATCTTCTATCTGCAGCAATTCCAACAGTACCAATTGAATTCATAAAAATCAAGTGACCTTCTTCCAGTGGGCTGACCTCCGTTAAATGCACCGATTAAATTGAAAAATTACACTGAAGCGGATATCCAGTTCAACACTGTTTTCTCTCAAAAGTCCAAAGATTCTCCAAAAATGTATTTCACCTTTTCTCATCAACTCAAACTGAAAGCTCTTTCAGTTCTAACAGCGCAGTCGTGCTAAGCAGACGTGTTCTCTGCACTGTGCTGATTTTAAGAAACAAAACCTTGAATTGTGAGGCGAAACGCCAACCAGTGAAAAAGCGTTTTCTAGCCCGAATTTCCGGCAAATCTCACCAGAGAGACCCATCTTCCACCAACCTACATCCCTTGTGAGCCCCAGCGATCCAGGAATTCAATAGATTAGTGATCCCACGTGGCGATCGGAGCCGTGCCTAGCCGAGTTCTAGGAGGCATGGCGAGCCAGGGAGCCTTCCCTGCATGGGGAGCAGAGCAAGAGAACGGGAAGTTCCTTGTTATGCACCTGAACGACGACAAGAGGAAGCTAGAGGAGCAAAATCTGTTCCTTCTGAAAAAATTCACCGAAGCAACGGTCGGCAAGACTTCAAGAGTAAGTGCCCTACGCAACGGAGACATGCTTGTGAGAGCCATCGACACCAGAAAAGCCGAAAAAGCCATCGAGACCGGAACGCATAAGCTAATCCTCCCTAACGAGACCCTCACCATCACGATCACCGCCCACGTCCAGCTAAATCAGAGCAAAGGAGTAATTTTCAACGAACGCCTGGCCAAAGAGAAGGAAGAGGATATTTTGAGCCTGCTAGCAGACCAAGGAGTAAAGGAGGTTCGCAAGATCCAGACCAAGAAGAACGGCCAACTCGTCGACTCCTCGCTCATCATCTTGACCTTCAACACGACCCAGCTCCCCACCTCAATTTCGATGTTTCTAAGAACCGTATCTGTACGCCAATACTACGACAACCCGCTGCGCTGTAGGAAATGCCAGAAACTGAAACATACGAAGAACCACTGCCCCTCACAAGTAAGCATATGCTACAAGTGTGCCGAACCGCTTCCAGACGATGACGCAGCAGCTCCACACGCATGCAACGAAAACAAGTGCGTAAACTGTAATGGCCACCATGTCTCTTCTGACCCGAAATGCCCAGAATTCATAAAAGAAAAGGCAATAAAGAAACTTCAGATAGACCACGGATGGCCCTACGGAAAGGCAAAGGCAGTAATGGAGAAGGAAAACGCCCCCGCAACCTCGCAACTGGCAGGAATCGTGAAGTCCCAGCAGCTACGCTAAAACGACGTCCTCAAGGCTGAGCTAGAGAGCCTCAGGAAAGAAATTGGCCTTAAGCTCAAATCCAAGGACGACGAGATCAAGGAGCTGAAGAGCATCATCGAGGAACTACGAGCCAGCAGAACACACAGCAGCACTGCAACCCCCCAGCCTAAACGAAAGAGTCAGAGAACCAGCGAGCCCCCGAAAACCGACGACGAAGACGAGCCAAAGGAGGAAATCACTGACGACAACGTCTCGATGTTCCCAGACAACATCAAGAAGAGCTACAAGGCCAAGAAGAAGGAGCTGAAGGATCAGGGTAAGATAGCTAGATTTTATCACGATAGATGCAAAGGAATAATTGAGATTTCTGATATTGAAAACAATGATATGGACTTGTAATCCCTATTTTTGTAAATGTTTCAAATGCGTTGCTCTTACGATTTTACCGCGATTAAATTTTCTTTTCTCGTTACTTTCTTTCAAAACATTATTATTTTCCTTTTGTTTTTCAAAAAACCCAAACCCCTGTATTGTTTTCTGTCCTTCCCTGACCCCACCCAACCTATCCTGCTTTTTCCATTATGAAGATCGTTCAATGGAACTGCAGAGGCATTAGGAACAAGGGTGCAGATTTGAGACACATTTTGACGGACGAAAACGTGGACATCTTTGTTGTGCAAGAGACAAAACTTCACCCTTCTGACGACTATAAATTCCGAGACTTTGAGACTTTCGCGAAATCACTGAACTCAGACGGAAACTCTAAGGGCGGAGTTGCTGTTCTTTGCAAGAGCAGCCTCTGTCCCTCTGAGACCGTGCTTTCGACAAGACTGCAAGCGATCGCGGTCGAGATCACCCTCCCGCGGAAAATGACCATTTGCTCTGTTTACACGCAAGCCCACGACAACGTGACTTACGACGAACTGAAGGACCTTCACGACCAACTGACGGGAGATTTCTTGATTCTTGGGGACTTCAACGGACATCACGCCCTTTGGGGTTCCGAACACGACGACAGACTTGGAAACATTTTGACTGACTTTATGGAAGACTTTTCACTTCACCTACTGAACAACGACGACGAGTTTACTTACGTGGACGACCGCACCGGCAAAGCCAGCACCCTCGACCTCTCTATCTGCTCCCAATCTCTCGCATCGCTTTTTTCGTGGCGCACTTACGAGGGCCAGAACACCAGCGACCACCTTCCGATCATTCTCACGTACGGAAGAGACGACTTCCGGGTGGGAAACGACGTGACT